>VXBL01002501.1:50233-90090 GCA_013400195.1 Aramus guarauna | reverse complement strand
AAAAAAGAGAGAGAGAACAAAAATCAAAGAAGCAGAGATGAACCAATACGCACACCAATGGTATGGGGAGCACGGGGAGGTGCACGCTGTATCCCAGGGTGAGGCAGTGCCACACCGCCCAGGTCAGCGGCTCCCAGCAGCAAAGGGACCTGGCAGATCCCCTTCCCTCCCACCTGCCTCCTTCTGCCGCCCTCCGAGCTGCGTGGTGGGCTGCCCACAGCCATCCACATGTGCACAGACAAGTGGTCTGAATAGTTCAGAAGCATGTAACCAGAAAGCCAGTTTCACTGCTTCGAGTGAACGTGTTTCTCTGTGTCTCCTTCCTCCTTTCCCTCCCCTTTGTAGAAAGCAATTCAGGTGGAAAATAACCAAACCTTCTTTTCGCAATCTCCCTTAAGAACAAAAAATGGAAGTATTTCTAACTTCTGCCTAAGACAGATGAGGAGAGAAGAAAAACACCTCTAGAAATGGGAGATGAAGCAAAAACTCCATATCCACATGCATGACAAATGACCACAAAACTCACCTGAGACTCAACCTGATTTTGAGATAGCTTGTCAGTGACCTGTGGGTGGATGAAGAAGATTATTTCTTTATAATTCATATTGAACCTGCAAAAATACACTCTTGCGTTATGCTTTTCTGAACAAAGACCATCATTAAGGCAGTAGCTAAAAAATAGTATAAGAACAAGAAAGACTCCTCACAAATCAATCCTAAAACTAGTTGCTCCCACACTTAAAAAGGCAGCTTCTGGCAATGACTAATACATATATATATTCTAAGGACACTTATAACATATGACAGATGTCCTGTCCTGACATTTAGAAGCAGATGCTCAAACAGCCCACAACAGGGAAACTTCCAGTGAATCATTAACTTCCTCAGGAAGCCCAGTATGATGAAGACCATTCAGGATCACTTTATTCCATTACCACGGAAACTTCTGCAAAAGTGTTACTACCAACCCAGTACTCTGTTCTTAATACTTCACCTACATCAGTCCACTGTCTCTTTTATGAAGTAACACTCATAATGACCTTTACCATATTTTTCCTTCAGCTATTCGCACTTATTAGCCTTCGGACTATGATCTGTCATGTTTAGCCCACTGTGTAAAGGAGGTGATGTTTCACTGACGATACACTCCTGAGGTTTTCCTGAGATTTTAACAAAAAGCCTAGTAGAACCAAAAAATATGAACCAGACTCACCTGAAGTTGTGCCTCACCACATTGAAAAAAATGCTGATACAGTTTTCTGAGGAAGATCACTTTATGCAATGGCCTATTCCAAACGCCAGTTTATTCTCATCCCTGTAGATCTACTTCATACTCCCCTTAATGGGAAAATATGGTTCATTTTCAATTTGACTTACCTTAATTTAACTTTCTTTTAAATGAAGATAATAGGCAAAAACATTAATGAAAGAAGACGGAAGTGAAGAAAATATACCACATCAGATCAGGTCATTTCACAGAGAGTGGCTTGATCCTGATTTCATGACAGACATTATATTTGGAGAGAAAAGTGCACAAGAGCAAGATAAATTCCATTAAAAATAGTTCATCTCACCCTCTGGACAGAGACTTGTTCCCTGATTCACTGGTCTCCAATTCTGAAAACTATGCCATCAAACTCCCTTCCCAGAACTTCCCAAACTACTTGAGTAACAGTTTGCTTAAGACCTGTTCAGGTTTCAGTGTCAATGTCAAGGACTAGGTTAGAGGAAAGAGAAAAACTTCAAGGGCACAGACTGAAAAGGGAATCAAATCAAAACAAAAAAGAAACCCAGGGACATGACAGCAGAAGCCACCAACAATACTGAGACTCGGCGTAGCTACTGAAGTAACTACATGGATGTGTAGGGTAGCTAGGAATAAAGAGGCATCACACGTTGTTTCATTCTTCCTATTAGAAAAACATGTCAAAGCTGAGCACAGATACTTGCAAAGTATGAATTTATCATTATTTGACTAGTAACTTGCACAACTCTGACAAGTAACGGGCAATTTTAAACCCCCCCACCTCCTAAGCCAACCCCACTTTGGGCCATCTTTCATGGCATAAGTGCATTTGGGATATAAACATGCCAAGAGATTAGCTAAACAAAAATGAACTGAAAATTAATTGAATCAAACACAATAACTGCAAAACCCTTTTTACCCTGCCAGATTACTTTGCCTTACATTGCTGGGCAACAGAGAAACACAAGAAAGGTGGAGATCATAATTTCAAATTTTTGTGTGATCATCTAAAACTCTGATCTGAGGAAGTAGACAAGCTGGGACCGCTCCTGGAGCTGCAAACTCCCTGTCCGCTTTCACCTATTTACTCTCATGCTTTCAGAGTGTCCATCTACAGGAATGGAGTTAACAAGAAAATGTGATCTTTGGAAAGGCATACTCTGTTATGGAAACTTGTGTGCTTCTTTTCAGAGATATTCTTATATCATTGTTACGATGCCTTAGTTGTTCACAGTATGGTGTCTTGCTATATATTTTTTCATTAACATCCCCAGGATTCCTGTGAAAGAGTCAGGCAAGGATTGTAAATACTGTTATCCTCGTTTTACAGAGGGGAAATGAAGACCGAAAGGTAAAATAATTTAATCCTGACTGTATACAGAGGTGGTGCTACAGGCAGGATTTAAAACTCAGAGTCTTATAACACCAACATTCTTTCTTCAGCCTCGTTGCTTCCCAGTGTCTCTCCTGAAGATACGAGAAGTGCAGCAACAAGAGTGCACAGCTCCTTGCAGCTCAACTATCTTCTAATATGTAAAAATGACATACACTCTTTGAAGACAATATACCTGCCAACTATGAAAGGAATTTGAGTGGTCTAATCACAAAATTTGCAGTTATTTGATTATTTCTCTGAAACCAATGAAGCATGCTTTGATTAACCATGTTTGAGGATAGATCAAAAAAGGCTAAGAAATTTCTGACAGATTTTTATCCAATTCAATTATATCATATACAGGGATAAAACTAAACCAATGTCAGGCCTAAAGAGAATTATTCTGAACTATACTTAACTGAAAAAATGAAGCTTGGAATGAAAATGTAAAGCTATGATGCTATAATAGGGTGTTAAATGCTGCTTAATTACTGCCTCTTTAATGTTACCATACAGCAGCATAGCATAAGAGTCTGTACATGTGTTGTAATAATCATTTTTTCACTTGGCAGCCACATAGATTAATAAACCTTTCAGTGTGCTATGAGCCTGTCTATCATATCAGAAAAAAAGGAAAACAGTCATGAAGAAAGAGGGTGGAACAGAGTGAGATGGTAGGTAGGGGGAGCAGCTGTGTGTTTCTGGTGGGAAAGCTGAGCACAGGTTGCAGGAGGCCCCTCCAGTTTCCGGTCAACTTCTCCACAGTCACCAGCAAACTTATCACATAATCAAGGCTGCAAAGAAAGAGCCACAAGAATTCTTTCAGGTGCTCTTTTTCAGTTCAGATTCTAGTCCCATAATACCTTCCTATTGTCTTTACAGTACTACATGCTAGATCCATAGCATTTAGTAGTGCAATCCCATTGATTGTGTTGTACGTTTGCCTCAGCCTAAATGATCATTCCTTCTCCTTTATTTAGTATTAATATTCTTTTTCATTTTGCTCTGTAGAAGGAGGAATATGACTGGGTATGCATCTTAGCATATCTTCTATGCTGTTCAGGTGCTAGTACTGCTCTCATCAATAGAGTACTTGAACTTCTTCCAGAAATGCCCCCTGCCCTTCTTCTGAGTCACTCAATAGTCATTAATGTTTAATGGCTAGAGGAATGGGTGAGAGATAAAAGACAGAGAAGCATGCGCAGCAGATTTTGCTCTGCAGAGAAACGTGGTGACCCTTACTGTGTCTCTGTTTTTTTCACAGTGCAACCAGGAAGCTGGCTAAATCCTACTTAATGCAAGTGATGATGATTTAGGATAAAGCAAAACAAAACTGAAAAAATTATATAGAATTCCCTAACGGTATTTGCTCCCAAATGTATCATCATTTAGGCCCTAAAGTTTTCTCTAAAGAAGATTAAACTTATAATGAGTTCCTTTTCAACACAGTGATACTGTATAACAGTCCAAATTTTAGGCAAATATATTTTATTAGGTTTCCCCCAGGATGGCCAGAATAGCATGCCTTCAGGACTTTCATACCGACTTTCAGGTTGCCCTTGCCTGCTAGGGAAACCTTTAAAATTTAAAGGAAAAAAATCATTTGTACGTTCTGCAAGCTGAGGAAAGAAATCCTACTTGGTGTGATTTGCTATAATGATAAATTTATCAGAAGCTGCTCATTTTACCTGCTGCAGAACTGCTCTTTGATGGCATTAATCTGCAGTAATGATTACAGGAAAGTAATTCAAAGCTGTTCAAAGGCAAAGGTGACGTGATGCTTTCCATCTCTTTTCTGAATGCTGCCTCAGATTCTTCAATAAATTACAGATGTAGAGAGAGAAAAGATGAGCTATAGGCAGCTGAAGATTTTGGGGAATCTGGAAACATGGAGCAATAAGAGCAATACTTAGACTACATTTGCAATAAAATGTGTTGCAGATTCCAGGTAGACCTTTTACAGTGAAAGGCACCAGAGTCAAAAGTTTTGGGGATGTTCAATATTATGTTTTACATTAGCTGTCAGTGATGATGAATGACAAATTAACAGTAAGTTAATGCATCATAATATTTCAGGTGAGGTGGACTCATAGTACCTTTTCAAAATAAGAAGAGATTGTCTGAATGGTTGCAAGAGATCTCTGGAGCTCATCTAGTCAGATGTTTGAGGAAGACTTCTTGGCTGCCAAGAGACCAAGTTCCATAGGCTTTGCCTAGCTGTGTATGAAAACACCCATGGATGGAGAGTCTATGACTTCTCTGGTGACCTGGCCCAAAGCTGCATTTCATATTTCAAGAATGCTTCTCCTTCTATCCAGACTGAGTCTTCCAAGCTGCAACTTGAGGTCATTGCCTTTTGTTTTATTGTCTCTTCTTGTTTTACCAAATGTCTTCTCAAGTTATTAGAAACCAATGCAATGTTGGTCCCTGCCTCCCACCTCTACCTTGTTGAGGAAGACTACTAAATTGTGTGAGATCATAGGATTACTTGCATGGTTATCAGTCACTCAATAAACTGCCATTTTATGGTCTAGCTCAGGTACAGTGTTCTAGAAGGAGTGAAAAACAACTGTGAAAATTGGGTTTTGAGTAAATGTTACACCCATGTGAAAATTCTTTTGCAACACCTTCAGCAGTCAAAAAGCCAGTTATTTTGTCTACAGAGGCATTTGAGAAGTACTGAGGCTCTGCCCTGAGACACTGCACTGTCTGCGCCCTCAGCACCAGCCCTTGAAACAGCTCTAGGAGGACCTGCTCATGTTCATGTTCTTCCTAGTGCTGACAGGAATGCCATGATCCCACAGGCCACCCAACTCATGACTGAGCAGGGCCATAGAGAAACTCACACTCCACTCATCTAAGATTCGACTCACTACTCCTATCCACCTCATAGCAGTGGTCACACTCACCTCGCCATCTGGTCTCAAGCATCCATCTCATGGGCTTAGTATATGCTGATCAGCTACAGGTAGCCAGGCAGAGACTTCAGGAAGGAGAGTCATCTGAGGTCCACACATACCCTGAAAGCCCCAAGCCCAGTATGAAGCCTGGCAGTGATACTTATGCTGATACCGCTATTAACTGAAGTCGTCTCCTGCTGTCACATCTCAGGTATTACAGTGGCCTGCCATCTGCCCAGCACCACATGAGGGTTGGCACCCATGATCACTGACAACAGCAGCCAGCCCTCCAGCTTGCACCATTTCTGGCCCTTGGCTAAGAGTTCATATTGCTTGCGTTTCCTCCTCCACAGGGCAGGCCTATGATCGCATGGAGAGCTGAGGGGTAGGAAATGGTTGCACCTACCCACATTGAGTCCTCAGTCTGATCTGGTTTTCTATGGGGCTTGGGAGGATAGAAAGTACAAACAAAGGGTCTAGCCCCTGTTAATAAGACATATCATCAAGTGAAGGAAATTTGTTTCTCTTTGCAATGTAGTTCAGCCCAAAGCGCCTCTGGCCTTTTCCCCAGGTAAAGCCACATGAAGGAGGATCCTTTGCCACAGTCACAGTAAGGACAGTACTCTCATGGCCTTGCAGACACAGTTCTAGAAAAACACTAATGCCCTTTGCATAGAGGAATTTATTTTCTGGGCCACTGTAGTATGCTCTGCAACAGTCAGTTAACTCCTGGATGAAACACAGATCAAAACTGGCTGCTTGCGGAGCCAAGAACACCAATAAAACCCATTGCAGCTGTGCTTCTTAAAATTAAACCTCAGACTAGCATTCTTCTGTGGCATCTGTATCTGGCCCTGTGAAAGCAGAACTTCACAATGCTGAACAGATTGTGATTCAGGTTAGTAGGAAATCAGGATTTATATTTCAACCTCTCATTAAACTGTCGGATTCAAAAAAAACAAAACAAAACAAAACAAAACAGAGAAAACCATGCTGTACAATTAATATTTTCATTCAATTAAATGATAGAGACTGTAGGAGTGATCTCAACTTTTTCTGCCATCTTCCCTCTGAGTCCTGATCCTGTGTCCGAAGACTAAATGCAGGTTGAGAATCATCAACAACCAAAAAAGTATCTGTAGAGAATAAAAAATGCAGCAATATCAACTGCCTGCCATGTAAGCTCTCCTGCATATTTGAGATTATTGTCTCCTGTCTTCCTCTCCTGACAAGGCCAAATTTTCATCTTCTTCCTGTATTTATTGGCCAAAGAAAGTGCAGGGCAATGGTGATGAGACAGGACTCCCTTTGCAGAGGGACGAAGCAACTGTCAGGAAGGTTCAGGCACCCCAGAGCTGGGGAGATTGACATGGAGTTTGTAAAACATCCTTCAAAACTTTCTAACACGCACCTTGAGAAACAGAGGGAGAAAATAGTTTCTGGGGCAGAAGAAGGGTGGGAGTAGGAAAACTGCTGAGAAACTAAAGTTTCTCTTCCTTATTGTGCTTCTACCTTAGCCAACCTGGACATGCTTCAGTTGACCAACTTTCCTGGACACCTTAGTCAAGGCATTGTCCAGCTTACCGCATATGCAGCAGAATGGTAATGGATATGTGATGAAGCTCCTGCCGGAGTTAAAAAGAGAGAGATGTGTATTCAGCTTGTGATCATTACTCATCTGTCTCCATCTGTCTCAGGAGTTTCTACAAAAGCACCCACCAGCCCAGTAACATCTGACCAAGAATTCTCATGGAACAATCAAAACAGAAGTGGGTATGTGAAGATGCATATTGCTTTGCAGAAAGGTGTCACCTTCTGCAGGTGGATGCTGTTTCTGGTCCATCTGGATGTCTCTCCACTTGCAGTTACCTCATTAAGTAGGTTTCAGTGACACTCTTGGATATACGCACAGTGCCTTATCCTATTATTTATTGATGTAGGGGTACCCTTTCAGAGGCACCACGTTGCTCTTGTGGTACATAGATGCTTAGTAAAACTGGTGCTGGGTATGTTGCCCAGGAAGGTTGGAATTAGGTGATCTTGAAAGTCCCTTCCAACCCAAACCATTCTATGATTTTGTGATTTGTGAAATACTCACTGGGTATAGTAGCTTCTTGGTGTTGGGACACGGCAGGAGGGAGTGCTGACAGGGATTATCTTTAATGTCCTTCTAGAATAAGTGCAAGTAGATGTGGCACCTTCTGGTACAGGTAAACATGGAGCACCCTTGGAGGGGTGATTACTAAGCGAGCATCATTTCTTTTTGGCTATGTGCAAGCAGCTTGGGTGTTGAAAAAAGCTGTGACTGACATTTGCTTGTATGACACACCAGCTGGAATAACATCGTCTTGCTCCTGAAGGTTTTCTCGGAGTTCAGCGTTGCAAGTAGCCAGCGCATTTGGCTTTGAGTATGCTGAGACCGTCTTGACCAATACATGCACAGTGAATGAGGATATGGGATTTGATTATTTTATTACTGAGTATTGTCCTTTGTTTCAGGTGAAGTAGTCTGGAAAAAAAAACCAAAAAAACCACAAACCAAAAATACCCTGCAAGGTCTTATCTGCAGTGGTACTGAAAAAGCACAATTAAAAATGAATCCAAGGGGAGGAATATTTACCAGTGTTCATCAATGGTGAAAATCTTCTCTGCTATAAACATCAGAGAAGGCAGGCTTAAGTAAATGCCAAATGTTTTTGAAAATCATGTCCTAAAGATTTTCTTTCAGGGCATAAGAAAATATATTCTTCCAATAACTACAACACTGAGGATAGGATTGTAAAGCAGCAGAGACCTGAGGGGAAAAAAAAAAAAAGATTTTCCTAATTAAAACACAAAGAATTAAAGTACCCACTTTTATACAACAGACACATGAACTGTTTCCAGTAATGACTAGAAAGGAACATGTGAAGCCTATGTTCAGAGATTAGAACAGTTTTGCTAGGAAAATGGTCTTAAAGATGGTGGCAAAAGAAAACTTAAATTCTTTTTTTTTTTTTTCCTAATCCGTGTTGAGAATTTACAGTACTTTGAGAACAATGTGTCTGTTTTGCTACACAGCTACCTACAAGCATGCCAGAAAACTGTAGAAAGAAGGAAACAGAGGCATTTGGAGGATATGTGTGTGTTGACTGGAGCCAGCGTTTAAAATATAGAACAATTACTATCACACCATCACAGTTTGACAGTGCACATTTCTTCATAGAGCTAAAACTAGTAATAATGTGTGGCTTTTCTGCAGTATTTCTCATCAGAAGATCTCAAAGTATCATTGATAGCAGCTATTACAGCTCAGCCACAGGCATCCCTGACAGCGTATCTCTGACTGTCCATACCATCCTGGCCTAGGAGAAGTGCTGAGACACTGCGCAGCCCTACATGCAGCCACTACTCACACCCCTGGCAAATCGCACTCCAACACACCCAAGGGAACTAAAGCATGTCCTGAAGAAAATGGTGTCAAAATGTCATCAGCCCACATCACTGCAGGTTTTATCAGACTGCAGGCACAGCAGGGCTGGAGACCTCCCTTACCCAGGGGCACACTCGATGATAATGTTATGCTGATTCTGAGGGCACGTGATGATCCCATCCTAGTAAGGAAAAGCAGCTGCAGTGGCTTGATAATCAGCAGTAGATCCATGTAGCCCCAGAAGTTTGATATGACTGTAGTATACCACAGGGACAAATGAGAAGCTGAAAATGGAAGCCATTAGGAGATGATTTTTTTTTTTTTTTTTTAATGAGTAAAGCCCACAGGATTGGGTGGAAAGGAGGAGTAGTATTTCCTTTCAGTTTTTGATTTTGTCTTCTGTACAGCTGGATAGTTGGTGCTTTTACATCTAATGAAAATGGACAATTTTTAATAAGCCCAGAGGTGGGCATGGCCCAAAGTCCAGGCTTAAGAAACTGTAGAGCAGAGATGCAAGGAGCCCTTATATTTGTTTATTGCAGTTCTTCAGATACATGTTCGTGCTGAAAGAACACTTTTCTTTCCTGCTTTGAAGGTATAAGCCAGACCATAGCAGTTCTTTCTCTTCTTTCTCTTAGCAACTACAGTCAGGAAAAACCTTCTAGGCATATCTAATCTCAAAAGACACCAAGATTGCAACCTTGCAATACTGAAACATGGCTATTCATATTGCAAAATTGGTCATATGCTCCCTTGCAAGCCAACTCCTGCCAGTCCTCCATGCAGCACCCAGGAATCATTCAGACGATTGCATGTGGCAAGACCATTCCCAGTGAGGTGCACAATGAAGTCTTTTTGAGTATTTTGGGAGAGAAGATAGTTTAGGTTCTGCAGATGGGAGCTGTGCCAGGCCATTGCCTTATGATCCAGAGAATGGGCCTATTTTATCTGCAGCAGCACATGTAGCCTGAAAGCCTGAAATGGCCACATTAAACAGGTGACCCATCTCTCAGAAGAGGCCTGTTGCACATGAGTATCAATGACATTAGAGAGAAAGAAGAGTGTCCGTGTATTTAAATGTTTTCCCTGGTTTTCTGTACTGCCAATGGGAAAGAAATAAAGGGAATAATTGTTGGCAATCTTGCGGATCAGCCTCCCTACCATTGACTAAAACAGCTAAAAATAAAAAGCTGTTTGCGTTACAGGCAGAGCAGGGTATTACTGTACAGAGACTTGAAACTCAATGACTGGATGCTGTTATGATTCCAAGCAGACTTAGTAGTTTGGAATAGAAGTTAGTTTTAACAGCAAAAGAATCACAAAGTAGGCTCCTAGAATCAACATTCTCATTCATGGATGTGGTAGGGTTCACATTCCTCACTGGCATATCCATAGAGATGCTTCTGATTTTGTTTGTTCATACAGAAACGATAGCAAAACATCAGAGAAGGTTCTTTTCTAGAGAATCATGAAAAAGGTAGCGAGAAGTCAGTACACAAGACCTACTAGACTTCAGAAATGCAGGAGGCTTGCACATCTGTTTTGCCAATAGTATTAAATATATATATAATACTTGATGCTAGTAAAAGGTGCAAAAATGTGGTTACATCTGTTTCCTTCTGCATTTACCTCTTCTATCTGATCTTTATAACACAGGACACAGAGTTTCTCCAAGTAGTTCTTCCACTGAGCTTATATGCTTTAGATGAACAAAAGAAGTGTTTTTTAGGAGAAGACATCCTATCTTGATTTTAGGGTACTGAGGGAATGAGATAAAATTTTTCACTTAACCTTCTCTGTATTAAGCTGAACACACAGAACTTCTTTAGCATCCAGCTGGAAGACCCATCTTCCAGAAACAGAAACCTACTTCTAAACACTCTCCTGTGATGTATTTATACATGCTCCTGTTTAGTAACTCATTTTCCAAAGTGTGGACTCGATAGGGTACACAGTATACCACAGACTGCAATGGTTTCATTATTGCAATAACTTTTCCACTTCTACTCACAGTCTCCTGTTTGAGCACCCACAGGCACCTTCTCTGCTCTGAGCCACCAAGAACCCATGTTCAGCTACAACCCCCTACAACCACCAGGTTCTTTTCTAACTCATCTTTTCCAAAACACTGTATCACACCCTATACAATATTGATTGCAAACAACAGGAATCTATGTTAGCTTACATCACTTATCACTAAAAGTGTCCAGGTTGCTTTGTAGAACCAGCTTGTTATTCACAAGTTTTGTGCTTAAAGCAAGAGTTTTCAGGCTCACCCCCCAAGTACAAGTCAGGAAAAGCTCTTTTGATATCCATACTGTTCGTTGATACAGATCTAGTATAAATGAATGAGGATTTACTATCCTGGAGTCAGGCATCTTGAGCCAAATTGCAATACATATCTACATAAATGCATTATGACAATTAATTTTTTCTCATTAATTACCAGTCAGATGTTGTTATTTGTATGTGAATCACACATTTTTGGGGTTTAGCCTTGTGCAATAATAGACTCTTGTCTACATTAATGGCTGCTCTGCTGGATATCTTTACACTACATCAGCTTTTTTTTCAATTTAGTTTCATACATAAAATCAGCACCAAGCCAGATATTTGTGTGTTTGCCCAAGCCATCATTAGGCATTCTGAAACTGAGTTGGAAATAAAAGAAAATGTTTCCCTTGAGTGCTTCCATATTTTGTTGGTTATTTAAGAGTGGGCCTTTTTAAAGGACACAAAAAAGGCACAACAAAAGAATGACAAAACGAGATATTTAGAAATGCTGATCTTTGCCAATATATTATCAATGAATGAATAATATTAATGCTCTGCTAAAAAGCTATTGATTATGTGAGAAAATATTGGTTCCCTGGAACTCCAGCTCTTCTCAGCTATCAGCCACTTTTATCAGTCTTGAAAATAATTAGGAAGTAAAAATCGAACCCATTTTTCCTCAAAGTGTTTGTAGCTGGGGCATCCAGCAAAATTATCATGACAATAAATTCAAGTTGTCAAGAAAAAATGGTATGGACTGAGAGTAAGAAGAGACAGAATTTAAAAGGCAGTGAGTGAGTGGTTTAACAGTTCCACCACAGTAAAGTCACATTTATATGTTCATTGAGTAACCAAAACAAAAAAAAAATACTGTTCAGGACTGTCCTCAAGTATTTTTATTCTGCTTTACAATTTCCGAAAGTAGAAAAATTGCAAATTTCAAATCCGCACGGAATGTTAAGTAATAAAAAGTACATTTATTTTTTCAAGAAAAATACAGGGTTTATTTCAGATAATATAAATTCTCATTGGAATAAGGGAAGGCAAAAACCTGCAAAGTATATGCATCACTAGATCTGTAAAAGGAATGTTCTGTGGAAAGATTACTGAGATTTCATAATTTGGCTTGGCACCAGAAGAGAGGAATTCATGCCTGTTTTGAAATATCTAGAAATGAAAATTCAAATAAAACTGCAGAGGGTTACTCAAGATTTTAAAAGTTTGAAAGGGTGCTTGACATCTGTTTTCTAAATATTGCATTGCAGTAAAGAATTAAAAAAATAAAAGGAGCAATAATTTCAGAAGGGGAATTTTTGAAATTTCAAAATGGTTTTGGTAATTTTTTTTTAATTTGGTGAATTTATGTTAAATAAACCCAATTTCACAAAGAATTTTGTATTCTTCAGAATCTGACAGATTGAGTTACCTAACTTTGAAAGTTTTCTACCACTTTTGGACAAGTTACAAAATGGAAAGATTACCAACTTTATTTTTCCTCCGGGTAACTTTTAAAACTTATCAGCATTTTCAAAATTATACAGAGGTTGGAAAAAGAGGGAGAAACCTGATCATTCTCCTATTTACATTTAGTGACAAAGAAAATTAAAATGAAAAAAAAAACAAAACAACAACAACAAAAACAGAGGAGAGCAAAACATTGCTTTCAGCTTTCTATTTTAGTGCAAAAGCAAAACCTGCTTGTTTTGCAGATCAAGTGCAAAAGGGCATCTTGGCAAGTTTAAAATGATCTGTTCATCATCTCTAGTAATTAGCTGCTGCTTTGCTCTTCTGTATATTACTAGGGTTTCATATACTTTTCCTGACTTCTTCTTATCCTCCAGCTCTTCTGCTTCATACAAATGCTATTCCAGTCCAGGTTTAATAATTAATCTGTATTGTACAGTTGCTGCCGGTCACATTGCAAACTTTCCAACCTGTGCTGTGGATTGGTGACAATTACAAGTATCAAAAAACTCTATTTAAAGTGTAAGTACAAGTACAATTTATGTAATTGCATTAGCTTTACACACGGTGATGACAAATAATGGGATGATACAAGGAGGGGAAGGACTGCTTTGGGTGGCAAAATGGTAGTCAAGGGTGTGACGTGGTACAGGTAGTCAAAGGGAGAAAATTAAAAGACAGTACGAATGACAGATGACATGAAAGAAAGTATGGGAAAGGAAGGACCAAGGAGAAGGGGGAAAGAGAGTAACAGAAAGGAAACCTGTTACAGGGATGATGACAGGAGGGCAAATGTACGGGGTAGTGAGTTTGCAGGGTGGGACTCAAGCAGTCAAGAGTGTAGTTTAGCAGCTGACCAAAATGAACCAACAAATTAAATGAAATTATTAACTGAGAAAGCAGAGTTGGCAACAATGTCTGTTTAAAAGGAAGGGAATCAGTTAAGTTACCGTCTAAGTCAGCTACCTAGAGGAATAAAAAAGCAAGTGGCAGTGAACTGATTCAGCAGATAAGCCGTGGAGAGCAGCATATCAGTGAAGGAGTTAGCTATTTAATCCGTCAGGTATCAATGGGAAGAGAGATGAGTCAGCAGATGGACAAATAAATAGATCAAGCAGTACATTAGCGGTGAGACATAATCTAATTGGTGAGCATTAGCTGTCAGAAGCCGGGTACCTGGAAGCAGTTTCCCAAAGACGCCAGGTAACCGCAGCAGGCCAGCCCGACGCCTGCGGGGATGCTGCTCCGCTGGCAGAGTGCCTGGTGCGCGCTGCTGTGGGGCTGGGAGCAGAAGTGCGATCAGACAGCAGCGGTGATTATTTGCTTGCTTCTGGTAAGAGAGGGGGAAGGAAGGGGCAGCAAAAGTGCTCAACAGGGGTTTTCTGGGTCTCTTAGTTTGCACATGCCCAGCTTCACGCCTAAAGCTTGTTTTAAAGGTAGGTAACAATTCAGAGCCCCCGCACTGTGATGAAAGGGTGACAAATGGGAAAGAGATTAATCGCACTAGCACAACCTTGCATGCTTACTATACAAAGAAAGGGCCACTCAGTTGTTAGCCTCATATCCTGTGATGTTTTATCAAGCAAAACGAAGAGCTATGATTCAAGCTGTACTTCCTTTTTACCAGCGCTCCTTCCTCCCCATAGGCTTAGCAGAGAGGCTGAGCTCATTTCTGAGCTATTTGTGGCTTCTGTGCTACTGGATACATGCACAAATGTCGTGAATTAGGATGCCTCTTTGGTGTGTGGGGCAGCAGAGAGGAGAAACAAAACTGATGTTTACCAAGCAAAGACAAAATAAATATAGTTTGATGTACTGGTCCACATGTTGTGCCCTCGCTTCTTGGCTAATGGTCATTCTGCCTTGGGCAAAGATGGATGGTTGAAGGACAAGAGAAAGCAAGGTTTTGTCAATATATTGTTACTGGGAAAGCAGAGGGACCTGATGAAGGACAGCTGGGGTGTGACGCCATTCCAAACAAGTACAGGGAACCTAGAGGAGAGAACGTAAGAAGCTAGCAAGGCTAGTTTCTAAGAGATCCAGTTTATGTATTCATACAAACACATAAAACTACTCTGATTATATTTCTTTATGCATAAATAAGACTACACACCTCTTGGAATGAAATATCCAGCAGATCCAGCAGTCCAGTTTCTCTGACATTTTAAACACAATTTTAAAGCCTTGAAAGTCTTTTCATCATGTCTTGGAAAGGGATGAGGCAGTGGGAAGCTTTGCACGTTCCTACTGTCACACTTGTTCCTTACTGGCTATTTGCACAGACTGAATCTTCCAAGGCCTCCCAGACTGGACTTCTGAGCACTTCTTAATAGAAATGGCAAATGACAGATGCCAGCGCTTGTTTTGCATACTTGCATACTCGTACTTGTGCGCAAGATCCTCTAGCTTTGCCCGCACAGATTGTTGCATGCTCAGAATTTGCAGGTTTTAGAATGAAAGCTTTTGCCTTTTAAGTCTCATATATTCATTCAGTCATACCTTCAATATACAAAAGGCAGTTAAATGAATGAATGGATAAATAGATGAATCTTCCATTGCTCCTATCTGTGATAATTCATTCTCCTTAGTTTAAAATTGTTTAGGATTAACACCTCATTAATTGGCATATTTTTCTACTTGCTTTTGCTTTAACTAGTAGTTCCTCAAATTTTAGTAGGGCACTTTTAGAGTGAGGCAGTAGTCTTGGTATGGAAAGCTGTTACAAACTAGTTCACTCTTTTGCAAAAGGTAAACACCAAGTCCACTTCTTTATATGTGCTAATGTCAGCTCTCCCTTTTTTAAAAACTGGAAGGAGGCTGGTACTTCTCCTTTGCTTTGGAAATTCCCTTTTTTTTTTTCAAACTGCCTCCAGAACTGCCATTAGCAGTCCAGAGAATCCATTTGCCTGAGATGCTAAGGTGTAAGTTTACCAGGCTTATGAGAACTAACATTTAGCATATGCTTCCTTTTATTTTTTTGAAATTTGGAGGTTTGGGTTTTTTTTAAGTTCTGAAATTCTAGAATTTCTCTATTCCATCTGCAGTGGGTAGGTACTTTTGCTGCCTTCAGAGAATCAAAAAGGACTGCATGAATAACCATGGAGGGGAGGAGGCTGACATCTCCCTGTCTGTCTGACGACTAACGACAGGAGTCCCTGATCAAATAATGAGAGTAATCGAATGAGATGGTTTTGATGAACTTCAACAGCATTTGAAAAATTAAGTCCAATAAGATGTAATATAGAGCAACAATAAAATAAACACAACAATAAAAACTGCCATTAAATATAAAAACATATACCTATAAAATTTGAGGTTGGCTAGGATTTGCAGACCGGAGCACATTGAAGTAAGACAGTAAAGAATTTTAGGAGAGCTATGAGAGAGTGGTAATATAATTCATAAGCGTCTCAGGAGCATGACTCACACAGTCTACAAGAAGTACATTTTCATGAATTTCTATAAATGACCAGATTTAGTATTGTTTAAAGATGAAAAATAAAGCTTTCCAAAGTTATGTGGGTAAATGTAGATATATTTTACACATTACTAGCTATATGTACAATGTTCCTAAAGATTTTAAAAAACACGAGTTCTAGGAAAAAAATAAAGACAAAAACCCTGCTTCTATAATTTATTGCAAAAATAAGCTGCAATAGGATCACAGTGCATTATTCTTCATCATGACCGCAATCACATGAAAACTGCATTCACTTACTAATGCATTCCTTGGATGTAAATTCTTTGTTGTTGCAGCATGGTTACACTTTAGCTTGTTTTCATTTGGCTTCAGAAAACAAAAGAAAATTGGAGTTTTAAATTTATGTGTCCTTACTCTATGAGGAAAAGTTCTTATCAGAAGATAAAATTTATATGCACTTACTTCTGTAATTTTTGAAAGATATGTCTGTGCTTACATACATATTTTAAGTGAACTTTCGGAATACCTTCTCTCTCTCTTACTGAGTCCCAGACCCTGATGCTTCTGTCGCAGTAAGGAAGGAGGATCCAAGAGGAAGAGGGTCTGGATATCCTGGAATATCTCAGCTCTATCCATCCTCCACCTCCAGCTCCCCCCATGACTTTGCAAAAGTTCACTGGTCTTTCGGATTTTGCCCATGCTGCCAATCTGAGTGGTCCAATCCCATTCCCAAGCCCAGACGCACCTCCTACCCATGCTGCAGACACAGGCTCCTTAGGGGATGTGCTGTCCCTCACATGGGACAGCACATGACCACCTTAAAGCTGCCTCTGCCACCCCCCGCGCACTTTTGCCTTCCAAAGCACAGTGTAAACACATGAAGCATGAAGAAAAGCCAGGCTCCCACATAGAAAAAGACAGGAAAAAGGTAGAAAATAAGAGCCGTGAGGCTACACGTGTTTATCTGCACTGTAGTCTCCTTCTGCTACCATGGAGTGGACACGATTTCTCCACTTGGCAGTGCCTTGTGAGGAGTCCTTCTTGCAATGGTGTAAGAACTTCAGGCACTTCAGTAGTAATGACTTTGTGCACCTTTGTGTCCTAACTTTTCAAGCTTACTTGCATATAAAAAAAGAAAGAGTGCTTCTCCTTTCAGAATTCAGGCCTCAAACCAACCAGCTCTTGTGAATACACTTAGTTTCAATAACATGAGAAAAGCCTCTAAAACCACAAGGAAAGGTCCCTGTCTGAACAGGGACTAAAGTTGAATGCATTTCTAGTGCATGAGCTCTCTGTTGATGCTATGGAGAATATGTTGAAGGTGGTAAGAGGACCATCCATGGTTGCTGGTAAAGCAAGCGTCTCACCTTGCAGAGAGGTTCAATTTACATTTTTTTTCCCCAGGCCCCTCTCTTTTATCTCCTTTATTTTCACTTCTCCTATCTGCCCCCTAATCTTTCCCTCAAAGTCTTGACTGCTCTGTGGGTTCCTCTTCCCGCCCCCCCCCCCCCACCTCATTGTTATTTTCACCTGCTGATTTGCTTTTCAGTGATGAAGTGTAACCTCTGAAGAAATGGAGGATCAAGAAACCCAGTAAACTATGTTCATTTAAAAACCAAAAAAGCACCCATCATTGCATATACTTCATGGGTGAAAAATAAAGTATTATATCACTTTACAATAGACAAAGCTGAAAGTTGAATAATATCCCCCTCTCAAGAAGGGTTCATTAGTGAAATAAAACCCAAAGCCTTGAATGCACTGCATGGTGGTAGAAATTCCTAATGCTAATATGAAAAATAGGAAGTGTTGTAAAGGCAAAGCAGTAGAAGGCCTAGCGGGCAAAATGCAAGTGATAAGATTAATACTGAAACAGGTGCTGGAGTAACTGCGAGATCTTAAGGGACACAGATCTAAGTGGTAAATTAATATATACAAATTTCCCTACTTAAGGGAACAAGAATTCCCTTCCCAATGCTGGATGAAAATAGTCTGGTTTGACTCACAGTGTTATGTAAAGATTTTTTTTACCTTTGGAGAAATGCAAACAGGGAAATTTAAACCTAAAACATTGCTCAACCTAAGAGAATTGAGTTCTGGGTGAATGGATGGTTGGATATAGATAATGTATTATTCAGAATATTATAAACTTGATTTTTGGCTAAAGCGGAAATAAAGATGTTTTTTGTTGAGCTGGAATGCTGATGTACTTGCTGAAACTGTTTCTGACTTAGAAATAAATCAAGTGAAACAATTTGGCCACGGTAAATATGTTAATAACTGTCTGTACAAGTTTGATAAAAGTCTTCTATGTTGCCAGTGTTTTAATTTATTAACTAATGTGGCTATGATGACTAGAAAATGAGTATGTGAAGTAGTTAAACAACAGGTATAGAAAGCATGTTCAAGGAGCTGGCTCTTCAGAACACTTTTCTCAGGCACGTTTCCAGATGATGTGCTACCATGCTTTTTCCAGGCTGTGTAAGAGTAAATGGCAGTTTTAACAATAAAAATAATAACTGCATTTCTTGATTTCTTTCCAAGAAATTCTATGATTTTCAGTAATAGTTTTGATGCGACTAAGAGACAAGCCTAGCACATAAAGCAAACTCGGTCTGACACTTTGACACAGGTCTACTTCTGGGACAGGCAATTCAGGCCGTTTCTTCCTTGTTGCTTGAGCTCAAATCTAGCCCAGAGTGACTTTGTCTGAAGCGGTGCGCATGAAGGGTATACCTTATTTATCTGAACTAGCCTTACCATGGCTTGCCTGACTGCCAAGGGCGAGGTAATAAAGCTCAGAAATCCTGCCTAGACCTCTGTGTAGGCATCTGGGCTGTTGGCCTTTGTTGGCATTGGCTCTACAGCAGCCATACCCTCAGAGCAAAACCTGAGCTAGTTTCAGGTTAAATGGACTGCATTTAGTATTAGTCAAGATATAAATATACGCTAGGAAAAAACATACAAGTGTTTAAAAAAAAAAATCCAATACATTTCAATTAACTCCTGTTTACAGATGCCAGTTGTAATCCACACTGCCATTTTGTTTTCACTGATACGCAAAGAAAGCATTATTTGCGTAAACTGCTGCAATCTGAAAATTGTTTCAAATCATGAATGCTTTTTAGAATTCATATATTTGGGGCGATTCATGAACAGCAGATAAAAGACCAGCAAAATTCATTAAATAAATTACTCATTGTGGATTATTTCACCCACTGCTCCCAAATGTGAATCAAGAAATAAACTCATTTTCATAGCAACCTGAAACAAAACAGCATATGCAGATGAACTATTTCTGCTTGCAAGCACATTTCTGTGCTAAAATATCACCTCATTTAGAATTAATTTATAATATAATTTCAACTATGACAAGTCATTTCAGTTGAAAGTCTATATCTGTGCTCAAAGCACAAAACACACATCCATCTTTAATAAATATCAGTAAAGCCCTAGTTGCACTTACACTGCATGTACAGTTTTGTTCAGTGACAAGCAATAGGGTAGAAGATCTGGCTGGGCTACAGATGGCAAAGCTTGCTTGCGTAATTAACTTCCATCCTTCCCCCCCCTTTTTTTGTTTTTACTCTATGTACTGCAAACATTGATGGATAGGAATTTCAGTGTTAGCCTTACCTTTTAGAGTTGGCAGAATATTAAAGCAACAAAAACTATAAAAGGCATTTAGCAGGAGATTTTTGCTTTGATTGTGAGACAGGATTTCATAGAGAACTGATGTTGTTTTTTCCCACTCCCAAAATCTTGCCTTTGATCATTCCTGTCTACTACTTCTGACGCATTTTCCCTGATATTAGCCTTCAAAATCTGTTACTCCACCAAGACAACATTACAGTGTTTGAACTTGGTGTCTTCCCTGCTATTCTTCTTTATCAATTTCCATCTTCTCTCTTTTCTGTTATATGTCTCTCATATGTTGAGATATCTGGAATTTTATTTAATAATTTCTTCATGGTGGAAGCCATTCACTTCTTCAATCACTCACGTGTATGTGTGTTTCTGCGAATAACTAACTACAGTAAAAAATAAAGGGATAAATAAAAAGATGGACTGGTGAAGTCATGTTTGTTATTAAAGGGCTTAGATAGTTGGAATGACCCAGTAATAATGAAATGGCAAAGAATAAAATGAATGTATAAACTGGAAGATCTCCTCTAACTATAGCAGTAAAGAGTGTTAATGAAAGGGTGACTCAAACAATTGCTAACAAAGAAAATGTCCATGCTAGTACCCATCATTAACCTGCTACAGAGTTTGTTGTGCTGGCTATCATGTTTTCTCTCATGTAGTCTGATGAGCATGCCATCACTTGGTGAATTTGCATCAACATTAGAAAACAGAGTTGTGACCAGCCAGAAGTGGGCTGACAGAGGACTTACAAAACTGAAGTATATTGCTGATTGTCTTGCTTTGCATATTCTATCAAAGTAGACTGTGATGCTACTTTGCTGGCTCTTTTTATTGTTTGCAGGCGTAAGATGTAAAGGTGATTTTTCTGAATTCATAGGAGTCTTTCTACATGACACATACTGCAATGTCCTGGCAGTTGTCACAGTGTAATTATATCTTGAAAAAACAGGTAAAAGCTCTACTTGAAAATGCTCTTAAAAAGAAATCATGTAGCACCCCCGCAATAGTAACTGAGGGGTAGGCACCTAAGAAATACAATTATATCCAGGAAACTTTACATAAAATATGATCAAAAACAAATAAAACAGATATAACTATGAAGATCACATTCAATGCATAATAACACCTAAATGTGTCATGCTGGAGAATTTCTGAAATGAAAAAGGTTTCAAATCTAATTTAAACTTGGCTAACTCCAAGGACCTTCCAAGGTCATAAGAAAAGACCCGAAATGAAAGTAATGAAACTCTTGTGTGAAATTCAACACTGAAATATAAACTACAATATGAACTCAGACTTATTTTAACATCTAATTAATGTATTTCTCCATTTCTGTTCCTTTATGATAGCTGAGGCTATGCTCTGACTCCTGTTCCCATAACTCTTGGTCCATTAAATAACTGTCTTTCAGCATTGTTCATTCACTTGGAGCTGGAAACTCAAAGCTGCACTAATTTTATATTAAGGAAACAGAATTAGTCTTTAGTATTTCTGACTCTTGCTTTACAAAGAGCATGTGCCTTGGCCATGCTTAAAACCTTCCTTGAGGTCTTCAAAGAGCCTTGCAGCTATTATTTTTCAAAATTTAAACAAACAAACAAACAAACAAAAGGCATTTTGAATAGCCAAGCTAAAAGCAAGTTTACTGTATTTTGAGGACCATATCTTCTCAGCCGTGAGGATTTGCCTTAGATTTACTTGGTTGCAGTTCTTGGTTTTTTCCTGTTTAACTTCTTAGAACACTTCCTCGCTATGAGGGCTTAGACAAGAGGGGAGCCTTTATTTACATAATGTGATATACAGCAGTAACATCTTGAGTTTACTTCTCATTTTGTAAAGGAAGTTAACATATTTCGTTTTTTCCTCTGGACCTTCTCAGCACAGCACCACTGACTGATCAAGCAGAGCTAGTTCTGCCCTGGCTTGTCTACATGGTCACAGCAAAAGGGGAAGGAAGAAGCTTCCCCCTGTGGCACACGGGTTGGATGGACTCGCAGCCCGAGTGCTTGGGGGAACACAAGCACTGCACCCTAATTGCTCTGCTGGAAGCCAAGGTGGTCCGAGGAGGGAGGGTGCAGCCAGAAGCATGATGCAGCAGCCTTTGTAGCACCCTCCCTGTCACCGTGCACGAAGCATCAGAGTACATCCAATTCATGCCAGGAAAACTCTTTTGAATGCAAGTTCATGCCTTGAGGGCATGATCTAGCTCTATATGATGTTTTCTTTATAGCTATATTATCAGCAGGTTTCCTTATCCTGATTGGCCACTCTAACACAGCCCTGAATGGTGCTTGTGCTCCAAGTTCCCGCACAGCCAGATAACAGGGAAATGCAAACTGTGCTTAGAGAAAAAGCCAAAAGAAGATAAACTTAGACCCTTTTCCAAGAGCCTCCCTCTCATCCATGAAGTAACTGGGATACAGAGAAGTTCAGTAACTTCCACAAAGAGGGAGAGGGAGGGCTCGCCTACTGTCGCCCAATCTCGTGTGGATTGCCCCAAGCTAGCCCCGGGCAAGCAATACATCTACTCAGCACTGTGTGGCAGAGCTCAGAAACGCTAACTGCAAACCTGAATCAGCCTTGTCAGAACTATGCTCAGGTTTATTAGCATAGCCGGTCTGCAAGGCTAGTTAGCTAAAACACTGTGCTGTGGCTAGACTGCTCCTTCTACCAGGGCTGGCCTGTTCAGGATGGATAAGGGGTGCCTCTGGCTTCATCTCATAGCACAGACTCCCCCTGTCATTCACACCTAGTTTTGATGAGGACTCAGGTTCCCTGAATGCTATCCATTTACTCCAAGTACCACCAAGACCTCTCTATGGTGACAAGAAGTCAATTAATAATCAAGGTATCTCTATGCTGCAGGCTTCAGAAGAGTGGAGAAATTAGCAAGCGAGCTGTAAACAGTTTAGCTCAAGTACCAGAAAGAGTCTTGTCAAGCACTGCAGATTTCAGCGCAGGCTCACTTAGAGATCAGGTGCTCTAGCAGGTTGTGGTGCAAAGGCAGACCGGGTTCAGGCACATGAGCTGCTCAGCTTCCCTCTGCGTTGCTCTGTACCCTCCAGTTGAGATTATGCCCCAAAGACCAGACGCCTGAGAGCGGGGAGCCACCCAGCGCTGCCTCTCCACTGAGTGGATGCACACGCAACTCACAACGTAACCTTAAAATCTCTGTCACAACTTCTAATTTGTTACCCTTAAGAATCTGGGAAGGAAACAGAAAACGTTGTGGTGGATTAAGGAGATTGTAAATGCATAACCATAAACTCACACCAGCCTGTTTCATCCCACACTTAGTAAAGCATCAATGTTCTTGCTGTTTTTCTTAATGTGCAGAATATAATCAGTTTTCAGTGCTGGCGTTAATTTAGGTACTTGTGCTAGGACAAGAAACATCATCAGTCTTTCAGGGCACCAGCATGTAATGGCCTCTTTTTGGTCTTACTTTTCCCTTTGATTGTCTTGGGCTTCTTTCCTCTTGTGTGAAGCTGACCTTGAAAAAAATATGAACTCTTCCATAACTCAAACACTTGACATCATCATTCACTTCTAAAAATTTCTGCCTTGAGGAATTCTAATTCCTTTATAGAATAAGCACATTTTGTCCTTGACTTTTACTTACAGAATTTTTATGCATTATTTTAGGGCTAAATCTACAAAAGTGCCTAAGTCCCAGCTGACTGTGCATTCTGCCTCTTATATTGAGCCCCTCTTTCCCCTTATGCACTAGCTCAATTATTAGTAAACAGGTTGAGGTTCAGGTCTTTGTGACCTCTGGTTGCAGTGTTCACCTGTGGGTTACAGCTCACTCTGAAGCTACAGTATGGAATGGTATCTCACAGCACCTCCCCTGAATTATTCCGCTCCTCATGGTATGATGAAACGCGGTCAAGGAGAGGGTCCGAGCTCCACTCTGCCTAGCTGGAAAAGTCACACAGGAAAAGGAAGGGCAGCTGGACCTTCAATGAATGTTTGCCACCTTAGCGACTCTGACACTTAGGTGGGGCTGGGCCAGCTCTGGCAAGGAAAGGGCACAGAGCTGAACAGGGCTGCTTGGAGAAAAAGGGCTCAAAGGTACTTCCCTGCAGGCTTCCTTTCTCTGTACAGCCACCAAAAGCTCAGCATCAGTCTCATCCCTGCCTTCAGTCTCCCGGACTAATGCCACAGCAAGGCTGAGCAAGAGGGAAATCTATAGAAGCAAGCACGTGGCTGTCATCACAGCAGTGATGGTCATAGTCAATGGCAGTTAATCGTAGTCTGACAAACAACTGCACTTCTTATAACTTTCAGCTGGTTTTCTGCAGAATTGTACTGATTTTTCTTAAAGTAATTAAAACAATAATTATATTATGAAAACACTTTACAAGATAATCTCCTCTTCAATTTCCTTTAATATTTTCTGGGGAATTACCATGGGTAACATAGAAAATAGGTAATTGAATTTCATTTCTATTACCATTTTGACAGCCTGAACTCTTTCCCAGGGTGACAGATTTAATTTCTCACACATGGCATATATTGTTTTTAAATGGAATAATAAGTGGCATGATATTGTTTCTTGCTCTGGCATCTAAGCCATTATTTAGCAATATATCTGAAGTATTTCATCTGAACTGATAGCCATTAAAATTTTCAAAGCAGAACCTCAGCAGAGATAGATTGATACAGTTATCACTGGAATCAGCTGTGCCATACTGACTCACACAACTCAGGATTTAGCCTGCGGTATTGATGTCGCTTTTTCTTTCCTCTCACCAAAATTTAGCATATTTTTCTTATCGATGATCTAGACCAGGGCATGGAAAAAGCAAATTCACTATAAGCCCAGCCCTGCAAGCCAGTGAGCTACGCCAGGGCTGCGGCATCATTGTCAGCTTGTGCTGGAGACAGCGGCAGCAGAAGGTGTTCTGCCCCTTTCCAGCAGCGCTCAGCAACTCATACGATTTAGGCTGCAGGAGCAACCTTTGTTAACGTAGCTGCCAAGGACGTGTTTACAGCTAATTCCAGAGACACCAATGTTAGAGTAAATCAGAGCCGGGAAAAGGGAGATAGCTCTTATGAATGCCTCTTTCCAACACAAATTCGAAGGCTAATAAGCATTACATAATACTGCTGCTTTCAGTTCAAAATCAAGTGGTTTAATTCACCTCTGAAGTAATAGACCTGTATTAAAATCTTCAACTGTGGATATAAATACTTGCTTTCTGCACAAGTTAATAGCTTTTCTGCATGCAAGGGTAGAGGAAGTTTAAGAAGGTCATAATTTCCTACTAGCTATATTAAGAGAGGGTCACTTGGAGGTGCTGTGCATCCCAAAATGAGTTGCAAAAGTTCACAGGAATCCCTTGATAATGACATTGCCTTTTGCACTTCCATGATTCTGAATTTTAGTTCTGTTTTCCATAAAGGAAGTTTCTGGCCTATCTATTATAACATAGATGTAAAAATACAGGTTAACACAGAGCAGAGTGTCTGATAACCAAGTTTGAAAGGAGCAAGCTGCTACAGCAGAAAACAGGCACAGCCTAAAACAAATATATAGACTTAATGACAACAAATGTAAAGTCAGTTCTTGTGTTGCATTCTTTTTCGCTCAGTTCCTGAAAATAATTTTGTGATAACACGATACGGACTTCAGCTTTTTGTTTGTGGGGCAGACAAGTTTATTTGCACACTATCCCAACCCTGCTAAAGTGAAATTAAGGAGATATAATTTTTAACCCTTTAATTTTTGCAGACACAGCAGCTACAGCAGGAACTGCACTTCTGTACCCTCCAACCCTTCCTCTTGCAGCCTTCAACACGTACCTCACAAAGACCCAACAGTAGCGCTCAATGAAACCAGAATTGAGGGCCAGCCTGTGACGTTCTGTTGAAGCTGTTGTAATCTTTTCTCAACCTGGTAAAGCAGAAGACAGTAGGTATAGAGCTTATAGATGGGGAAGCAGCTGGAAGGATGATATGTCAAATGGGAGAATAATACTGTAGTGCTGGTGATGGAATTAAAGTATTTATCTCTTCAAGACGATAGTAATAAAATCCATTGTTTCTGCTTATCCGTATCATTGAGAATATGCCTCGTGAGAAACTGCCTGTCCTTCTTTAATAGAAGGTAAGAAAATGCTTTAATATTTCACCAGAGTTAGTACAGCATTTTGGAAAATTTTGTATAGTCAGTGTGGACAAGGTGAGAAACGTTTTGGGGGTTATATTGAGGAATGCTGGAAGGATTTAAGGAAGTGGTTACTAAAGGATGTAGAGTGACTGCAGAAATGTTCCAGAATGTGTAATTGCAGCACAAGCCCCCTGGCATTTTAAAGACCCCTAAAGGTACCGACACACTTACAAAAAATCTACTGGAAGAGAATGAAAATGTGTACATATTAATAGTTAGCTGCATTTTGGGGACCAGATTAATCTCCAGCAGCATTGGTAGGTTGATCAACGCTGTTCACAAAGCTAACCCAGTTCTTGCCAGGAACAGACCTCATCTGCCCACACAGGTGGTCGGCCTTGACTGTGGCAAACAGGACAGGGAGCCCATCAGGTTTTAGAGCTCACGGTAGCATATTTACTTTGGCCTGAGGTTATGCAGATGTCAAGCAAAACAGCCATTTCCAAACCAAAGGAAGTGCAACAGGACTTCATGGCTACCTTGGCTTGTCTCAGACAGAAGTTTTGCATAGCTGGCCTCAGTTTATCACTGCCAAGTTCAGGGCGATTTGTAGAGGGCTTTTCTTGCAGCTGGCAGAACGTGTCACATTTATAATCAGCGTCTAGTACTGCTGCACAGGAGTTGGCTCTGAATGGCAAAAAAAAAATATTTTTAAAGAGAAAAATTGGGATGAAATATATAAATGATGAAATATAAATACAATATCTTTGTGCTTTTGTATTTGCTGGGTTATAAGAATGCATCCAGCCTAAACTGTAATGAAGGTCCCCGCCAAACTATTATTAAGTCCAGCATATAAACAAGTATGCTATTCATAAGCCAAACTTCATAAAGCAAATGAGCAAATGTAAAATAGACAGATTTACCCTGAAAAGTCTGTAGTCAGTGACCTGAGTACTTATCAGAAATTACTGGCTTTCCTTCTTCAGAGCACTCAAACTCCAAGAACACATCTACAAGAAAGCATAGGGAAAAACTTGAGCATGCAGCGAATCAATAGGAAGTAAGCAAGAAATGGCTGTGAAGTAACTAGGAGATAAGTGGATTAATCTGCCACAAAAGTTGGCAAGTTTTTTTCTGCTTGAGGTTTACTAGCTGAAATTTGAACTGAACATGGAGTCTCCTGTGGGGTGTTTAACCTCCTGGAATCCCACTTATCTCGGAGACTAAAACAGTCAGTTGCTTCTAAAGAAAGATCAGTAGCCCGGAAGATTTGCTGCAAGCTGCCATGATTCATTAATTGTGGAGGAAAACATGCCAGTTTGATATTTATCTGATTTTTAATTATGATTATTTTTACATACAGCCAAAGTAAACCTCAAAATAAAAAGGTCACTTGAACCAAGAAATCAAAACTTAGGAAATCTTAAAATGAAACACATTTTTTTTAATATATTTTTGATGTTGTATTTAGTAATTTTGTTTTATTCCTGAAGGAAGAATTTGATAAAATTAAAAAAAAAAAAATCACAAAGGATTACAACATTGATGAATCTATGTTTTAAATGTAAACTTTGACCATGTTAAAAACCACTGTAGCTGTAAGAGTTACTAATGCACAAAGAGTCATCGCCGGAGTTAAGAGCAAGCCTGTCTGACTTGTGTGATGAGGATGTCCATGTACACCCTTGGTACATTAAAGCCTGCCACACACTACAACCAGAATCCTTGCTACTCCGTGCCTGTCCACCGCCTGATTGGAGCATGGTTAGCAACCAGAGACTGCTCTTTTCTTCATCCCTTGCAGAGGGCACAACGCACTAAGGAGAAAACCATTATAGCCTTCTGAGTCCAGGGGCAGCAACTGCATTTTGCTGAATGGAGGATCTTTTCTTCCTTCCGAGCTCATGAGACAATGAGCTACAAAGCACAATCTGGGCCTCTTTGTGGAAGCAAAGTAAGATACCGAGGAAAGAATTTACAATGCTGTTACACTTCAGATCTTTTTTTTTTCTTTCTTTCTTTCTTAAATTTGATGAGAAGATCCTAGGAAATTATGTGCTTATGTTAATGTAACATTAAGGTTGATAAATCAAGTTCTCAAATGTCATGAAATGCAGAAGTCAGGCTGTAGGCTCAACCTTTCCTCTGGCTCTTTGCCTCTTTCTTTACATAGAGTCAGTCTTTATGCTTTTATAAATTATTTCTTAGACTACAGAGGAGTCAGTATAACACAAACTGGAATTCTCTACAAAGCTTTATAAATAGTACACACATGGCAGAAAATGCTGTGCAGCTGGGCTATATAAGGAAAGGAGTAATTTACTCACAAACACTTTAGTATGTTCTTCCTTGCGTTTCAGTTTGGCATGATCATCTCTCTGTCTTGATCATTTCTCTGCCATTATTCATGCATAGAGATTTTGGACATCATTGGTATTGTGGAGGTGTTGTCCCTCCCAAAGATACTGATATTCATGTGCAAATGAAAGTATTCATATGTGAATACAAGTATTCATTTTCTCCTGCCAAGACTGCCGTCTACTGAAGATAAGCCTTTCTGGCCTCAAAGGAAAGAAGAGGAAAACCATGGAAGTAACAAAGTCTTTAAGGCCGCCTTCTTCCTGGATAACCCTGACTGAACAGCTATCAGCAGTAGCAGGGCAGAACTCTGTGCAAGGTTGGATTTGTCTAGGATCCCCCTTACAGACACAAGAAACAGTGGTTGCTGGATGGCAGCCATCCTCAAGGGTGGCCAAGGAAGACAATACTGATCGTTTGCCTTACTGCCCTTTCCTTAGGCACCAGTCACCCCACATGACATCTTCCTTCTTCTTGCACTGAGTAAAGCCCTTGCAGATCAGCAGAGGAGTTATTGTAAATGGGGCTGTTTCATACGCACGAGTGTACCGCAGTTCCATAGGAGGAGGGTGGCGTGCAGGGTTCCATCTTCTGCCAGAATCTCAGCCCAGCATTGACGCTGTTTCCCCAAAATCCACCTCAAGCTAGGGAAAGTGCCATGATGAAGAACAGACTGTGTGGCTGCTCACGTGTGTGTGCAAAATGTCTCTTCCACATGTGTCACAAAAACTGTGCTGAAACATGAAGATTTATTTTTCAAAGCAGGATACTGTTCGCTGGATGAATGGCAAAGAACCTGGAAGAAGACATCCCCCGTGATGAGAGTCTTATGCAAACAGTATTCTCCAGATTCCTTTAGAAAGGTAAGTCTCCTACAAGAGGGAGAGAGACTAAATATTGTGAATATATGGATAGATATAGACTGTCACATATGGACTTTCTAAAGATTGCTTTTGGATTATCATTGTTACATGATTAATTTAAATACAGTGTTTCAGCATAGCCACCTGCTTTGTCATGTAGCAACTATAGAATAAAATTTCCAGGTATGATTATACATTAGTCCTTTTCTTACAGTGTGAAAATGCTTCTGCCTTTAAATGGTGCAGCTCAGAACTTCTGGTATCTACTGAGGGAACATAGAGCGCACAGAAGCAAAGGATTTTAGTTTCCACCATTTTAAAAAATATAATTTGGAACACTTGAGACACAGTGATTCACCAAGGTAACTGCTTTATAAGATTGCCACAAAACCAGCTTTGTAACACAGCATTAAAGGGGAGATTATACGGAGGACACCAGAGGACATGATTCCTCCTTCAGCACTGATCCACTGACACAAAGCCTAAGAGATAGGGTGGGCTGCAGTCCTTAACCTCTCTCTCCCTCCACACCAGGAGCTCCGTGCCTGGGGCCAAGAAGTGCCATTCCTGCCCTTCACCCAGGTCAGCCCACTCAGGCAGTGCTGTGCCATGGTGGAAACTGGCCTTATGTCTGGAACACAGTCGGAAAGAAGAAAGAGGGAAGGAGAGGCTCAGATGCTTGTAGCAATCAGATCTGGTTTGCGTACCACCAGCCTTCCCAAGATGATTGTCCATGAAGCTGTCAGGAGACAAACAGCACCTGTGCAGGCTGTACTTTTATTTCTCAGTATGTCAGAGAATATAGTCCAAAGGATATCCTGCATATACCCCATGTAAATATCAATGCACCAGAATAGAAAGAAGTCAACTGGTCAAGGTTATTACCCTGGTTAACATACTGAGATTTATCAGGCTCCTGACAGCAATTTTCATCACACAAGTAAGCACAGTATTATTATGTCTGTGACTGAGCACTCTTGAAATTTTGATAGCTTTCAGTCAGATACTTATCTCTGGACACAAAGAGAAATTTTACAATTGTAACACTGCACAGTTGTCTCAGCTTTAAATAAATTATTTCAGCTTTAGCCAAAGATTTGATGCACACTGCTTTATAGCAAGTACCTACTGCATGCACATTTTTGAGTGGTCTCATAGTACTCTTTGTGGAATTTTATTTACATATTGTTCATAAGGCTGTGTGCCCTGAAGATATATTCAAGGTGAAAACTTGCTCTTAAGTGACGTGGTTTACATTTTGCATCTGTATTGGAGATCAGAAGGGAGAAAGACACCTCCAGGTCTTGGGGGGTGGCCACAGAGCCTGGTCAAGCACAGCCAGGGTGAGGGCAAGCGAAGAGCTGGTAGGGCCTCCTCCACCACCATCATACACTGGTGAAAGTGATGAAAGCCTGTGCGTTGCACGAGGAAAGGATGCTTCACCACAGAAACGAAGTGTCACAAATTACTTCCTGTTCCTACTGAGTGCGCTGAGGACAAGCTCTTCTCTGAGGCGCAGTGGTTTGGGTACTTCCACCAGAGTCTTCATTTTGGTCATTACCCATGGTATGATTTAGCCTAATGTGAACAACTCCCTGGCAAGCCAATTTTCTTTTTACATAAGCCTGTTGGTGTATCATAATGTTATATTTAAGTTCCCTTCTATTAAATGCAATTCTTTGTGTCTTAAATTATTTTAGACAGTTTCCTTTTACATTAACTAGAATTAACATTTACATTGTGATATATTGCAAATGACAGCTGTTGGAGCAACTTTTTCCCCCAAGAACTATATTTCCTACCAGCCAGCTAACCTCAGAATTTTGGGGAATTATTATATAATGTTGTTTCCAATCAAAATAAATGTGTTCAGTTTTCCTATAGGCAGTGGCATTAAATAACAGTTACACAGCTCGGTCCTGTTCCAACTAAAATTGGTGGCAAAACTCCCACTGACTTCATGGGAGCAGGATTTAGATCATGGTTGATTTACTTTAACATTCATAGAAATTATGGGTTAACCTCTAAAAGTAGGGAAAGTTTGGCCACATAAGCCTCCAAAGACCTAGATATTTAAAAATATCTGTTGCTGCTACTTATACGTCATTCTGTATACTTTCAGTCTCCCCTTCATACACTTTCATTAATCTCACAGACAGGTTTGTGAATATAGTGAAAACAACTGGAATAATTAATGCTTATTTTTAGGGGCAATTGCAATCAGCAGGAAGGGGAAGTTTACCTACTCTTTTTTCTCCAGATGAGGAAACCAATCTTTTGAAGGTTAGCTGCCAAAATAAAATCCAGAGAGGGGCTTTTGCATGTTTAACCACACCTTTGCACAAACTTAAAACTCCCTTATTGTCCCCCTAGATCCAGAGGTGTCTAAATTACCCAGCCTCTTAAACAACATCCTATCTTCTTGTGCCAGAAAAAAAATATTTCCAGCTGTATGATGTCTGGTGTGCCATTTTTTTCAGAGATTGTTGCTATTTTCAGAGCTGTGCATCGAGCTTTCCCTGGTCAGCTCTGCTATTCCCCGCTCCAAGGAAGGAGGACCGTGAGAAGTTGCTTTACACGGAGGAGCCCTGCACTAAGGCAATACGTAAGTCCTGACCCACACTGAGAGGGTGAGGAACTTCTCCATGCGATTCCTCCAAACCCTTTTTAAGAAAGAGACTTCCCTCAGGAGAGTTCGTCCAGGTTAATCCTTCCAGGTCTCCACAGCAGCTTGTGGAGGACGGTGTTACTCAACATAAGCAAAAAGTTTCAGGAGACTCTAACCTTTAAGACTGCATAAACTACCTCATTTCTGCAGAAATCCCGAGAGACAGCATACCTCCACAGCATGAGTCCCTCCCTATTTTTTTCAGGCTTCAGGGAAAGAGATGGTTATTTGTTGCAGGCCCAAACCAACAGCAAATATCAATATTTCTTGCCTGACTCAGCTGCTCTACTTAGTGTATTGATCTGCCCTTACCTTCCCATTCCTATTCCTGTGTACCGAGGGAGGACAAATAAGCAGGTTCACAGCATTTATTCATGTCAGCTCACCCCAACACCCGTCCCAGGGGCACAACAAGAATTCTTATTTCTTCCCTTTCCTTTGTAAGGGTGCAAAATGCAAGTCACAGTCTAGCCTGCCACACTCTGCTCTATGTTCATGAATAAAATACGTGAATGTAAAAACCTGGGAATTTTATTAGAAAGGGCGTGTGGTGTGTAAGTTTCCTGCAGCCCTGCAGGTCACAGAGCCTCCACCCGTACTGCCGGCTGTACGTACCCACGACTTCTCTCCCTCAACACAGCTACGTCCTGCCCCAGTGGGGAGCACAGTGACAAAAGATGCGCAATCTCTTATCCCACCAGGCACATTACTTACAGGAATAATGTTAGGAAAAGCATAAGAATGAAAAAAAAAAACAACGGATTTTTTTCTTTTTTTTTTTTAGATTCAGATCAGTTAATAATATCACTCTACTGTCTTAAAATATGAATTCTTTGCTACAACTGAATAAACTGTAATACATGTTTTTTAAATGTCAGAAATCCCTTCTGTATTCAAACAGATAAAGATTAATACTAATAATTTTCCTGTAACAGCAGAAGAAATACTTGAGGCAATAAAATACTACAAAGGGATGTTTTCCTCACCAAACTTTATAAAATCTTGAAGGCTTAGTGGATTCCAGTTCTTTTTCTGTAGATGTTTATAGAAAATAAGGAAAAGGGCCATTTTTATTATTTTCAGGTGCAGCATTCTTACAATGCTAAGAATCTTTCACAGTACACCAGATAGAGTTCTTGCCCTTAAAAAAATGCAGTGGCTTTGTAACTAAATAATGTTACCCTTCTGGTCAAAATAATTCACCACAGAAATGGTACTCAGTCATGAAAAGCAAAATTAGAGACAAAAAGTATTCCCTTCAACAACATTTTGTATTAGTTCTGTTCCACAATTATTGGAAGTCAAAGCAAGGAAAGGAACATGAAACGGACATGAAATAATAACAAAACCTTGTGCATTATAATTACATATATCATAACAATTCAAAACTCAGACTAAAAAAAAAGTCAAGTCCTTCCACAGGAAAAAAAAAAAAAAAGAAAAATTGAAAGAAATATTTTTAGTTTCTTTAATTTTATAGACAAAAGCTGTCTCTCTTTTATTAACTGTTCCATAATATCCTAATATTAATGCAAAATATAACAGGACACTTACAACAGAAATTGGTTGTACTATCAGAGGATCATTCAGGTTTTGCAAAACACCAGTTCCTCGTGATACCAATGTGACTATGACTGCTTTTAGACATTGATTTGAATTTACCTTTGTAATCATCTTAATTTTAAATGGCAAGAGAGAAACCTAGCAGCTTTTAAAAGCGCCAGCTGACTGCTACAGGTAGACTAGTCATAAAGCACAAATACGATAACTAACAGGGGGGGGCAGAATTAACCATGGTGATATAGCAGATGCTTCAAAGTATGTTGTTTTCTTTCAATTTAGGATGCAGAAATTCATTTAGAAGGAAGAGGTGAGGAACTAAGATTTCCCACTCTTCTCAATTATTGAACAATCTTGAATATCAGTGGAGCTATGTACATTTAAATTGTTGAGTCTTTAGCACTATTTTTTCTTTCTTTACCATGAAAACAACACTTCTGGGTTAACTGAGTGTAAAAAGATTCTGTACTCTTCCCAAGTCAGAAAATAACCTGAAACGGCTCCAAAAGAACTTTTCAATTAGTCTCAACATGCAGTAAAATGTGCAATCCACATTTTAACTGTATTTATTAGGCTTCAGTTAATGTTTCTATGGTAAACAACCACTAAGTGTGCTTATTCATCAATTTACACACTTCTACACTCACCATCGAAAAAGCAAATTAGAAATGTCCCCCTCCATATTTGCAGTGGGATGTGGTAATTGATATCTCCCCCCATGGGTGCTCAGTCTTTACTGAGTCTACTCAGTATTTACCATTTTATCCAAACAATAATTATTTCTATAAAATTGGTGTATGTGGTGCACCACAGTCTACTATTTAAAAAAATTATGAATGCAGCATTGATCCTAGCTTTTTTACTTTTGGGAATCTCCTCCTGTAAATTTACTCAGAAATTGCAGTAAGATATTTTCCTGGAAGGCCACAGATTTTGGGAGCTGTGAACAGCCTGTGGGAAGCTGGTCCACACAGAATCTTACACAGGACAATTTCACTGTTCCTGCACTTGAAATGCTTCCTAGCCCTTCCCTCCAGTCTGCATTCATTCAGATGAAATGACCAGAATGAGGTTTGGCCAAACAGGGGGAGTCCCAAAGCCTGCGTCAATCAGCTAAACTCTACTGAAGTCAATGAGCCAGTTTATCCTGGCTGAGGTACTGGCCCCTGATTTCTAGAAAAGAATTCATCTGCACATTTGGTACAATAAAACCCAGCAAAGCTATGAAATTTCCATTTCCAAGTTGGATAGGTCTGGGGAGGTCGGTCACAGATGGAAGCAGCCCTGGTGCCGGTGCCAGTAGGGGAGGGAAGGATCCCCCCTGGTGCTGCGCTGGGCATTATCGCACGAAAGGCAGCGTGTGATGCCCTAGCAAGTATTAATCTGGAGTGCAGCGTCTCTTTTTTTTCCTCTGCTAGAGCAGGACCTCCATGTGTGTAAATAAACTTGTAGCCCAGTGCCAGGTACCGGCTCAGCCATCCACCAAATACAGGCTTCACATATTTATGCCTTGTCTGCAGTGCATTTAGAGCCCAGCATGAACTATCTTGACTTGATATGACCTGGAAATTTCTGTCAACCAAAAGTGCTCAACCTCCATGTCATTCCTCAAGCTAATGAGAAACGTTAACTTCCATAAAGGTGCCTGTCAGCTCACTTTCCTGCACCCCCTGTTCATGGTATGTTTTGGGAGTTCTTGCATTTCATATTCCTAATATAACTTTTACAAGTGTGAAAGAACACCTGATCAAAGTGCTTTTGTTATCCTGATTCTAGAAGAAGATGCAATCAATTACAGACCTCGTTGTGTCTGTTAATAATATTTTTTGTTCAGATTTTCTTTATTTATTTTCAAGTTTTTACCTCTGTCATTGTTTTCCCCATTTCTTCCTCTTTCCATTTCTTCAGTGTAGATCAAAAGAGAGACTGCTAACAACATTGCCTATTGCAGGTTTTGCTCACAGAGATGACAAAAGAAGAAAAAACTTGACAAAAAACCCACTAATTCTCCATTCTCTCTCAGTGTTCTCATTTACACCAGGCTTAATTTAAAATCATACCTGTATTTTAGATTGTGCCGACGTAAATGACTACACAGGTGCAGAGCAATACAAAGTCTGCCCTAAAAAGAGAGATGTTCAGATCATCCATGAATACTATTACCAAGGAGATCACTTTATGTGATGAGGTTAGAGGAAATGACTGCAAGAGAAGTCTCACCTTCACTTAACGGTCCCACACACAACAAATTTAAAAAGTGAAAATTACAGAGGAAGAGGTGACTATACATGAGTCCAATTGTGCATACAACTGAAAAGGCAGAAATGTGTATAAATGGGCTCAGTATTTCAAACTTCAGGGTAATACACATGGGATTAACATCAGCTAATCTACCTCCTCTAGGACAGACTGCTAAAGGGCTTTTTTAATTTTATTTTCCAGTAAAGACACCCTTGTAGAGCTTGTCACATCACCACAGCCTCACTGAATTGATTACAGTGTGACATAACGCAGCTGGATCACTGGAGGTGCAAGGATTGAAAGCATGCTGGAAAGGGACCTCAAGGAGTAATCGGTGACATAATCCACTAAGTGGTTTAAAACCCAAAGGGAAAAGACCACTGGGAGTGAAATCAGAAGGCGGCTGTCTTTGCTTGTGTCTAAGAGACACTATGGAGCTGGTGAGATGAGAAGACAGGTTTCTTAGGAGGAGGTGGGCAGGGATGGCTGGGCCAAGCCCCTCCATGCAGGTGGGACTGGGTCCAGGGGTGTTTTCTGTGGACCCCTCCCAACCACATCTAGCTGTGGGGCAGACAGGATCATCAGAGGGATGACAGGGGTGGGTGGTGGGCTGGCAGCAGTCTGGCTGCTGGGGGATGCCTGCTCCAGGCAAACCACAACCTGTCCAGGACCTCACAGGCAGGTGGCATCTCACTCCTTCACCAGTCTGACCTGTTTTGCCCAGGTCAATTTACTACTAATTTATTACTTTACCCCTCAGCCAGGGGTATTCACAGACAGGTGAATAAGTCCCTCCTCTTCCTGTTCCAGTTGAGACTCTGTATTTTCTCATCTCTTTTGTACTGACGGTTTTATCATTTTGGGAATATCACTATTCTCAGAGACCATCTAGAAATCCTCTAAATAAAATCTTGTTCTCTTTCTTGAATGCTTTCCCTTTGACTTTCTTTGCTGTTCTTCACTTTTGCCACTTTTGCCTTCTTTCTCTTTATTTGGTCTGTATACCATATCAGTATTTCAGCTCATTTTCTCGTACTTTGATCTCATGTGCTCATTCTCACAACAAATGCCATTTCCAAGAACCATGATTTTGGGGTCCTGACTCTCCTATCTTTTTCTTCAATGTCCAGAGTCACAATACCTTTTCTTTCTCTTCTCAACTCTCTCTGCTTTTCACTTGATTTGACTGCTCTTGTTCTTTTATGCTTTCCTTGCCCTAACAATCCCTGATCCTGTCTCTCCCCTGCTCCACGTCACTTTTCTTTTACATTTGTGCTGAAGTAAAAAAGGGGATAAAGTCAAAGTTGCCCTCTACCTCACCCTTCAAATCCTTCTTGACATGTTTTACTTTTGACCCCTTTTCACCCAATTATGCAGTCCTGCCCTATGTCTCCTACTGAATCTAATAATTCTTGTTTTCACAAACTTTCCTTTACCCTTTCACCTCCATTTTCTGTCCTTTCTTCAGAAGATTTTGCCTTCATGTATCAGTTACCAAGGCCATGAGTTCTAATACCAACTTTGAACATCTTTATTCCTGTATCACCTCTTAAAATATTTTAATCAACTAGTTGTGATGTGAAAAATCTTTTTCATTGTTATTTAAATATAAATAAAAACATCTTGTGAATTAACTTCCAACAGGTGCATTAGACATATGGAGTTCAATATAAGATTAAATGGTATTTTGATATATATCCTTTCATTTTATTATGAAAAAGGGCACTTCAGTCATTCAGGTTCACAGGATTATGAATTGACAGTCGTCACTGAGGAGAAGAAGGGTGTTTGTTCTACTTTGGGCTTTCTTAAGCAAACCTCTAGAGGTTCCCCTGGGATCATTGGACCTGAGACTGAATGAAAAGTTAACATTTATTTTACTCCACCCTAAGCCCTGGCAGATGTCACAGACTCTTCATATCTGTCCCTATTTCGCTTGATTTAATACACGTTCTCAGAGGAATCTGCTGCCTTGAGCCTGGCAGAAAAGACGGTTGTTCCCCCCGCCTAGCCAGCAGCACTGCGACCTGGCACTGGGAGCCCAGGTCTGGTGGAGACTCCTCCTGAAACACAGGCTCTTCTCACTCCAGACCAAGAAGCAGTTAAGCATTTTAATCACAGCAAACAACTTCACAAGGGCAACTCCTCCTTCAAGTATCCTGTAGCATAGTTTTCTGGAAAATCCAGGTACATAGATTGTTCCAGATACCTGTAATAAATCAGATGGGGATCTTGTGAACATCAGTCTAGCCTGTCACTCCCTAATGCAGAAATGCCTGAACTCCACTTAGCCCCATCCATCCTGCCCTGTTCTTCCTCCCTCGTGCCAGGTTAAATCCCTCGGGAAAGCCAGGAGCAGAGCGGTGCGGCACAGCCCCGGGCAGGGGGGGCAGTTTGGGAACCCCAATCAGGATGGGCTCGCACACCAAACTGCGGGACCGGGGGCTCCAGGTATCTACAAGGTTGCACAGGGCCTGAAAAAGAGTCTGATGCTGCTTAAGGGTTGTCCTTAGGAACCTAAGTCGCCTTGTAGGTACAGGCATGCTGTATGTGGAATATTTCACAAGAATGGCCTGTTTTCCAGGATACTAAAGGATACTTGATAAAGTATAACTTAAGTAACTTCAACTATGAGAAGATATCCACAGTGTGACTCTCAAAGTAAAACATTTCTGGCTTGGTCATCAATACTTATAAACAAGATTTTGAACAATTAACATTTTGCAGTGTTCCCATAAGACAAATCCTTTGCTTTCCATTAAAGAAGCACCCATTCTAAGCCGCTAATGCTGCTCACTGTTTTCTTCTGAGCGGTTACGAACACCCACCTAAACTCTGAGGATCTTGTTGGCTTCAGAAATGCAATGTTTCTGAGGGAAATGAGGTTTGTTTTTTTCCTCTGATCTACCTTGCTTAAAAGAAAATAAATGCTGAAAGTGATTTAGCACCATAAGTAAACCTGTGGAAAATTAACACTGATGCTGAACTTTTCCATCCCCTGAAAGTCTAGATTTTCAGCCATGAGGGATAAAACTTATTTTCAAGATAACGATGCTGGCTGAGAATTTTTTTGCTGCAGATTCTCTGAGGTAAATCCCCCTGGGAATAATGCACACATTGGAAAGGAGGACGGACAGATTAATTTTTCTGTATTTACCAAGTAATTGAGTGTTTTCTCAGTATTTAGAAAAGTCAAATAGTTATATGGTTGCTATTCATTGACTTTGGGATTAAGTGTTCTCTCATATACAGTATTTCTCAGGTTCTTATGGCTTTTGTATAGTCTGTATTGATTTACTGCATATTTCATCAAAATTTCTCATGCCACATGTTTTTGCTGTCTGATAGTTTCAGCAAGTAGACTCATTGCAAACCTACATCTCCTTAGAATGCAGCCCTCCTTCCACTGCCAATAGTAATGTTATAAAATAACAGTGATTAGTCTCTGTCACTGTAAAGCACTTAACCCATTTTTGCCAATCCAGCCTTGGTTTCCATGGAAACAGAAGACAGTGACACAGAAGACAGAACTTTTTGGGTTTTTTGCTTTTGTTGGATTTCAGCTGCCTTCCAGCTTCATTCAGAAAGTCCCCCTTCCTCCATACTTTTTTGCTTAAACCTATAGATTTTAGGATTCGGGAAGATTCAGTCATGTGGGGTTTTCATTTTGGTGCAATTGGTTTTAAAGAAACTTTGTGACCAGCAAAATTTGACGGGATGATAAACTTGAATATTGGAGTCCTGGGTAAATTCACAAAGTGGTCTGAAATCAGTCTCTCAGGGATAAAATGAAGCCTTGGTGGACACTGTTGGTGCTGTAATTTAGCAAGAGTAGGACAGATGCAAGCTATTACCTAGATTATCACTTTTATAATATTAAGATACAAGTCTAGAGATGACTAGAAGCATATAAAATCAAATTAGGTTTAGGCTATTATGTCCTTAGAAGGAGGCTTTTGGCCTTTCTGAGAAAATGAAGATACTTCTTTAAAGTCATGTGAAATATATGACTATCTCACCCCACTGCATTAAGGTCTGTTGAAAGGATATCTTATCAATTAGATTGCCTTGACTTTAGGTGAGGTTCAGAAAGCATGTGTTAAAATGTTAGAAATTAAATATACCAAATCTAATTAATGGTCTGTCTGTATAGACAAGTACTTTTAAAGGTCACAAAGGTGTACCAGCCACAAAGCATTATTTAGCTGACAGTAATGCTAAAGACAAGTACTGTATTCCAAGAATGAAGAAGTAGTCCTTCTTTTCCATACAAAACTTGTCCACAAATAAAAATGTGATTTTTTTTTTT
>VXBL01002501.1:11897-50221 GCA_013400195.1 Aramus guarauna | reverse complement strand
TTTTTTTTTTTTTTTTTTTTTTTTTCCTTACCAGTAATTTTCTGACAAAAGCTGTTGTGGATAAATTAGATACCCAAAGTAACTGATTCACAAAATTTTCTGTTCAAAGGCTGACTGATCATATAAATCACTAATAGAATAGGCTGACATGTTACGCAGACAATAAAACAGGGCTTTTTAAAACAGAGGAGACTGATTACTTCATGGGGGCTTGATTCTTTTCTGTTTTGGAAATATGTAAGAGAAATAGGAGAACATCCACAGAGCTGGATAGGGAAGTTCAGAAAATTGATTTTAATATCTTTTTCCTTTTCCTTCTACATATATTTAAAAAGCATTGTGGCCTGCTGAAGCCAAGAGGATTTGTAACTTTATCATTACCTCTCTTAATACCTGCATTATTTACTGTATGGGAATGCTCACTGTGGACTAGTGTTTCTCTGTGACAGGTATAGCACAAATGCATGGCTGTTCTTGCCATGAAAAGCTGATGACTTTGATTTCAGTGAACATCACCTTGGTGCTCAGGTGCTGTGTTTCATCTGTTATTGTTGTAAAGTTGCTTGTTTTCATCCCTGACAGGGGAAAATAAGGCAACGTAGTCAACATACATATGCCTTTTTTTTTACATCCCTAAACAATAATTTATTTTCATATCCGTGCATGTTCCTCCATAAACAGCACATTGTGACACTTTATCTTTGTTTCACTGCTCCTAAAGAAAAACATCACATTAAAAAGTCTGCTCAGGCTCCCCACGCTCCCTGAGAGCAGCCGCCCTGGGCACAGCCGCTCAGGCAGCCCAGCACGGACACGGTGCCGCAAAACACTGTCCGTGCTTCGCCATCTGACTTCAGGCAATGGGGACCTACCCGCGAGAGCAGCGTGACCTCTCTAGAAGTGGCACAGTTTTAAAATACATCAGGTTTTTCCTTTATTATCACAGGAGAGACTTATGGAAAGCACAGCTCTGGCCTCGCCAGTCCCATTCCTTCCCCCCCAATGCCACTTTCTGCCTCCCTCCGGGCACCCACCGACGTCTGCGGTGCGGCGTGGGTGGTGGTGCTGCCCCAGGAGCTACCACCAGCAACGGAGCAGGAGTCTCACCGGCCCAGAAGCAGCGCCTGGCTCAGAGCAGCCAGAGCTCTTTGTCACCCCCAGAGATGCCCCAAACCCTGGGGCAGCCACTAGCACAACGCTGAGCCCTGTGGCACTGGCCATTTCTCAGGCATCTCAGAAGCTCCCCAGCCTCCACTGCAGGTGCCACCAAGGTTTAAGCAGCTGTTGGTGTGTATTTACATCGTTAGCAGCATCGCTTTGTTAGCACAGTCATTCTCACCCCTGACGGGATGCTGCTTTTCACACCCTTGTCTCTAACTGCTTTAGCTACCCTGCAACTACACATCAGAAGTTAAATAATTGGATTTTCTGATGAATAAAATAAAATTAATCCCTCAAATTTATGTATACAGAGAACAACTAGCTCAACTAGCTGATAAGATAGTCAATGCTCAATCTGATTTTTTTTTTTTTTTTTCTTTTGATGATGATATCTGTAATCAACATGGACTTTTTAGTGGGACCACCAATTAACTTCACAGAGACAAATGAGCATCAAAAATATGATTTTTTCCTGCTATCACCACGGGACCCATTTCAGTTAACAATGTAGTGGTGAAATCTTCCATGTCTCTTTCCCAAGCCTCCCGGATGTCTAGACCCACCAACTTGATTTTAATCTGAGTAAAAATCTCATCAAATATATTTATTTTCTTCTCCAGCAACTAAGCATAACATTTGGCTTAGCTAAAATGAGGTTCACATTGGTGTTTTCATAAAAAGAACCATCCCAGGTCCATTCCTGTCTCTTCACAATTCTTGTTTTACAAGAAGAAGGATGTCTTTAAAAAGTAATACCATGGGATCTTTACAATAGGTGTTGTGCAGTGCTATCACAGACTACAATTTTGGGAACAGATTCTTACAGTCCTTCTGCCCAAGTAACACAAAAACAATTTGCAGAAATATATGTCTAAAGAGGATCTTGAGAGATAACTTCATCCATCTTTGCACCAAGGATTGAGTGGAGCCATTCGGTGGAAGGGAGTAAATATGGCACAGTGATGTCCTTCAGAACAAAAATTGCTATAGGGATGGGAATATCACATTTCAATGCATTTTTAAGAGTTTCAGTGAAAGTTTTTATCTCAAGAGTAGTAAAAATTCAATTTATTATAATTTTTACTCTTTGGAGTAGGTTATATTTTTATTTAGCTAAGTCTTAATGCCAGTGAAAACAAAGCAACAGGGCATACTCAGTAACAGTTAAATAACATGCAGAATGTAAATTAAAAAGGCTGACTGAAAATGTAATATTTTATGCAATTCCTTCATTTTACTTGCATATTGTGAGATATGAGCATTCTTTATTTTATATTTTGTCTGTTATTTAGATTTGAAAAAGATGAGTAGATCAACATAAAATTAAAATTTATGTCAAAATTTAATGCCACCAGAATTTTTAGATTATAATAAATATATGATTTAAAAATGTCTTGTTTTCTGTGGATTCTTATGTTTTTAAACCAAGACATTTTACCTGATGAGAATTCAGCACACTGATTCCTTTTCTTCAGTATTCTTGTTTAAAGTACTTACAACGTGAATGGGGATAAATTTCTGATGGCTCAAAACTTATCCTCCTAGGGTTTTAACCGAGGGATTTTGGTACCGAGTGCTATGAGAACAGCCTGCTGAAAACTCATGCCAAGTCATAAACAATCCTTCGCAGAGGATATCAATTTCTCCATCACAATTCTCTCGTGATTTTCAGAAGTCAGTACGTGCTCTAGAATTCAGCTCTGTGACTGACTTTGTGTCTTCATTCTGGCTTGTTGTCTCCAAGCCAGAATTTTTCTTACTCCTCTAACCTTCTTGGGTAAAGTGCGTGAAAGATAATTTAGGCTGGCAGCTCTCTGTTACTCCACCCAAGGTGCTTCTCCAGCACCCGTGCCCTGCCCTTGCTTATGCTGTACATGAAAATTTTAACTATTAGGCTTGTCTCTATGATTTGAATTTAGAAAGGAGTTGATGGGCTTCAGGAAGTAAGACATTTACCTGCACCAAGAGGACTGCAACACCAGTGCTCTCCAAGGATGTTTAATAGCTACAAGTAACCTTAATCAGTGAGAGGAAACAGAAAAAAAAAAAAATCAGGATGGACATCTGGTGCAGTTTCCTGATGCCTACCTCTTCAAAAGGTAACTTGCAGTCAAAACCTGTAAACCGAGTACTAATCCCCCTGTGCCCTAATGGATCATGCACTGTGAAGAACACAACATTTTGATTATTTCCCTCCATGTATAGCAAACTCCATCTTCTGGTTCCCGTTTATCTTTAAAATAAAAAGGTACTTAGCAGTTCATTAGCCAGAAAACTTGCCCATTAGTTCCCTTACTGCTACAATAATGCTATCTTATGTACTATGAAATTATTTCTACAGGAGTCAAACTACAATTACAGAAAAGCAGTGTCTGTATAGTGGCAACAAGCAATTATCAGAAGAGGAGGAGGAAGGTTGAAGAGCTTTTGCACTCTCTGCGCGTGACATCAACCAGCTTGGAGGAAGCAAGCGCTGAGCAAGCTGAGCTTGGAAGCAAGCACCCAAAGCGCTGCGATGTCACAAGGCATTAATTTCTACCTGAAGTAGGGCAATTCCGGTCTGAGTTGCTCTGTCTCCAAGTTCCCTCTGCTGAGGGTTGTTAGGACTATATTTCCTGGTCTGCATGTCTTGTTATTGTATTTCTGTCTCCATCCAGTATTCAAATCATTATCTTAGCTTAAGCTAATATTTTTATTAATTAATTAGGCACACTTAAAAAAAAAAAAAATTGGCATACTTAATTACCCCCAACTTGTCCTACTTCCTATGGTAGACTAGTAACAGAAGACCCACAGCCTCCAAACTGTCCCTCATTTCATGGGAAGTCTGGTGAAAAATATGAAACAGCTCGTAAATGAGAATTACTGTGTCATGCTCCAGATTGCTGCTCTTTGGCTTGTCATTTTTTTATACATCCCAGGAAAAAAAGCATGATAACACATAAGGCAAAGTATTCCTCTTAGGAAAAAACTCATAAACAATTATGATCTGAAAAAAATACGGAGGAAATTATTGGCAGCTTTTTAGAGGCTGTGTTTTTAAATGTGTTGATAGTACTCTTGGAGTTTTCTCCAAGCATTTTTCTTTTTCTTTTTTTTTTTTAGGTTTTGCAGTCTGGAGTTTATTAATGACCCAGAATAAAGTCTGAGATAATCTAGCAACAAAAACAAACAAACAAACCAAAACAAACAAACAAAAAAGACAAAACCAAACAAAAAGCCCCACCAACAAACAACAATCCAAACAATTAAACTGAAGCAAATCTGAATCTCTAACTCATGCCAAGAGCATCCTCTAATTTCAGGTTAAATTACATGTATACAACTATTAATATTTTCCATTAGTGAGTACTAAGTAGCTCAACAAAACATCATTTACCTACACATTGATACATATTTTTACCTGATTAATTTAATTACCATGCTTTATTAAAATTCAACAAGTAGTTACAATATACATCAAAGGTAAATCTTTATGTCCTTCATGGTCTATTTACATTTTGNAGGGACCCCATGGTGGAGCACAGGAAGAGTGTGAGGACCCCCCACACACCTCCCCCGAGGAGGAAGGAGCAGCAGAGACAACGTGTGATGAACTGACCCCAACTGGGGGGAAAGTGTTTTAAGATTCAGTTTTTATTTCTCATTACTCTACTCTGGGTTTTTTGGTAATAAATTACATTAATTTTTCTAAGTGAAGTCTATTTTGCCTGTGACGGCGATTGGTGAGTGATCTCCCCCTGTCCTTATCTCGACCCAGGAGCCTTTTGATATTTTCTCTCCCCTGTCCAGGTGAGGAGGGGAGTGATAGAGTGGCTTTGGGGGGCACCTGGCCTCCAGCCAGGCTCAACCCACCACACAAGCTTTGGATTTCACCTTATTTTTCTATAATGCTTTTCTTTTTGAGGGTGTTGTCATTCAGCTTGAATGCTTTGACTTGGTTGCTTTAAGTGAATGATTTCAGAATTATGACTTCGAAAATAATCTAAGAAAATTTGGATGGTTAATTAACCTCCCGACAAGAAAGAAGGCAGAAAGATTAAAACCATAAAATTCTATCTTCAGGAAGGATCTTTTTTCTTTTTGCTTGTAGAATAATAGATTTTTAGAAACAAATTTTAGTATGTACTTAGTATTTCTACTTCTTGCCTAGGCAAAGACTGATGTCTGTTCATTGGCTTTCTTTCCAGAAAACACCTTTCTTGCCACGAGAACATGTGTAATATACCAAGCGTGCACTTGAAACTCCCTGAACAGGAAACCCATTAATGGAGCTAAAAAATGTATTAATTGGTTCCTGTAACTGGGCCATCCATCACAAGAAGACAAAGAGCAATGTGAAAAGAGGCATTCATTTGTGAATTGGGAAATACTTTTTTGTCTTTTTAGTGGTTTAAGTCCTTCTTATTTCCAAAGACAATATTTTTTTTTTCTTCCAGGTACCTGCCACTTCCACTCAGAAGGAGGCATGTACCATGGAAGGTGATGCTGGTAGAGAAATAGTATAGCATGTTCTCCTTCTGTGTTGGTTTTTGAAACAAAAATCCACATTCTGAATGGGTCATATGCAGCTAATTCCCAGAGAAACCAGGGAGATTCAGGTGGTTAAATACTAATTAGAGGTATGGTCCATGAGTCTATCCTCCCAAATATGGAAAGGAAAGAAGACAAATATTTTAGTGCTTGTGGATTGTATTTAAAGCACAAAAAAGGATCCTGTGGTAACTTTGTCTACTAGCTATTGGGTTTTAGGTACTCACCATGTTAAGTTTGCTTTTGCTGCAAACACCTCAGTGTTTGCTTAATCCAATCTGGAAATACTAGTGGGATGAAGGATTTCATGTTCTTCTGGAGAAGACCTGCTTAGGTGGGAAAATAGGCCCTTACCCTGCAATAACCCATACTATTTTGGCAGAGAAGTGCTTCAGAGCACATCTAGCGGCTCTGGTACATTGCTGTTACAGAGATCAGAGTCACGATCAACGTGTTCTTTTGCTGGAGGAAGCATTTGTATCCAGGGGTCAATAGGAAAAATCCTACTGAAAATACTTCTCCCAAAATTTTCAGTAATCTCTGAAATCAATGCTGTTCCCAAATTTTCTGCTCCACATTTTGTCTTGGACTGAAGCTGTCAAGTTCTCTGCCCAGGCTGAATTTACTTCTTCCTGCAGTTTACACCTTGTAAAAATCATCGAGGCTATAACTATCAACTTGAGGGAAATAAAACCAGGAGCATAGCAACTAATCAGACAAGAACCAGAATATTTCAAGCAACAATTCATGTAAACTTGGTCTTGAAAGAGCTGAGTGAAAACCTTACATACTTACGACTTCTACTCAGCAGAGTTTAACCCTGGTGCCGTTTGCCAGGGTTCAGCAGATAACATTTCCCTAAAGATAGCACAACAGACCATGCTCAGTCTATGAGAAGGATTTGAACCTGGGATTTTAAGTGCTAAAAGCACTAACCTTGACTAAAAGAAATGAGCTTCTTGACTTGTAGCAGCTGTTCAGAGGCTATCATATAGAGCTACCAAATTCTGGTGCATCTACAATCAATTCTGCTGGTTCTACAGTTCTCAGGAATCACGTGTCAGACTTCTGAGTATCATGCATTATTACTTCTGCTGCTTACGCAGGTCATCCACATAGGACTGGTGGCACTTTCATTAGAAGACAGTACAAAAAAGCTTATACTTCAGGGTCAACACTGACAGGCATCTTGGTAACTATACTCAAGTGACAGTTTTCATGTTTGTCATAGTAAATGTCCCAATCCTGGTCCAATTCAAACTTATTTATAAGCAGTACATCCTCTGCAATGGGAAGTCTCCAGGAAAGTGCTTCTTCATAGTCATTTTCCAGCCAAAAACGCTGTAATGAGGCACTCTCTAAGAGCTGTCTCAAATTTCTAAAAAATGAGAGTTTGAAAGGTGGAAGTTGATCCTGGAACAAGGTAAATTTGTGACTATCTGTTTATAGGATAAACAAATGTCCCTCTATAAACAGTACTTTGGGAGAACCAAATCAGGAATATGTAGCTTCATTGTGCATGGCAAAGTACTCCAAGCAGACCAGGGAGCTGGCTGGAAGAGAGGAAGAGAACTTGGCAAGCACTGTACAGGCTATCTGGAGCCAGGGATATTTATCATGATCGCATAATTGAAGGTCTAAAAAGTATCCACATGCAAATGGAAAATTAAATTACAAATCAATCTTTAAAAAAGTTTCCAGGAATTTTGATAACTGCAGATTTATTATTGTCCCAGGTTTTATTATAATTATTTGTAACAAATAAAATCTTTAATTGTAAGAAAAAAATCATAGTTTTACCTTTTTTTTTTTTTTTTAAAATGTTCATTTCAGATACCATACCTATTTTCTAAAAGGGTGGAAAAAATTTCTGGAGGAAGAAGTCTCATATTAAGTATCCAAAAACTGAAGCATGCATAAGAACCAACCATATGTAAAGAACTTGGCTTACTATTGCAGTTGCCACAGTTCTGTGTGTTAGTTTGCAATATATAGATTTACTCTCTGTAATTGATAACTTAAGATCTAAACCGCACGTTCAATTAGCAAGATGTGCTGGAGTAACAAGAAATGGCATTACCTTAATCTCAGTTATCCTGGTCTCCTTTCCACATTATGTACTGTTGAGAAAAAGTTAGTTCAGTGAATAGCTCTTATGAAATAGTCAGCTTCTTAGATATGATTTAGATTTAAAATTAATAAAGTTTCCATCTCTGACAGGTTACAAAGAAAAACTGGGAAACAGAATCCTGGCAGCTTCCCCACACAAGAAAAGGCAAATAAAAAGAACTAAAAACTTCTTTACAATTATATCTGTTTCTTTTTAAACCAACTTGGTGACATTTCAGATCTTGGTTAAGTTGTATTTTGGGCTTTTGAAAAGCTTGGAGTTTAAAACAAGGCTGCTGCAGCTTCCCAGAAGAGGTTACTGTGGATGAGGCAACAGTAACGTCTGGAAGCCTGGAGCAGCACGGAACGGAAAGTCCTGCCGTGCGTGGTGAATCACGGAGGTGCTTACTGACTCTGAAAGGAGCGAAGTTAAGGAAGTTTGAAAGTTATGGAAAAATGACAGAAAAATAAGAACACAGTTCCAAAGCATGATAACTGCAAGTAAAGCCTGAAGTCATTGCTCTTTGAATAAACCTGCTGCTGCTCACTCAGCATTCCCTCTCCTTGTACGCTTACTCCGACACAGTCCCTGCTCAGAATTTACACCCTTTCTTTTCTCTGTTCTCCTGGAGATAAAACCCTAATGGCATTAATGAGATCATAAGGCATTTATTATGCCATAAACCACTGAAACCAGCTTTGAATATTTGAAATTTCTTTTTATTTGCAGACACTTTATTAGAACATTAGCAATAGGCTCAGTAGTTTTAATGTCTTGATTATTTGCCACTGTTTTGGTTTGAGGTGAGGTTTTTTGTCTATTTCATTTTGGATAGGGATTTTTTTGTTGTGGGGCTGTTTTGGGGTTTGGGGTTTTTTTGGTGTTTTTTTTTCAGATAACCTAAAGGAATAAGGAGAAGAGGTTCTTGATACAAGATGGATGGCACCAAAGTTATGACAGAATGAAACTTTGGAAAAAAAAATAGAACCCATAACAAAGAACTTAAGTCTACTGTAGTTACCCTAATCACTCCCTAAGTTTTGTGAATGTGATACTGAGGTACTGAGGATAAATTCCAGGGCTGAAGGTGAATTTTCTTATATTCTTTGCCTTGTGAATGTTACACAAACACCAGTTTCTACCGAAGAAGTGGATTTATCCCCCTTCTTATCATGTATTCAGCAAGTTACTTAAGCACGTGCTTATGTGCTTTTAATTACACTGTTTTGATGGATTTAGGTATAATATTCCAGTAGGTTCTAAAAATATTCAAGTACCTGAGTGCTTTGCTGAAGGAGGTGATAGAAGCAGGAAATGTAGGCTAGAAATGTATGTATACTACTTAAGCAGCAAAAATAACAAGCAAGAGCTAGTTATCATCCGTATTCCTATATGTATAGCACTGGTGGGAGTACAAGACTTGACACCTTGGGCTTACCACAACCAGCAGCCAGTCCCGAATGCTACAGTGGAACCTGGGATTTCTAAGAGCACACAGCTGATCCTATGTTCATCTCCAACTGATCAATAACACATACACCTTAAGCCTACTAATTGTCCAGGGTTGTCTTACATGACCTGGGTCTCAGAATAATTGAAAGCATTTCTTTTTTCTTTTTTTTAAATAATATTTTAATTAAGTCCAGAATACATGATGCTGTAAAATAATGTATATGGTCATTCATGTCATTCAACTATTGCTTCCACTCCAGTGAATCTTAACTGTCCTGACTTTCCCTAAATCATCATGGATTTCCCACTTGAATTTAGATAGAGAAAACATTTTACAGGATAGCATGAAATTACTTAATTTGGTTTTATTATACAATATATTTTATAATCCTGAAAACATAAAGTTCCACACACACTTTTAATTCCTTTATGTCTGTTCATTTTAGGACAGATGTCTGTCTATCTTTATCTGTTCCGTGCATATTTCTACAAATGGCTAAATTAACTATGCTTCTCCACAGAATGAACTAAAGGGTTTGTCTTCGCAGGTGCAGTTGCTCAAGAAAAGGAAAACATAATTTTGCAGAGGCGTTTGTTGGTTCTTTTGAAATTACTTTTTCATATTGTTGAATTGACATTGTGCTATCGAGTCTCCTAAGCTCTGGTACCATACATCAATAAACATCCTAGGAACTGATGGGGAGAATGCCTGCCAGTCATCCTGCCTCTTGCTGCCATAACTTAAACAGATGCCTTACAGAAGAGCCCATTTCAAGAGGGAAATCACTGCATCCAGGACAACAGAAGCACATTTGCAAGTCTGGTTCTGGGAACATAAGTCAGACAGCATCAGCATCTGGAGTGCAATAAATAACATCTCTGTAAAATCCACTGTGATCTAACTATGCTTTCTAGACATTATGACAAGACTATCAAGGAGCTGCTAAACATTTCAATGCTGTGAGCCCTGAGCCTTGCTGTACTAGTAAACCACAGCAAAGAAAAGGATGGAGGTTGCATGCCTAGAATATTCATCTGTGTTTCCCAAGCTTTGTGAAACAATATATCACGTCACGATGCTTTTTGCTTTTGCATTAAATTAGAGGACAATGATGATTTTCATAGTGATTGCTGCTAGAAACAGTGCACCCAATAGATCAGCCATGTAAAAAGTGGGTGAGGTTTTGAGTCCATAAAGGCACATTTTATGAAGCCTGAATTTTTATTACAGACAAATGAAAACTGCCATATCATTTAGATTTACATACACAAATTTTCATTGTGTAATTAAAACACAACTTTCTAATTATAAGAGTAAAAAATCTGCCATATGATCTTTTTCCCAAGTACATTAACAATAGAGTAACAACCACAATACATACTGACAGGCAGAATCTGATTACCAGAATCAGCTATTTTACCCAAAGCCTGCCTCCCTGAAACTTTATTTCAGGAACTAAAGCATCATTTCCCAAGTACTATAATTTTATGGTGTAATAAACATTCCAATTGTAAATATGAGATTCTGGAAAAAGCTTTTTAAAATGTTGCTTAAAACATTTATTTTTTTCCACACTTAATAGCTTTTTTTTTTTTTTTAAATCACAGTTAAAACAAAGGTCAGTAAATTCAGCTCCCATATGGTTATATCACTGCACTTCCCCCCCTGAGTAATAATCAGGAGTAAAGAAGCAAAAAAAGTGTAAGTGTAAAGTGAGAATGTTAAGGCCTACCACTTGTTTATTTCCACTGTTATACAAAACCTACAAAATCTTCAAGTTTCTAAGAGTTATTGTCTGAGGTAATTTAAAATAGATTCTACTAGTCTCTATAATCTGGATCTTCAGTCAAACTGTGTCTTAATAGTGTCAGTATTCCACTGAGAGTATCAAGCACCACACGGTATATTATGCCTGCTTAAATGCCTTTTTCTTCCTGGCCACTTAGCTTTTGGATACGCCTAGTTAGCTTACTTCCGACACTGCAGATACTCCACATCAGGATACGCCCACTGGTATTTGTTTTCAAACGTCTCAACATAATGGAGCTTTAATTCTAGGTAGGGCTCTGGATGATACTGTAATATAAAAGCTCAACCAGAAATTACTGTAAAACTTGAGTAGTTTTAAGAAGTTAACCTTGTCTCGCTGATTGCTTCGATTAGAAACTGCTTGGATCTAGCTGGAGAGTTGATTTACACTTCCATGCTTCCATTGGCTTTCCTTTACATCTGTTCAAGGACTTATGGAGAGAGAAGGTGTATCAGAAATCAACGTCAATGTTTCAGTCAGTACCTCAAAGCTAGTCACCTGTAGCTAGGAATTATGAGATATGACCACAACACAGAAACTGAGGGGGTTTAGCCAACCAGGATCATAAATCCCATACATCCTCTGCAGAGTTTATGCCTTGCCAGTAGGTAAAGCTGTCTCCCTCCTTCCTCCAGCACCTTATTCCATGGTCATTTCTGGAAGGTCATGGCAACTATTCCACCAAACAGATACCCCTTCAAGATTTAAAAAGTGGCAAATCAGTTCATTAGGTGTCGATGATTTCTGAGACACCAATTCATACACACACTTTGTGCAGCATTTATGCAGTAAAAGCAACATCTTCAATGGTTCTCTGCTCAGACAAGGCAGAAAGCACCTGAACTTGTGCTGGAGAAGTGCCACAATCCCCTTTTCTTCCTTAAAGTTCATATGGGAAAAAATAAAGTGATATAGGTGATAGCTGATGCCTCAACCAGCTGGAATACAAAAACTTACACTGGGCTGGTCCCAGCTACATAGAAACACGTTCGTTCTAGATTCTGCTAAAATTAATAGAAGCCCCCAAAGGCAAACAGGTAAGAGGAGAATGTGAAAGAGGTGGAACCAAAAGTCTGAGCAGTTTAGAAAATAAAAATATTGTAAATTTTACACAAATATGTGTGGATTTGCTAATTGCAAATATTATGGACATTCAGGGAGATAGTACATGTTTTATGCTAACCAGCACAATGAATTACACTAATTGACTGCCCTCAGGTACCTCCATAACCTCCTTACCTGCTGCTTCCTTCTTTTTCCTGCCACTACTGAACTGTGATTGAAAATCAAGTTTTTTCTTGCAGTCTCAGAGTCATTCAAGGCCACTTTGTGACTTCAAGCTCTTTTACAATTACAGCCATCCAGCCCGTAAATTTAGAGATACATGAAAAGTGCTGAAACAGACAAGGTGTGTCTGCCAGTTCTGCAAAGGAGGGATGGTCAAGTCATAATGATGCACTTCACATAAATTCCAGTGCTCTGATGGCCACGCTGTAGAAAGCTCACCAAAAGAGATTGAAAGATTAGAGAGAGGAGGTAAAGGCAAATTTTGATGTCTTTCACATGTGTTCCAGCTAGTTTGTATTTCATTTTAAATTGACAGTGTTCAGCTCTGTGGGACTCAGAAGGCTGTGACCAATCATGGTGCTATGCTGAGAGCATAAACTGCACTGAACCTCATTCAGCCAACATTAAAGGCTTAATCTTAGTTTTTGCTGTAGGTCTCCTCAGACTCACCCTTGTGCAGGTCAGAACTGTAACTGCAGGCCCAGACATCTTCACTCTGCCATCAGCCAAATCAGAAATCTCAGCTCCAAGTCTTCTTGGACCACAGGCTCTGAGCTCAATATCCAAATCCAAATTCAGTCAATTGCAGTGGTTTTAATTTGGTTTTGGGATTGATTTTTGTTCTGGAAAAAGATCAAAGCTGCAAAATAATTCTCAGAAAAAGGTCTGGGGAAAGATTCTGATTACATCTTAATTTTACGGACATAAAAGCTGACCCCTTTCAAAGGCAGCAACATCCCTTACAAAACAGGGTGCTACCACATTCTGACTTGCACAAACTCCCTGAAGGGGACAGTTGGTGCTGTAAAGCAAACATCTCCTGCCCCAACGGGACATGCAGCCCTGAGATTTGTACCCAGGCTCCCTAGGGAGCTCATGGAGAGCAATGGTGCCTTGCCCTGGCCAGCAAATTGACTGGGAAGCCACCAAAGACCACCAGATTCATAGCAAGGCCTGGATCTTGGCCTCCTCTGCCCAAAGCAACTTCTCAGCCATCCAGTCATCAGTTTTCCAAGATGCATCTTGCTTGATTTCTCCTAGCTGAAATTCCTCCATGGACAGGTGCAAAACAATCCTCCTCCCTTCACCATCAGTGCCCTACAATATTGGCAGGCGACTCAAACCTTTCTTTCCCCTTTTCTGTTCTTCTCTGCAGAATGGTATAGTTTCAAAGGGAAATACAGTCACCTCTCCCTTCCTGCCCAAGTGCCTGGATTATTACCCCCAGGGCAGTACACTCACTTGACTTTTGTGGGACCCATTTTAAGTCTTCGCTCTAAACCAGAATTCAAACCTGAGTCACCATGAGCGGTGGAGGGCCACCTCCATGTGCACCTCCAGTGCAAGGCAGCACTGCCCCCCGCCCCAGCACTGCTGTGCTATATTGATAGTAACCCCTGTGCCCCACGGCCAGAGTGCCACCTCAGTCCTGCAGCTAAAGGGACACCTAGTTTAAGACTTCCACAAACTTTAAATATTAGCTAATGATGGTGATATCAGGACCTTGGCACAGCTACCGGAAAAATGACTGCTCATAGATTTAGGTAGCCGCTGAGAGAAGGGTTTTGAGATACTCTGTGGTGCCTAAATATGGTGCTAAAAGTGGCAATTGGATGTCCATTTGTGGACTGAGTTCTTAGAGTGCTGATTCAAATAAAGCATTTATTTTTGCAGTTTAAGTTTACACTCACCCAGCACAATGCCCCCAAAGCCAACCAGAATCATCACACACCCAAATTTGGGTACATGTTGTCTAAGCTCTTTGCAGAATCAGGACCAAGAGAAATAGCTGTTGCTGACAGTTAAAAAACATTCAAAATCATTATTAACACTGAAAACAAAAAACCTACATAAAGAAAAGAAAAAACCCACCACCCTTAGGGTGTGTTAAAGTAACTGGACAATAGTTTGGGACAAAGAACGCAGAAAGGTCACTTCTTTTAGTGATCAGTGATGCAGATTATTGTCCATTTCCTGGTTTTGCTCAAATTTAATTTCTCACCTCAATTGCCACAATATCATATTATAAGAATCCCAGGGGAAGACCATATTTTTCATATTTAGCAGTATTTCTGCCTTTTTACACACAAGGACTTGCAGTTTCTGATAAATATGTTATCTTTATTTCTGTTTTGAAGTAATTATAGGTTATTAGTTGTCTAGGTACACAGTACATTCATTTTTATTGTTTCTCCTGCAAATGTTTTTTTTGTTTTGGTTTTTTTTTTCTGAAACATCCCTACCCAGAAAAAAAAAGAAAAACCGCAAGGCAGTAAAGGATGGACAGTGGAAAAATGTATTTTTAGGAGATTTTGGGTAGGAAAAAGCAGATCTGATTCAGAGCTGACTATCCAAACCCTCTTGCAGCCCTTTATCAGTGTTTTAAGCCTGCACCAAGCAGTGGATGTTTGATAGCTGATTATAAAGATTCTTATTTTTCCAGATTAGCTGTAAAGCAGTTTTAATGTATTCCCTCTGTTTGCTCATACAGCCAGTTTTTATTATTGCCACCATGGAAAGAAACTAGTTTATCTGTGAGTACAGATGTAGTCATTTGCAGAGATGGCAAACCAGAAAATAATTGGTTACCAATGTGCTTTCTTTCGTTTGTCCTCTTTCAGAGAATTCCTTCTGGGTTTATAGATGCGATCATGAGTTACTGTTAGGACTACAGTACAAAAATCCAGCACTGCATCTCCTACATAATCACAGCTACTCCCCACTTATCACTGGATAGTTTATGGGGAGTTTGGGGGCTTTCGTTTGTTGTTTGTTTTTTTAAGACCTAAGTTATTCCAAAGTTACACTTTACTCTTACTTGCTCACAAACCCTGACCTTACTGCTCTAGCAGACAACCCAGTGATGTGTGCCAGTGTTGGAAATGTGCAACTTATCTTTTCTTATCTGCTTTACAGCTTTCTTTTCTATTACCTGCTAGAATAGGGACGACTGTCGCAATACAATTAACTCTCCTACTAATCAGTTTGTTCATCCAAGCTATCTGCTAACATCATATACTGGCAATATAAACAGGCAATTACCATGGAGAACATTTGCTAAACAAAGCTATAATTAATGATAAATGAAACTGAGTTCCCAACTACTTAAATACAGTAGTTATTAATTATCATGTGGCCCCAAGCTATTTGTGTAAACTATATAATTTACAATTCTGCATGATCTCAGCTGTATTCCCTGAAGCTTCCAGAGCTATCTTTTGCATAACTTTAAACTCCAGTATGTTTGGTTGTGAAAGTTTCTTCTGGCTTTTGCCCCAACTCTCTCCATTATAATGCCAAGAAATGCAATCTTGTATTTATGTGGAAGACATTACAACTTTCAAACACCAGCATATAGCAAATGCCAGAATTATAATATGCAACTGAATTAGATCTGGCTGGCAGACCTGGTTTTGTCACCTGTCATACACAATCAGCATCCAGCTGTACAATAAAGAGTTTCGAGGTAGCCAGTACATGTTATTCACTTAAAAAATTATTAACAGGTCTGTTTTCATCACCAGGCAGCTCTACCAGCCAGTTTCCAAAGTACTATGTAATTTAAACTCTTACTACGCACGGAATCACTTCTTTGGAAAATTAGATATTCTATATAACATAAAACTAGATATCTTTCCTACTAGAGCTCACAGCTTCATCAGGGATCCACAGGCCATGCAATGCCTTCAACATTTATGTGCTCACCCTGAGAGGGGGAACACGTAATACTAGGCACACTACATTTTTACAACAGTGCAGTCTGCAGCTCCAAGATTATCACTTGCTTCCACACCTTCATTTCTCACCATACTTCTTTCAAATGTTTCCAAGAAATCATAAGCCTTCTCCTGGAGGCTTACCAAATTCAGAAGCCAGGCTACCAACAAGGTTGTGTGTTTTCAGTGACAAAGACCAGACATTTTCAGAACAGGTCTGTTCATATTTGCCTGGTGACATCAGACACTGTAAGGACTCCAGTATAGAAGGGAAAACCACCGCATCCAGACAGGCCAGCCCCACCAGCACCAGCAGACCCGAGATCTCTTTCCATCTCTTTCACTTCCCTGGGCTACAGAGCTCCTACTGCAGTTCCCAGCACCCTAAGTCCTTTTTTGAACTGTATTTATTCTGGTTTTACATCTTTTGACTGCCTTGCCAGTCACTCCCCGAGAGAAAACGCCCAGTGGGTGATCTAGCCTACCTCCAACTAACTCTATTTCTCTGTCCTTAGCAATTCCATCATATCACCCAGTCTTGCCTACGTATTCCACACCCATGTCTCACTTCCCTGTCCCACCGAAGACATTGAATTGCAGTATTAGCTTGGCCCAGTTAAAGAAAGGTCAGTGAAAGAGTTGAACTACTGATTTTTTTTTAAAAGACCACAATTCTCCACAAATGCCTAAGTAATTTTAAAAGGCATTGTTTCCACAAAATGCTGCATCAGCGAGTTATCTGCTACCCCATAATATTCCCCATTAATTTTCTTTTAACATGATTAATTTCTGAAGATGAGTTAAGTTGGTAATAAGCATGGTAATTGCCATTAATCATATAATGACTTCTCTATGTGGCAGACTCCTGCTGTTGACCTTGCCAATTGTACATGAGAATTAAAGGCAACCTTCATCCCAAAATAAATACATGTAAGTTCAAATTCTAGCCTTTGGAAATGCATGTATTTAACTAAAAGTTGTAACAGAATCTTTGGCCTCTGTGGCACACCACAAATGGCAGAATTGAAATTATCTGGGTGTAATGATGGCAACAGTGGCCAGGTGCTTGCTGCAAGCACGGTCTGAGCCTGTAAATGGATGCTGATAACTGTCAGGTGGTATATTGTGGCTTATTTTGTGGGGCTTTGTGGTTTTAAGCTATGTATTGCTAGGGACTTTCTTGAGTAATAAAAACTAAATAAAAGAAGACAAAGAAAGAAGAAAAAAATAAACCCCAATATTTTTGCATATTTTTAATAACTTTGATGTTTTTCCAAAGATTAAATCTAAATACCATGCAAAAGAGACAGGTGAAGGTATTGCACATCCCAAAATTGCCAGTAAAGCCATGAAATGATTGATAGATTTCTGATAATGACCTCCTATCATATCTGAAATCTTTCATTGGCAAAGCATTCCTGGTTCAGAAGACTCATCCTCCAAACCACAGAAGTCAGGGGTGGAAAAGACTAAACCTGGGGTCTCTGCTCCCCACAGATGTCTGGTCCTTTGCCACTGCCTTCTGCCCTGTGAGGGGTAGAGCCAGTACCAAGAAGGCTGGTTTAAGACACCATCCCATGTTTCTGGAAAGCCACTACTTGCACCAGGGACCACTATTAGACAGGTGTGGCAACGACAGCATCGATGCAAGCTCTTATGGAGATGAGGTGAAGGGAGGTATCAGGTGCTTTCCCAAAAGGAGCTCCGCACAGCAATGAGAAAATATTCTGGCAGGTAAAGTACAAAGACTTGACAATAGCTCAGACAGCCCATTATAATCCAAAATCACAAGAGAATGGAGAATGCGGGAAAATGGAATTTTTCCAGCTGCAGATGGAAAATACATTTTGTTGTGATCAGGTACCTGTCAGCATGTTTCCTCCTGTGGCCATGGGTGCAAATAATGTAATACCGCAGATTTGGAACAATCATGATGGGGACTAACCCTTGAGGGAGGAAATTAATAGATTTCCTTATGGTGCACAGAAAAATCCTTCAAATTTATATTTTGGCATGTGATTACCTGTTTGGAGGTCGACAATGAGAAATTCTGGCAGAATTTCTGCCACTAGACTTGTAAGTCAGCTGAAGAGGGTGGCTGCTAGCAGTCTGCTGTTGGTGGTATTCAAGTTAGGCAAAGACAGCCCACACTAACATGCAGAATTAGAGACCTTTTCCTTGTTAATGGAGGAAAAAAGTGGCTTGGACATTAAGTGTGTAGAATGCAATCAAACCACATGGGAGCTGCCACTCTGAATTAGGTCCATGCTTCCTCTTGATGAATACACTGAATATCCAGTACACTGCAGCTTTACTATCCAGTGCATGGAGTTAGAGCTTTTCCTCTTTCTGCAGAGCACCAGACAGCAGTCCTGTCCAAAAAAACTATTTCCACCTTTTTGTGTGTGTGTGAGAAAAAACTCTAAAGGCACAGCTTTTGTATCTAACTTCTCTTTTATTTATTTTGAGTAGCCTTTCAGTCAGAAACTGCAGACATTAGTTTTAAGAAAGAAATGTCCATTCTGTATTAAAACCTTTCTGGTCATGTGATTCTTTTACATATTGTCCAAGGAGCTGACAGTCTTTAAACAACCACCCCGATGTTCTCGGGGCCACAAGTGTTCAGCAGTTAGTTATATCAGCTGGGTCATATTTTCATATTTATCACCTACGTTTCTGAAAATGCCTCTGTGGTAGAACTGTTTTTCCAATTTTATTTCCCCAAAATTTATATTTATTAGTTCTGCTTTTACTTTTACGTCTTATTTCACTTAACTAGAAATGTTAATAGTGCGGCAAGAAAAAAATCTTTCCTCTGTGCAGGCTGAAAAAATTCATGCGCCTTTGCGTATCTAAAATTGCAGAGAAACCCCTATGATACAATTGTTTTCTCACAAAAAGTATTTTAAAATACTTTTTTTTTCCTATTTTTTCTTTAGGAAAAATTATTAGCATTTCTAGAGTTTGTTCAAAACTAGCCTTCAACTTGTTTGAAAGATTTGTAAGAAGGAAACCCTGGTCCCACTAAAATCAATGGAAGTTTACTATATGACAGCAATGGTGGTAGCATTTCACTCAGAGATCTTAGCCACTGCTGGATGACTGTTATCTGAATATCTGTCGTGGTTTAACCCCAGCCGGCAGCTAAGCACCATGCAGCTGCTGGTTCACTTCCCCCCCGGCAGGATGGGGAGAGAATCAGAAGAGTAAAAGTGAGAAAACTCGTGGGTTGAGATAAAGACAGTTTAACAGGTAGAGCAAAAGCCACACACACAAGCAAAGCAAACCAAGGAATTCATTCCCCACTTCCCATGGGCAGGCAGGGGTTCAGCCATCCCCAGTAAAGCAGGCCTCCATCACATGTAACGGTGACTTGGGAAGGCAAACGCCATCACTCTGAATATTATTCCCCCACCCTCCTTCCTCCTTCTCCCCCCAGCTTTATATGCTGAGCATGACATCATGTGGTATGGAATATCCCTTTGGTCAGTGGGTGTCAGCTGTCCCATCTCTGTCCCCTCCCAACTCCTTGTGCACCTCCAGCCACTCGCTGGTGGGGTGGGGTGAGAAGCAGCAAAGGCCTTGGCTCTGTGTAAGCACCCCTCAGCAGTAACGAAAACATCCCTGTGTTATCAACACGGTTTCCAGCACAAATCCAAAACGTCACTCCATATTAGCTATTATGAAGAAAATTATCCCAACCAAAACCATCACAATATCACATCCCAGTATCAGGCATGAAGTACAGATATAAAATGTCCTTGGTGTTACTCTGCACAAATTAGTTATTTTTTTTGTACCTGTTGTCATTTTTTAATGTTAAAAGTTTTGTTGATATTTTCCCATAAAATAAAATAAAAAAATCCCTGGAAAAAAAAATTATATGCATTTTAAAATCATCTATGCTGTTAACTAATCTCTTATAACAAAGTAAAAGCAGGAAGCATAAAAATTGGAAGCACTTAAAATATTACTTTGGAATGACCCCAAAGGAATGATGAGCATGTCACTATTTTGGAATGGGAGTTTTCTTAGTTTGAAACTCTTTTGTTAAGTTCGGAGCTTGAAATTTATAGCTTCTGACACTGATCCACAGGATCTCACCTTCTCTCAAGGTACATTTTGGGGATGAATGGGCAGTCACATTCTTTTATGTCATCTTCCATCTCATAAAAAAAAGTGCCTGTGCCGACATCACTTTGTTCTATTTCCTGGACATGTTGTCTCAGCAGGAGGCTAACTGCGAGATATAATCTCAAAATACCTTGGTTATTCAATTTTTTAAAAATATTATATCCTTCACATCAGTAACACAGACAGGTATTTCTCTGTCACAGGCAATGGCAGCAGTCCCAGAAGCTCTAAACAGCACAGAGAAAGGGTCAAGCGGTTCAGTCCTGAACAGACTTCTTTTTTCTTCCACTAGTAAATCAAATGTTTATCTTTATGAATTACAAGTCACAAAATTTCCTAGGTCAACAGTCATGCGGGTCTAAAGGTCTTGTTCCACATGAAAAATCATAAAGAGAAGTTAAAAAAAAAAAAAAAAAAAAGAATTTTCTAATTGCTTGGCAGCTCATTCAGGGAGCAGGATGCTTATGTCCATAATACATTGGGTATTGAGCCTACTCTCTGTCAGTAACCTGACAACACGCTTGGGCTCAATAATACAAGAAATTAGTAAAACTCCAATGTTGCTAAACCTTTTATTTTGGTTCTCAGCTTTTTTAAAGGAGATCACTGTGAAAGTCGTACATTTTTGCCTAAAAAAGATCTCTGAAGACAGTCAGAGAATTTGTTTTCATATAACTTTCTGTATTGATCACCAGATATTTCTTTAGTAGAGGATATTAAAAACCATTAGTATGCCAGAACTATAGGGGAAGTGAAGTACACATTTGCAGTTATTCTTAAAAATTAATAAATTAAATTGCATAAATTCCATTAAATGCACTGGTCTTGCCCTATGAAATTATAAAATACCATATCGGGATGTCATCCCTGGGGGATTCTGAGATACAGGAATTTTTGTCCTTGATTAAGTTGCTGCATACTTAAAGATAAAGAAACCAAACAATTATTGTTATATTATTTGGTTATTTGGTGGAGGAGACTAAGAGATGGTTTCATTGCAGACAATCATCAAAAACATGTTTTGAACAGATTTTGTGTACAGGGAAATGAAGGAACTGAGGCAGCTATTGCAGCCTCGCAGCATCAGAGCTGTCTGAAGCCAGGTCCCTGCTGTGGTTTCCCCCCGAGCACAGCCCAGTTAATTCACTTTGTGCAGAAAAGGCCTAAAACGTCGCCTTTACTGATCTCACATATTTGGATGGGATTTATTGGGTGTGTAAAGGCATAATAATATTAGAAGGTTGTGTGAACTGATATGTGATATTCAGGGACTTCACTCCCTGGCAGGTTTCTATTTTATGTAGCAGAGGAGAAAGGCTTTTGGTCTGTGGCCGCCTTTGTTCCAAGCACTTTATCTGTTGCTTCTGCACCAACTCTTACTAGTGATCTGAGTTTACACAAAAGCAGGATAGTCCTTCTGTAACTTTCAAATAACATTTTCCACTTATTCAATAATAGCTGACCTCTTTCCAACATAGGGATGCACAGCAACTTAGGAAATATGACACACATATGAAATAAATATGAAAAATACTATCTTTTTTTTTTTAAGGAAACATGAATCAGATTTTTTTAAAAAACTGTGTGTATTTTGGTATCAACAAATCATTTGCAGAGAACTCTGAAATCAAGGTGAATGTCTGGTAATTTTAATATCATCCTGGTTTTCAGCTGGGATAGAATTAATTTTCACAAGAAGCTGGGAGGGGACACAGCCAGGACAGCTGACCCAAACTAACTAAAGGGGCATTCCATAACATCTGACGTCATGCTCAGCATATAAAGGCAACTGGCCAGGGAGGAGTGGTGGCTCCAGGACTGGCTGAGTGTGTGGTCATCAGATGAGAAATTGCATTGTATATCACCCATTTTGTATATTCTAAGTACTGTTGGTTTTTTCCTGTCCCTTTGCTGTCCTAGTAAACTGTCCTAATCCCAGCCCAGGAGTTTTACCTTTTTCTTCCAATTCTCTTCCCCATCCCACCAGGGTGGGGAGGTGTGAGCGAGTGGCTGCGTGGTGCTCAGCTACCGGCAGGGGCTAAACCACGGCAAGTGTAAAATGGTGCTTTGGCAAGATTTTTTCAGTCTCTTCCAGATGCCTTTTATCTCAGCTGTCTTTCAGAGACAACAGATATTTAAACCTAACATTATTACATCAAGACCTAAACACATAACATTCATATCTTCTTCCCAAAATACATAGAGGTCTCTCCCACATGAGTGCATTTAAAAACAAACCTTATTTAGATCTCACAAGCGTGTGGCCCAGTTCACAAGAGAGACAGAGGGCGGAGGTGCCAGTGTTTCTGCCCAACCGGGTGGAGGTACCAACATTTTCTGTACCGGGGTGTTATGTGGGTGCTCAGATGTGAGGTTGGGCCCCTATCCCTGCCCAGCTCACTCTGCCTGTACATCAGATCCCACTCTGATCCAAGCCAGGAGCAAGGCTTGAGGTACAAGGCCATTCGGAAGAGCAGGGGAACTGCCTGGACATCATCTCTGCCTTCCTCACAGGTAAAGTGTTTGCATCGCATGACACAAAACCATGTTTGAGCATAGCTCTGAAACACAGCATAAGCACAGGCCAAGTTTCCATTTGTCATGTCTAGCAGGTGCCTACCTGTTGCTGTGGGACATAACAGAGGATAATGGTTTCTCCTCCCCTTGTGTGCTGAGCGCTCAACCTGAATATAGGGTGTGTATGTTCAAACTCCACAGTCGACCTTCCTTGAACTCACATCTCCATGACAGGACATCATATGCCATGCAGTAGGCTTTCTGCATTAAGCCTTTTTCCTACTGAACCTGCTCTACATTGGGTAAATAATCAGGCAACTAACGATCCCACCATGAGAGCAGAGTGTGGAAACCGGTGCTGTGCATCCTGGTGGTGTGCCATAACCACCGAGCTGGGGACCTGCTTGGCATCTCCCTGGCCTCAAGAACTATTGGCCCATGCAGCTGGGAAGAGCTTCAAGAGCAGGGATGTAGGGAAACTTGCACCACAACAGTTAGAGTCTTGGTAAGCGGGCATGGTGCTGAGACATGACTTCAGCCCCTCAGGTAGAACTGGTCTCTTCTGAATTGCAGGGGCTAGTTGTGACCCTTAATTCTAGTATTTGGGTCGGTCCAAGGCATGCCACCCTTTTGGAAAAAAACAGGAGGCACCAACAGTTTGCAAGGCACTCCCATAAACAAACCGACCCTGTAATAAGAAGGAGTAGTTGCACTTAAAACACTCTGTTCGTTTTGAAAGATTAGGACTGTACTTTGTATTGTGAACATTCAAAAAACCTAATCTCTCATAAGCTGATAGAAAAAAATATAAGGGTAAAGCAAGTGAAGGTAGGAAGGCAGATAAATTCCACAATGATTATTCTCCACTGACACAGGGTTTTTTTTAAAGACATCACCAGACATCCTATTTAGTTAGTCACAGACATTATACCAGGATCAGAAGTACTGCATATCCTTGGAAATGGCTTACAATGTCAAATTCAACTCTAGTGCTTTTACAATGTTGTTACAGATACGTAGGTATTAACTACTCAATCAAAAACTCCACTGAAGAGGTGGAACAGGAACTTTGAGAAACTTTTTGTATGCATATAAATTTTTTTAGCAACTTGGTGGGTTTGTCAGAATGTAGCTTTTACTAGTAGACATGATCATTACTGAAGTACAGGCAAATCAAATTTGCTGCATTATGCTGTTACCCATAATTGAGTAACACTGCAATTACTATAAGGATCCAAGCACTAGACTCAACAAATTTACAAGATAGTCTTACAGAAAAGAAATGTGGTTTTGGCAATAAAATTTTCTTTTTTCTACAGTTAGCTGGATCTCAAAAATTCTTGACTGCATTGTTTTGGCTGCTAAACAATTACACAACACAGCAATGCATGTGGCTGTAGTTTGGTAACTTTTATGTTCAGCCTAGAAAACAAAGGGACTTGTTGCGTATATATACATATATATATATACATAAACTTATGATAAAATTATATGAAGTGAATGAGAAAAAATATATCACAGCACTAGTACACTTTGGCCTCATCTTCTGTTCCAAACATGATAAAGACAACTGCAGCTATGAATACAGGTGCTTAAAGCAGCCTTGTGTAGTTGTACACCTGTAGAAGGCTAGGTACATGATGAACCTTGCAACAAGGTGATCAACATTAGGGAGTTAATAATGTGCGTTACTACTATGATGCAAGGTGCAACACCTATAAATCATCCTTAGGTGAGTTAGGAATTGTCTGGCAGATCTAGAGAATCAGAACTGGATGAGGATGGCTCTGAAGTTTTTCCCTCAAGGACAAATACCTTGTCACACAGATCTCAGCCTCCTTTAGAAATACTGTTGTTTCATGCATACAACTGGCCGGTTACCCTTGAAACAAAAACACACAGCAACTGCTGTTCAGCAACGTTGCCTCTTACATGTAAGGAGGTCACAAGGGGAAGTCTACCAAACAGTCTGCTTTTCCATGGGTGGCCTCTCTGCCTGTGATCTCAATTGATCTTAACATGCCAAATTAAGGACTGCCATGTTTCAGGCACTTCTCTGTCCTTGGCAGGCAATGCTTTTCAGAAAGCGGTGTGCCCAGATGAGATGATATCAGCTTTGGGCCTTCAAAGTCACTCAAGTACTCTGTCTGGTCTGTCAGAACCCTTTTTGTTTTCTTTTTTTTTTTCCCCCTTGATGAGCATAATACTTCGGTCCAGCACAGTTTGGCTGCAATGAACAAAAAAACTGACAGGGTGAAATTTTAGGATCTGCAAAATACATATTCGCCAGCTTGATCCAGTGATCCACCATGTTTATTTCTATCAACAATTACTTAATAACCACGACATGCTTGTTAAGTGCATTAAAAAAGCTTGTGTAGAGTTAGGGCCCTGACTTCTCTATAGCAAGTTGAAATTAAATTCTGTGCCATTCTTTCTGGGTTCTGCAGAATTCTGGCATAGGCAGTGAAAAATTCCATTTTCCAGTGAATTAAATAGAGGGATGAGTAAAATAATCAAAGTAGCAGAACTGGGTTACCTCTCTGAGTACTAAACGGACAGGATTTTCCCTGTCACTATCTTTATAACTGTTTAATTCATCTGCGTTTTGGCAAGGTCAAATAATTTACAGTATTATAGAAGTTATCAGGGGAACCATGGATGCAGGGATTACTATTGACATTTTAGTGCATAGAAGGTATGGAAACTGGTTCAAATCTAAGCTAGCTGGATTTTCCTGGTAAAATAATCACTGACTAATTAATAATGATGACATTCAAATGTTCATCTTTATGTCTCAAGCTTAACAGCCCAGTGAAACGGATGGGGCTGATTATGACTTTCAGAGTTACTGTTTCAGGTTGTCTGTAGACTCATTAAGACAATATTGCATTGTGTGTGTGCTTTGTTCACACTTTCAAGGTCACCTGCTACCAAAAGGACTGAATAGCATATGCGTGAAACCTCATTGTATCGCTCCCTCTCCCAAACTGCCTTAGCTAAGATAACCTGCCGTTGCATCTGCTGCTCCTTGCCTAATTGCTGTTTTCACAAATATTTAAATACAACGCACACACTTTAAAGTAATTGTTCCTTTTATTTTGCCTTATGCTAAATTACGTGTAGTAAAAAAAGTCCATACTACAGCTAAGAATATGTAATTGCACAACCTTTTCGTTTCTAATTCAAACTTTCATTCATGCAAAAAAATTATACAGTCCCACAGCATATGGGTTGGCAATATTCTACTATGTATACGCTTTACAGACGTACAACGATCTTGGAAAGAGAAGATGGGGGAAGAGATATTATACAATGCAGTAACAAGAAAACCACATAACACTGTGAAATTATTGCTGTTACTTTCCAGCCCATTGGAGGAGTTGGTGCTAATGCTTATTTCTTGTCCTTTCAGCCAAAATGTCACCAGCCACAATTGTTCCTGACTCAATTAATCATATTGGGCCATACGTTTTCTAATGATCCACAGATCACAGTTTGATAGCAGCTGCTGTAGACCAAAGGTATGAAAACTAAATAGAGAATGCATCACCATTAAAAAGCTGAAAAGTTCTTGTAATTGCAGATCTCTGTCAGTGTACAAAGCCTGGAGTATATTGACAACAAGATCTTTTCAATATATGGGGGAAAATTATTTGCTGTGACGCTTCAAGAAGGTATACACACGTCAGTAACTGTGTAGCAGCTTGCTGAGATGAGGGAAAATCAATTAAATAAACCGCTCTATCCTAGCACACCATAAAAACTACCCTTACATGCAGACAGAAACAGCTAGTGAAACTGGAATATTCCTTGGCATAACATTTGTACCTCATCAGCTTGACTCTGAACCCCTTACACGAAGTGCACAGGGTTGTATTATCTTTGATTATAGAGGAGTTTCCTGTGAATCATGCAAATTAATCACGTGTAACTCCAGTTATCAATTTGTCATGAAACACTCATGAATTTAATTGCTGATAATTGCATTTTAAAGTGAAAATTTTTCCATTAAATACTTTTCCCTCAAACCTCATTCTCAACTTTGATACTCATAGATTTTTCTTAATGAAGATCACCTTATGTTTTGAAATGTATTCAAGCACAAGATGAATTATAAGGGAAATGCCTGCACCCATTTTAGAGTTAGAGAAGCTGAAAAATAACATTTCTCTTTCAGGTAAAAAAAGTGAATAAACAAAATGAGGTAAGATATGAAAAAGTATTATAAGCAGAATTCTTTTCTGTGATAAACTTAAATTTCAGTAGATCCTCCAGAACATGGCATATAAATTAATAGTACTTGTTCAACAAAGGATGAACTTTGATACTGAAAATTTAAGTTTTACTAGGTTGGAAAACCAGCTGAGGACATGTAGAGAAAATACCATTATAAAAAGTAATGCAAAGTTCTAAAGATTATAACATCCTGAAAAACTCAGAAGCATATTTTTTTCTTCTGCTTACAATTTCTGCGCACTCTCTTTCTTCCCTTTCACTCTGAACACAACTCACAACTATTAGGTATGAGGAAGATTGATCAAACAAAAATAAAATGTGCCTTCTTTTTTGTCACGCTGAGCCTCTTTTTTGAGTTCACGCTACTCTGTCCTTATGAAGAAAGAATTTATCAGTTTTCACAACAGTGAGCATTTTTTTATCCTCATTAGAGGCACCTAACAGAAATGCAGGGCCAAAATTCCAGTGTGCCCTCAGTAAGGACTCCATTTTTGCATCTGCAATTTTTCAGGCACAGCTGAAGTTACTTAAACATCTAACTATTTGATTTACAGATGCAATCAGGTACCTGCATATACAAGTGATTGTAACTGCAGGTGTTAGATTGGGGACTATCGTTTTAAATTCTGGCTCAAAATGTACAAAATAATTATTGCTGAAATTATTTAGGGATTTTATGTGGGTTCATTAAACAAGTAAGCTTTGACACTTTGTATTCTCCCCGTGTCAGAAACTGCTTAAATCCTTAGGTAGCCTTCCTGTGGGTATGTGCTCTCATTACCTTCCCTGCTTTGCTTTTTCTTATAGCAACACAGCATCACTTGTGCTGGCACAAGTACAACATTTATTCTGTGTAGGTTGTGCATCTCGTTCAGTTGCAGACTTCCATGGCTGAAGGGTGAGTTGGTCACTTTGTTTTATATACAGAAGCTGGGGACAAAATTAGAGTCTATGTAAAAATGGCGTGAGCCGTGCACTCACTCCCTGCCTCTGATCCTCTTCAGCTACATCAGTGAAACAATTCCCAATGACATTGAGGGCCTTATGTAAGACTTTAACAACCGAGCACGACAGCTACAATCTGGCTCCGTGTGTTATTACTCCATCTAACAAACAGTATCAAAATCAAAGATATCGTTTTCCCCTTCTGTCCTTTTATATGTCCTTTTATATGGCTGCGCTTGTAGGAAGATAATCAATACACACAAAACAAAAAGATACTGGAAGACCTTGCTCTTCAAAATGTTTTGCATGAGACAAAGTGACATTACCAGGTCACAGAGAAATTCTGTGCCCACAGATACCTATTGTAAGGACTAAAGGCTCCTCACCCATATATGTAAATTTATGTACCAACAATTTATGAATTACTAAGAGACAACAAGCAGGTTGTGTGTAATGACGTGTACCCTATGCACGCCTACAGGAATGACAGAAATCTTTGCCTGCTGTCCCTGGACCCTCTCCTAACATTTCTGTGTTGCCCAGATTGCAGAAGGGCCACCACAGTGACACACTCTGGCCAAGAAAGAACTGTATTGATGGACACTGTAGCTACTCTTCTGCACAGCCCCAAGGTATTAACTGTGCCTGTGGAAAACACTGTGGCCTGTGAGGAAAACAAACAAACAAACAGACAGGCAGACAAACAAAAAACACTGAAGACTGCCTTTTTATGGACTCCACCAAATGCTGTACGTTTTAATAATATAAACAATTTCAAAAACTGAAGCATAGCAAAGAAGATTTCAGTATTTCCTTTAATTATCTTTGGTAATAATTTTGTTCTTCCCCTTTTACCTGAATTTTATTTCCCTTCATTAAGATAATACGTAATATAACCCTCTTCTACAAAAATGTTGTCTAGTTCATTCATTTTAGCCTGGCAATTTTCCAGATCGTTAAAGATATTTTTCAGTCTTAAATATTGGCTATGACACAGTCTTCTCTTTACTGTGTCTAGATGACAGTTAGGGGTATATGTCATATGTTTTCCTTTCATTACTCCCCTACAAGATGCATGTTGCTAAAATTCATTAAGAGGGGTTACAAATGCTATTCTTAATTGCCTAGATTCCTGTGCGTGCGAAGAAAAGTATTCCCCAAGCAATACTGGAAACAACAGCAGAAAATAATAAAACAACCCACATTAGATTTAACCAAGCAAAAATTCAAACTAATTAATCAGGTGAGCTGGAGGAGGGTAACAAGAATTAAAATCAGCTCCTCAAGAAGATGAAAATCTCTGGGTGGCAACGATGCCGGGAGAGCTTCAGCACTGTGTGCGGGTGGGGAGCCAGGCAGTAAAAGTTTAATCTGCTCAGGACTTCAGGGCATCTGCAAACCTCCACTGAGGAAGGACCATCTTATCCTGCAAGGAGAAATGGCAGCCCTGCATAGGGCAAAGCTCTGGGCACGTAAAGGTGTGTGAGGCAACATTTAATAGCTACGGGGCTTTCATATGTCCTGCCGCTACTTCCTGAATCATACCAGAGGTCATCAACAGGATAATTAGAAAGACTTCTACTGACATCAGCAGGCCTTGGGGCAGGCTCCAAGCAGGGTATAAACGTACGACTGGCGACAGCAAACAGGCAAGGACTTTGCATCGAGCTACAGATGTTATCTGGGAGGTAAATGCATAGTCTGTTTATTATGATTCCACACAGAAATCTGCAAACATATCTGTGCTTCTTAATATCATAAGATAAGGATAATTAAAAAGGAAATTAGAGTAGAATGAAAAATGTGGCTAGGGGGCTAGTAGGCAATTAACATATAGAGATTGGCTAGGTTATTGCTGTGGGGGAGAGAATGATGCCAACTGAGACATTAAAAGGGTGCAAATGCCAAAATTGTCTAACACCATTTTTCTTAACAATACAAAGAAGAATTAGATGGAAAAAAAATAAATCAACAAGATAAACTTTAAGGTGGAAATTTAATGCTTTGTATAAATTAGGAATTCCTTACTGGAAACCTCCAGTTACCCTTTTTTTTCAGCTATTAAAATTAGCTTGGAGAAAATGTGATGTTCTCTATAGCTATGGAAAATTCTTGAATGCAAGAAAAGAAACAGATGCAAACTCCCTAGAAATGAATTAGTGCCTTTCATCCTTCTCCAGAACGTGGCATGCTGTGTTGGAAGGAACCGTGATCATGATGCCGCCAACCAGTCATTTGTTGACTGCAATGTGCTTTTCTGTGGATCCATTCTTCCCACTGCGATCAGTCCTTGGTACTTCCCATTGTGACGTCCAGGGTTTTGGGAGTCTCTAAAACTCCACACAATTAATTTTTATAATTTGATAAGAAAGAGGGCAGGTCTTTTCTGAACATTTCATTGTGGGTCATCATGACTTTTGGAAATCTTATCCCTCACTAAGATTTAAAGAACAAGATAAAGCAGATCAGAGACAGATCAGTACTAAAGAAACTTCCTTCTTTTAGATTAGCATGTAAAGTTTTTTGAATATTCCCCAACACCTTCGATCGCCAACCCTTCAACAACTCAACGTGCCACCCTTCCCTCTGCAGGGGGGTTCCCCTGCCTTTTCCTCGGGAAGTGACAGAACTGCTACAGAGCTGCAGATACGGACAACGCAATTCTCTGCATCCACTGCAGCGTGATAGAGACAAGACCTCAATTAGTTCTGCCTTTTGGAAAGGCGACAGGTACACATCGACCTATGAAATGGCTGCAAGGTGCAGCAAAAAGAAAGGCAAAAACTCTCACGAGCCGTTGTGTTTTAACAGACCGTGGCACAGGCTTGGCATGTGCCAAGGGGGAAGGCAGAGGGAGCTGCCTGGGAACCATGTCATGTTATCTTCCTGTCGCAGAAACATTTCTCCTGGGACTGTCATCACCCCTGTTGAATACTTGCCTGGAGGAAACCAAGCGGTTTGCCGTACTTCTGTACGAACACACCAGTCTGCCTGTCAGCATCACCGGGGCAAGACTGTCCCGCTCTCCAGCCACGGGACTGGGTCTCAACCCGCTCGATAAGCTTTGGAGCAAAATAGCGAGGGGGTAGTGCCACGTGCCACGTGGGAGAAAGTAGCTGGAGTTAAGGAGAGGAAGGAAAGAGTGGGATGGCACACTTTTCACTTTGTGAAAACTTCTTCCAGGAAGAAGGTTTTCATCATAAAGAAGCACTCCTTTGTGGATATCAGAAAGCACAGGGAGGATGCTGCAAATGCCTGAATAACCGTGCCAAGCACATAGAGCTACGCTGCTCCTCAAACGGTCCTAACCGGCACAGACAGACAGTAAGATTCTTGCAAGCGTACAGCTGCAGTCCCCTGTGTTTGACATTATTGCCAGAACTTGTGCACATATTTAATGATTGCCACAGTGCAATGCTGCAAGGGTTGGCCACATTTTCCATTCCTGAGCGAAAGGTGTTGTGGCTAAGGACTGGGGTTCTTGCAAAACCGAGTGTCATACCTGTCCTACTATTAAAAGTACTGGTGAAAATATAACTCCCTTCTTTTAATCTGTCTTGGGGAGACTGTTTATTCAGTTGTATGAAAGATATAGTTATGTCTTTCTCCACCAGCATTTCAAATCACATCTGAAGAAACACTGAAGTAAAATGGGAAAAAAAAAAAAAAAAAAAAAAAAAAGGACTGGTTCTTAAAAAAAAAACAANAAGGCCTGGTTCTTCATAAACAGACATATGAACAGTCTTCATAAACATAGTCAGGTAGCTAGATACTTTTATCTTGTTCATAGTGGAAGAGAGCCAAAGCAGTGTTTTACAGAGCATTCAGATGAAAAGGGAAAGAAGGTATTATTACCTTCTGATGGACAAATGTATGTGTCTCAGCTTGGTGCGGCCGCAGGGAGAATTCCTCACTGCTCCTCAGTGAATGACTGATTTGTCTGTGACAGGCCAGTTAGATGTAAGAGGCAAATATTTGTGACATAGTGTAAAAGAATTATTTAGATTCCTTTTCTTTTTCAAAGCTTTCAACCAGGAATGCACCCTTTGCGTTACGGTGCACGACAGGGGCTAACCAGTGGCGCAAAATGTCCAGGCCTAAATAGTGAAGTGGCTCTTCAGGGTGAAGAGGGAATGTGTGATTCTTTTTTTTCAAACTGAATTCAGATAACTTTTTTTTTAGGCCAAATACATTTTTGTCAAAGAAACCTACATATGGGTCCAGAGAAAATTTTCTTTTTTTCACTGCTTTTAATGCCTGGACCAGAGGGTTTTGATGGTACCTTATCGAATAAAAAGGAATTTGAAGAGAATATAGGATAGGGAAAACGGTAGAAGTAGTTGTGCATTTGGTAGAGGTATAGGGAGACATAATTGACCATTTGCTACCAAAAGAAAAGGGTTCAGCAAGGTTAAAAGGCACTGGAAGCAATGCTGATGGCAATATAATTAGTGAAAATGAAAATTTTTATGATTTTTATTGGCCTGAAGAAGAATTACATGGAAATATTACTGCAGCTGGTGAATCTCAAAAGGCAGCTGAGGAGAAAAGGCATGAGGTGCTGCCAAATGACCTCCCTGGTGGCCGTGGTACCATGGGTTACAGTGGGGATGTGCTTTCCAGGAGAATGCCCACAGGACACTTCACTTGCCCTTTCAGCCCTGTGGGTGCTTGTCACACTGGAAAAGGTGGTAGGCACAAAAACATTCATTTTAGTTTTTTATTCTGGAAGCGGGCAGAAAAAAAGCTCTTTATCCTCTTTTTTTCCCTCCATCTCCCTTAGATGGCCACAGTCCCTGGCTGCGGAGGGGTCGTAGCACAGCCAGGAAGCGGAAGCCGAGGGCGCTGCAGGCGATGGGCGGCTGCCCCATCTCTTACCAGATGTCGGCTCTGGTCTGATCTGCTGGGAGCAAACCTCTTCTTAAATGCCTGCTGCCCTTACTGCCATTTGCCTGCTGGTGTGTGTAGACAGACCGCTTACGGAGGCAGGGGCTGTCTTCCTCTCCGTCTGTTTGCACACTGAGAAACAAGAGGAGAGCCCAATTTCAGTCTAATCTGCCTTCACAGCACTCCATCACTCAAGATAACCTACTGGAAGTGTCCTTTCCACCAGAACTGGCATGCATCAGTAAAGCCTGGATTTCCATGGATTTTAGCTCAATTCACACCATTGCTACGGAAGCTTGGACACAAAAAGATAGTGAGAGAGAGAAGGCATTGAATAGTTTCACGTTTTAGTTCACTATTTCACCTTAATCAGAAATAAAAGACGCACTTTGAAGCTGTTTGCTCATTGCAAAAGGGATGAAAAGGGCTGATGGAAACAATTTCTAGAGAAAGATTTTCTGTTGTGAAAACAGAGGCTATGTAAATCAATATATCCCCAGGGAAAGATCAATTTTTATGGAATTTTCCCATCATGAAAATAGAAATTAAATATTTTATTTTATGTTTACATTAATTTCTGCACCCAGTTAGGCCAGCATTGTGCCTGATAGGGCTTGCAGCCAGACAATACTCTTCCTTATTCTCCCCAATCAGCCTAGCTTTTTGTTTGGTCATGACTTGCTCTGCTGAATCCCTAAAGTTTCAGCCTAACTCATAAATAGGAATGGAAGAAAATGAAACTCAAAAACACATTGCAAAGAGGCCTTGAAGAAGCCCAGGCATGCTGATAACAAGGTCAAGCTGAGCTAGATGCACTGATATTGCCTGTTCCCTTTGATTTTCTAAGTAATTTAATTCTGAAAAAGCTCTTCATTTTTTTGACTTCTTGATCTGAAATGGTTTTGGATTTGGGTGTACTCATATTTTGCTTAGACATGTTTGCCTGCTAAAATAAGAGAGGCATGAACAAAAGACTGAGATGGAGAATAAGATCTGTACACAGTATGGGGAGAATGGCAGGGAACGGTGTGGCAAAGCCCTGAGCAAGCGCAGAAGGAGGAAGAATGAAAGGGAAAACATGAGAGGACATAACTTGATTTGATTTCAGTGGAAATTTTACTGTGATTGTCTTTTGAACTGTATCACACATTGGAAGGGTTTATGTAAAGTCAGCCTGCCTTGACCATGGCCCTACCTGATGCTGCAGCCATGGAAGGGGGCTCTAAAGCTTCTCACACTGCTATCCGGGACACCAGCCCCGTGGGATTTCCCATCAGATTGGAAACAGCTACTGAAATCCTCTTTCACTCAATCCTAGGGTGACCCTCCATAAGGGTGCATGATGGATGAGGAAGGGGACCTTGGGCAGAAAGACAACATCCCTTTCAGGAGCCACGGAGAGACCCTTTCTGGCAGAAGAGGTGTGACGAACCATGTCTGAGAAGGTGCAGTCCTGATGGCATATCATGACCATCTGGTTACCTCCATGGGTCCACACCATCCAGAGGGACTGGTGCCTACTTGGAGGCTGCCAGGCCCTCAGTGATTCTCAGACGAAGAGATTACTGCTACATTGGGAAAATTTGGGGTGTATGGAGGGTGGTGTCTTCTTTTTCCTGTGCTATAATATAATCTCTCTGCCATATATCATCTCTCTGCCTTTAATCTCCCTGCCTCTCTGCCATAATTAGGAATAATTCCTAATTCATGCCATCTACTACCATATATTTCTCTAAGATATCGCTTATTTAAACTCTAGTTTTATGGCGTGTTTTTCCCTGTTGTAATTAGAAAATGCCATAAAGCTATGCAGCAAAGTGGAGAACCAGGTCTTACCAAATGAAAACTAGCAAATAGTAGTTTATGACAGAGGCACTTTGAGAAGTGATAAAATAATAATGCAAGTTCTTTCTTTTTCTACAGGCCAGATTTACCAGTACACCATGGGTACGTCGCTCCTAGCCAGCCACACAAAACAGCTGTAAACCTGGTTTAACCAGGCTGTTAAATCGAGTTTACAGCTGCTTTGCATCACTGGAATGGCTCAAAACAGGCAGCACATACCAGTGAATGCAGGCCTAATTGTACACTAATGAACGATGAAGTAGTTTAACATGCAGTATTCACTTTGGCAGAATGAAAAAGAAATCTTTATGTACAGCAGATATGTTAGAATTTACCCTGGCTTTGCTCGAGGGGAAAAATTCATCCTCTTTTATTCTGAATGGATTATAATTAAGAAAAGCATCAGAGACAAATTATTCAAGGTTAGAAATTTAAAAGAGCTTTAAGAATACATCCACTCTTTCCAGATATATTAGTGGCTGTTCAGGCTGGAGTTACAAGTGGAACTGATAGTTTAATTATAAAATAACGGTCCAAAAAATCTGCTTAGGTAAGCATGTGTTTCCATTAGGGAAGAAAAATCATTACAGAAAACAAGATAAAAAATTAATGTTGCAAATCTCATTGTCTGTGCATAACTTCATTAATGCTGGATAACTACTCTATACTTAGCAAGGTGTTCATTGTAGAAATCTGTTAAAACAGTTGAAATCAAGGGCAACCCAGATGTCTGCTTAGTTTGTAGATAGCTAAAAGAACCGAAGCTCAGGGTATTTTTCAGCGCTTTAAGACATTGCTTTTTCTTCTGTAAATAAAGCTTATGGCCTTAAGGCAATTGCCTTGCTGGGAATACAACAGTCTCCGGTATAATTTGACAAACACAGGAAGCAAAAAAACTCCAGATGACTGGTTCCCATTTATTTATTAAATTAATCATGCTTGAGTTGCAGCGGAAAGTTGCGACAGGACAGTTCATTAACAGAGGAGCACATTTTCCTCCTCGTACTCCCAAGCGTTGCACCAGCTCCCGTGCAGGACATGATGGAGGTTTGGGCCCCCCGTCGTGAAGACTCATGCGTCACTCATCCCTTCGGCTGCCTCCCGAAGCCAAGAGAGACCTGGCCTTTCAACTTGACTTGCCTTTGGGGTTCCGCCTTCCCAAACCGATCGCAAACCCCCAGTCTTCAGTCAAGCAGGACTGAGCCTATTGCGCCCGGGCTAGCCACAGGCTGGGCTCATTCATGGCAGGCAGCGGTAAGCGAGGCTCGGCGTGCTGAGCCTAGCCCACAACCGCCTGGCCGCCTAAGGCCGTGCCTGCTGTGCACCCCCGCTCCCAGCGGGCTCGTGATTCTCTCAGGCCGAGGGCTGTGCTCCCCGAAAACACGTGGCTTCCCCTTCGACGCTGGGGAGCATCCAGCTGGCCCCGAGCGTGAGCAAGGAGAGCTGATGTTTGCCTGTGAAATACCGTGCAACATACCGGCGAAATATTACGTTGGTTTTGAAAACACATTATCCCACGAGGGATAAAAAATGCCTGTTTAAAGAAAAAAACAGGAAAATCTGGTCTTCGGGCTGTAAGATATTTAACCTTTTTTCGTTCTTGAGTGTTGAGCATCCCACACACTTTCAGTGATAATAACAGCAGTAACAATAATAACAGAAATGCAAAATCTGAAACAAAAGGCAGAGCTGAACTCAAAATACTTAGGAGGTGTTAAGTTTCATGCTGAAAATTATGCACCTAAAAGGTACAATTTAGGAAATCACACTTAACCAGCAGGAATAAAAAAATAAAAAAAAAAAGATGAACTCTTCTTGAAAAAGGATAAAACTATTCAGAAAAATCTTTTGTCACTGAAACTACAAAAGTGAATGATGAATCAGCTTGTGGCATGTCATTAGAAGGAAACATCTCTTCCCTGTAAAAAGGCTTTTATCCAACTCAAAAATACAATCATCACGTTACATTTCATGGGGATCTCACTTCTTAGGGAAAAAAAACCCATGCACAAAATACATTTTCTGGGCCAATATAAAACCTTTTAACAAAGGTAACTACTTCAAACAAGCAAAAGGCTTGTGGATACTTTCATAAAAGATAATATTCAGATAATATTATATCAATAATAAAAGATGGTGGTTAAAAGATGCGCACTACTGCCGCCTCCCCATTTTACACAGCCCAAGACATGCTTTGTTATATTAAATCCTGCCAAGTCTGGATGGAAAGATACTGTTAACAAATATAAGCAATTCTCTGACTATAATCCCACACCTTGCAGAGCAGATCATATTTTGTTGGTCAGGAAGTCTGCAAAGCTGTATCCATATTGCTGCAGGACCCTTACAGACCACACTCTCAGCTGGCGTAGTTTGTCACTGCCTTCATCTTAAAGGAATAACCCCAGTTTCATCCAGGGAGGATCTGGACCCTTATTTATTGTGACTATCTGTCTCTTTTAGTACTTTATTATTGTCTGCATGGACGAACAGATTAACCGGGCATCTCTGTCTGGGAGGATAAATACACTTGTAGCTGATATCCATGAGGAAGGGCAGATGTTTTTCTGGAGACTTTCTCCCAGAGACTGAACCAGTTTACAGAGGAGTCTGCTGGCCCTCATTTAGGGGCAGTTAAATTTTGGGTCAGCTTGCAGGCTTTTAGGGAACAGATTTCCTCCCGGAAGTAGGACCTTGAGATGGAGGACAGAGGACAAAAAAATTGCCAGAGATAAAAAATGAAGAAATAGATTACAAGGTGCTAGTTCAGCCCCAAATTAGGGCTAGGCACCTGCACCATCCAGGCAGGGGCATCCACATTGTCGACTGGCCCCAGAAGGCCATGGCCAAGCTCTCCTTCGCTGCTTGGTGGGGCAAAAGGGTGACACAAGCCTCATGCACAGTGGATGTTCCCTGACTCCCTCCCCAGCCACCAAAGGGAACCGAGGAAAATCGAGCACACGTTTCTCCAAATATATCCCTGCATATACTTTCACGAGAACCAGGATCCTCTGGGGTGAGAGATTGCTGTTGCTCCTGCCCTCCTATAAAAGCGTGTGTTTGCATGTTCATGTAAGTGTATTGATACCTAGGGGTCTCTTATCGCCAGCCGTCCTCCCCTTGGTCCATATTCTTACAGAAAATTCAGCACTGAGTGAGGCATTGAAATATTTCAGGATATGCATTGCTGTTGGAGTTAAGATGACTCAAGGTTAATAACTGACCTTACACAGATTTACAATACCTCGGAGGACACTAACTGAGTGTGCAGGACATCAGTCAGCTACTCCCTCCCTGGGTATAGGGAGAATTTTTGACTTTAAAGAAGTTGTTTTGCATGTGTCCATCAAATGTGGATGCAAATTCTTACACTAATCTCTGAAATGTCTGAAAATGGCCATTGCTGGAAACAGGACACTGGATAACTAATCCGATCTGGCACGGTATTTCATGTGTTACAAGTGACAATAAAAAAAGATGTCCTGCCTGCCTGTACATCAAAAGCTAGGAGGATGCAAACAAGAAAATGGGTGCAGCTCCACTGAGAGACGCGCCAGCAATCAGCCAAACAGGATAATTACAGGCAGACTGTAGCCCACGAGTGACCCCAGGAATATACCAGAACCAGCAGCAAAAGAAAATCCTATCAGATCCCTAAGAACATATCCTTTCTCAAGCAGGGAAAAA
>VXBL01002501.1:0-11834 GCA_013400195.1 Aramus guarauna | reverse complement strand
CAGATTTAATTCAAAGCACTGATAGAAAATTTACCATGGGCAAAGACAAATAGATAATTAGTGTGGGAGCCAAAGGTCGGACAAGGCAGATTACTGATCTTTCCCCTTCTAAACTGGCTTGTTTTCTACATTCCTTTAAACACGAAGCTGCAAACTATACAAGGATTAAAGTAAGGTGATTTTGCCAAGATGCAAGCCTGAAAAATATCTCTGTTAGACACAGTTAAATGTTGGGTTATTTTCATGCCAATCATATGTGTGAATTTCAGCTGAATTTTACTTCTTGAAATAGTTTGTAATGTGGAAAAAAATGCTATCTTTTTACATAAAGGAAGAAAAGCATTTCTTCTCTTATTTTCCTATAATTATTCTTGTTTAAAGGTCACCTTTTGTTAGAACACTGTGTACGAAAAAGCTAGGTGAAAGTTTTGGGGTTATTTTTCTCTTTTGTTTTAATTTGGGATAAATTACTTTCTTTAGGAAAAAAAAAAAAATTCTGTTTAATAATTTGACCTTTATGGAAAAATTAAATTGTCCATCTATTCCAGTTTCTGAAGAAAGCAAGCAAGCGTGTTAACTATATTGAAGAGATTTCTGCTCGTAAGTGAAGCTACGTAAATGTTTCAGTTATGGCAATCCTCAGAAATCCCTGCCTTTGCATTACACATTTTTATTCATATGTTCTGAAATTTAGGTACATTTAGGAAGTAAAACCTTCCTGAACTGCTATGCTGAACACTGCATAATAAGAATCAAAAGGTTTGGTTTTGCTGTAGAGGTAATATTAACATTCTTAATTCACAGAGGATAAAAAAAAAACCCCACTTGTTTTTATTTACTGATATTCAAAGCATGACTTACGCATATACAGAATGATGGAGTATATCACATTATAGATATAATGTATAGAGACTGGGATATTGTATTTATCACAATCAGCAAACATTTAAGTGTTACTGTTACATCCCAGTGAGTTCTGACAAAGCAATGCCTCTATTTTTCTGCATATTCTGTACAAATATGCATCTGTGTTTGGACAGGAATATGTGTATGTGTGTCTACAGATATCCATACACTGAAAAAGATGAGGAAATGTACCAAAATAGTGAGAAATACTTCTGAAAATGAAGTAGCCCGTACCTGTGTTTCTCAGACAACCGGGAGTGCGTGGAGGACACTGGGTTTCGTATTGGCTTCTGCTTTGATTTGTCTCCAAGGGATGGCTCCCTGTCTCCTCTGACTCCACCAGGTGCTGGCAGAGATCTCAGACCTCCCACCACTAGGTCCCTCACGCTGAGCAACCATCGCAGGGTGATGGCGATACCCACTGTGGTTATCATGTCTTGGGCACAGCTGTGGGGAAAGACAACAATGCTGAAAGCCACAAAAATAACTTTTTAAGGAGTATATGCTTAGAAATGTCAGTTTGCACATCAGTCTCATGACTGCTAAATTCTCTGTTCTAGGCCCTCTTAGGGCTAGAAGTGAATCCTGGGTCTCTTTGGTATTATCCCCTTCTGTCATACCAAATATCCAGTTTCATTTCTGTAGATCTACAGACTTTTCAGCTCTTACATATAAGGAATCTGTCAGTTTTTCAGGACTCTTTCTTGATCTTCTGGCACTAGGACTACTATACCTTTAGGGAGAAATATAGGTGTTTGCTCAGGAAAGGAAACAAATGTGTGGCAGGTTAGATTGCAACAAACAGGAAAAAAAGGCATCAGTTCAAAACTGCTCAAAAGATTGGGTGCTGAATGAAGTTTCTGGAGAAGGGAGTAGCAGGCAGCAGATAAACTAGTTGAAACTAGTAAATTTATTACATATTTAACCACAAGGATCTCACCTGCTTGACTTCTTAGTGATAGATGAAATCATGTAATGCATACATTAGAAACGTATGTAGAAATGTGTATCATTCAAAAAACAGTGGAAATTGTCCACCTTTTTGTCTTCCTGTGTTACAGCAAGAGACAACAGAAAAATGAGCCAATCTATCATAGCTTATACACTCAGACTCCTAAGGCTTGCAGGATGCTCTGTAATTTGTGATTTGACCTCTTGGTACTTTCCTCTTGCTGAGGTTCTCACAGAAAAAATGACGTGCCAATGAAGAGTGACACAAGATTCATCTTGTTTGACTGGCTAGGTCACGACGGCAGTTTGGGTTAGTCTACAGCCATCTGCGATGGCTGGGAAAGATATAGTGAGGCTCTGTGGAATTACTTCCTAAAAGCATCACCAGGAAAGCCACAAAACACACCTAGGTCTATCAGATGGAGTATCGGGTGATCCATAATATAGACACTTGTGTGATCTTCTCTTGGCTGCTGTACAGCAGCAAGCACAACAATAGAAATATCTTGGATTAAAGAAAAGAAAAACTAATCTGAATAACAACTGGTAGCGCTCTGCACTGCAATTGTGTCCGCCGCACTGCTCCGCTGTAGGCAAAGCTTTTAGTGCTATAGGACTGGTGCCATAATCTCCACGCTGCTGTCAATTGGCTGCCAGCAAATGAATGTGGCCACATTCACTGACCAGGACAGGCTTCCCTTGTGTCTGGCTGGTCCTTAGGTCCTGAGTAGGCTTTCTGAGCTCCCTGACTAGTGCTGGCGTGGCCCGCAAAGTGCTAAATGTCCTTTGGGGAGGCACTGATGCACTCACTGCTGGCCAAGGATCACGAGAGTTGGGAGTATGTGTTTGTGCACCTGCTCGCTCAGCGTCCTCTGCAGCCGCATCTTCTGCTAGCTCATTATTGCCACTTAAGCAACCATTTGCTGTCCCTAGCCAACACGGACTACAGCCCCTTGGGTACCAGCCTCTTGCCAGGGCTCTTAGAGGCACTCTAAAGCTATGGTAGTTCACTGGGAACAATGAACTTTGTGGGGATGTATAAGCCTGAGACCTAGATTGCTACAGAGTGATTACCCATATTTGCTTACACATTAGGAAGGCAGCAGTGGGAGTCATGGAGGGAGGTTGTATCTGCTGTTCCTCTCTGGCTACCTTCGCTCTCCCTATTGGGTCATAAATTGATGTACTGAATACAACTGTATATAACCAGGAGTCCTGCCGCATGTACAAGGGACGCACTGCCCTCACGCACGCACATACTCACCTCACTCACTGCTCTGCTCTTTGCCTCTGATTTATGGACCGCTGGCAATCCACATGGACCAGGATTGAAAATGTTGCACAGAGTGAATCAATTACAGTATACTAGATTGATAGGCCACCCACTGTATTTAAAAATAATTGAACTGTGAAATCATTAAGTAAACTGAGAATTTCTATAAGTTTGAGTGCTAGGTAATTATAAATGGCAATTATGGAAGAACAAAAGTATATTAAGCAGCAGTGACAGGAATAAATGTTAAATTTCTTGCACTTTTGAGGTCTGTTTTTAACTTCAGTATGTATGAGCTATCATCAAATCAATGAATCCAAACATGGTATGAATCTCCAAGAAGAAAGAGTTGAAATGATATTAAATGTATTAGAAATATATGCTGATTTCTGAGAAAGCAATACTGAAAATCAAACTACTACTGAAAGTAAAACTAAGTAAGAAATATTGGGGAAATGAACATAAATGGGAAATTGCAAATATTTAAGAAAATATCTGTGTTAAATAAGTTATTTTACTACTGTTTGATAAATATGGAGAAACACATTAAATGAAGCATTTTTAGAAAGACTTTTTTAATAATACAGGATGGGGCAAGGAAGATAATTCATACAGTGGCCTTCACTGAAATCAGTGATTCTGGTCACATTAAGAAGAAAAATTACAACAGCATTTTAAGCAGAAAAGAATAATTAGCAAAGCTCAGATGATCTTTAACTGTAACAAAGGACTGAGTAATGAAGTCACAAATATAGTCTGCTAAAAAAGGGAATATGCGGTCAATATTACCACAGATCTAAATGCTTTTTTCCCCATTGTATTCTGCCAAATAAAATGGGTGACATTTCTGACTCTCAGACACATTTACTACCCAATGAGGGTTATGGAAGAAGTCTCCTAAATGTCACCTGAAGAAGAACTATGTAATTACACTTCCTTGAGAAGACAAAACCTTGGTCATCAGTGAGAGGTGCTGTAGCATCTCACTGATGCATGAAAAAAAGGGAAAATACAGAAAAATCTGATCAGGGCATCCATTACAAATGCTTTTGTATTCTATAATGTCAACAACAGCCTCTCATCTGCTTCAGGAGGAAGAAGAAATTCATAAAATTAACTTTGACCAAGACAGAGGTACTCCCCAGTTCCCTCCCCCTCACTGTGGAGAGACAGACTGCAACAGGGTCCATGTGGTTCCCCGGCTGTTCGCCCCAGGACCTTGAGCTGGTGGTGGGAAGATCTCAGGGACATGGGAAAGGCCACAGCTATCCTTCCGACCCCACTCTTCGGTCCACTGCCTCCCAAAGGCTGTTCATCCCCTAGCCCACTGCAGATGGCCCCATGGTTCCCGATGAGCCCTCTCATCATATACCAGTATGAAGCATTTTAACAGCATCTCTAGTCAGACTCACCACCTGATGGCATCACAGAGGCTCGGTGGCCAGCTTGAGAACAGAGCTGGTCTAATCTCAGAGCTTTGGATTTATTGGAAACAGCAATATCTTGAAAAAAAACCCCAAAAACCTGAAGTTACAGAATTAACATTGATGTTGTCCAGATTTCCATTTCAAATGACCTGAAGTTTCATTCTGCACTTTCAAAAAATCACCTGGTTTCCTTTTTCATGTTTACATTGATTTTATAGAGTTTTGCAACATCAATAGCGGAGCACACTGTATGTCATATGATATCCTATTATGTTTATTTTATTGTTAAACTATCAAGAGGCTTTATTAATAATGATTTACCGTCTTCTTTTCAGGTTCAAAATACCATCTGCCTGAGTTGTATTGATACCTTATGCAATAATCAAAGCTTTTTCCCAAGAAAAACCTTTTCAAGGACAGTTTCCTAACGGCCTGTAAAAACTTCGTTTATCCTGGTAAGTAATTAATCACAGAAGTAGTATCATGAAGTCAATGTGACTATCGGCATGATCAAGGGGAGCAATGACGACCACAACTGGTCCACATCTCCCTAGTGATTTTAAAGAGCTTGACGTTGGTGTGTGGGACCCGAGTTCAGCAGGAGCTGAAGGGCCTCAGCAGCATTAGAGGCACTCATCATCTCCCAGGAGATGATCCCTCTCAGCTCCAGAGTCAGTTGTCTCTTGAAGCCCCTGAACAATGTTCTTTAACACTTCCTTACGACAAAATCCTAAAGGTGTAGTAGATTGTGGAAAAAAAAAAAAATCTGTCATTATCAGTTAGCCATGTGGAATAGCATAAATTCACTAGTCATAAAACAAAACAAAACAACCCACAAAAAAAATGCCACACTAACCAAAAAAAAACAAGTGAACGCCCAGGAGAATGGATTGCTACCTTAACTTCAGAAACCCACTATGCAGCCTATGAATTGTAATATGTGATACACTTACTTGGCATGTTGTTATTTTAGAAAACAGGAATAAGTTCCTCATAGCCCTTCGCACAGTTTTCATAGTATAATTACAATATACCTCTAGAGCAGAAACGAAAGTACATAACATCATTCTCTGAGAGTTTTTTTTATCCTTCTCATCTGCCATGCATTTTTTAACATATATTACATATATTTGCTTTCTCTACAGATGCATAATGATGGCAATGGCTGATCTGCCCGTTACAATCAACAGCCCATGAGAAATTTCATAGAAGGAGTTTTTGGTGTATGTTGGGAAAAGGATGGAAGCATCCCAGATGTTGGAAAGTGATTTCTTTGTCTTCGTTTTGTTTCTTAACAAGATGCAAATGCCCTTTCTGCCTAGCGTGATAATTTGTTTACTCTAATGTGCATTTGGTAATGATAACCAGGGAGAAATGCTTAACCTGGGGTACTGTACTTTACACTCAAATAAATTACCTCTTTAAAATGTGCTTGTATAAACTGAATTTAAACTCTGAGTCCCTGTGAACAGCTCCTCTGATACTGTGTTTGTATTAGAGGAAAACTTTCAGGACATCCCTAGGAAACTAATCCCCAGGGGCAATGAAATTCAGGAGAGGTTAACAAGGCTGCACCTTTGATCCACTCTCCACACAGCAAAGCTAGACAGGATTATGCCAAAGCCTTGAACAAAAATACTTGGGGAATTTTAAATCCAATCTGCAATCTTTACAATCCAGGATACTTTTCATTAGGTCCTCTCTTGTAGTGCTTCTGACTTTTACCTCTTTCATATGCAAGTCAGTTTGCAGGGATGACAGCGGTAAATGTCACTGAAAGTGTCTGTGCAGCCTTCATGCTCTGCCATGTAGCAGATATTGCCTAAGTATGTCAATGTGGGGGTTAATTTAAGGAAAAGAAGAACTTTTCTGCTTCCTTACCTTTGCCTCTCTCCCTAAAAATTATTGTATGACTACAAATTTAAAAGGTTATAACCAGGGTTATATATATATACTGCTTACAATCGTTTTTCAAGACAAGGGAATTCATGTATCCAGTAACACCTTGAAAAACCTGTCAGAAATATGTTATTTTCCCAAAGTTTGGTTCACTCTCTTAGCTGCACACTACAATGCTTTATTTGCTATTTACTGACAGTCACTTCAGTAACTGAATAATAGTATCAAAATCATTCCTACTCCAGAGCAGGTTTGTGTGGAGGAGCAACTCACCTCTGGTAACATTTCAAAACACACCGCTAATTACCCGAACTATGTTTTGACTAGGAGCAATACAGGAATCTTTTGCAAAAAAAAACCCCTGACTCCTTAGCAAGAGAGACCCTGATGTCATTTCATTGCATTTGAAGAGGTTTTAAATGACAGTTTTGGTTCTGAGAAGGTGGTGACAATACTGCAGAATTTCACAAGATGACTGTGATAAATGCAGCAGCAAAAGCAAAGAATGCTTTATAGACAATGAACCACAGCATCTATTATTACTGCTCACCCAAGATGTAGGATTTCCTTAAGCTGATTTCATGTTTCAAGGGGTTTTAGTCAACATTCAAAAAAATTATATTTACAACATAACAGATCAAAATCCACAGGCACTACCCAGGTGATCATCCTTAATATAATGAAAATTGGCTGAGAATGTTTAAAGAAATATGTTTGAAGATCTCATTCTCACTGTACAAATGAAAAGTCAAGCCAACTAAGCAGTTCAGCTTTGTGTTACAGTTCTTTTTCCCTCTCCACCTTTTAAGTGCCTATGAACTGGGTTTCCTAGAGGGATCAGAGGAAGATGTTTTTAAACAGTTATCCTTCAATATTTTATCCCTGGATGAAAAGCCCTCCATAGTTCCTGGGGACCATGGCATTCAGGTAGTAGTAGTCAACGGAGCCAACCCGACATGTCCTGCTGCAAGATCAGTCTTATTTGGGGCCAGCCATAAGTGATTTTTCTTTCCTGTGCAGGTCAATGGATACCTAAATGTCTGTGAAATGGTACCATGGCAGCAAGGTAATACTCCTATATTTCCTTTAATGACAGTTTCTGATTTTCACTGCCATTCTACCCCATTAATCCCACTCTGAGAGCTGAAAAATCAGGTTCCATATATCCATATAATGGGTTGCATGTGTTTTCAAGGTCTCTTCCACATCTAAGTCTTCCTAACTCTTAAGGAGCCATTATTAAAGTCTTTCTCATCCTATACAATGTTATAAAGCATTTTTTACTTCAATAAATTCCTGATAAGGTTCTCTCTCCACCGTTCATATGCCAGTCCCAAAGCCTAGGGTAAAGTTTGCTGAGTACCAGGGTAAAAAGTCCACTTGCTCCTCATTTGCAAGCTGTAACTGGGAAACGCTTGCGTGTTAGATCTTACTGTTGCTGGAGTGCACGTATAAAGAAAGTAGCATTTCCTCAACTGTGATTGCAGAGATTGTACGCAAATCCATGTTTCTTCTCAGAAGGAAACCTCCCTGTTCTCAGCACATAGCTCAGAGGCTGCGGTCTCACTGCCCATGAAACTAAGGACTGAGCCCAGACTTCGGCGCAGTGTGGGCCATGTTGAATGACCTGGAGTTGTTCTATTCAGGCTCACTTGCAGTCTCTGCTGGGAGATCTTATTTTTAGTGGCACTGCTGCCTGGCTGCTGCCAAGACGCTGCTTCAGAGCTCTCCTCCATTCCTGGGGAGCAGCTTAAAGGTGCCGCAAGGCAATGCTGCTAGCAAGCCCTTTCCTTCCATCAGCAGCTGATCCTTCACTCCATAGATGTCTGCAAAGTGATCTCAAGGTAAGGTGGAAAAGGAATTCTGAGTCCATTGGACACAGAAGTTGCATCCAGCGTGATGCGGGATTTGCCAGGCATCTTTCTCTGAGATGAAACAGCAGCATTTTTTCGCTCTGTGCAGGCTGGCTCCAGGCTTGCTCCTGCAATCTGTTTGGAAGTTATGCAAGGTTTTTACCTTTCCCCCTTCCTTTAATTTTGTATGACTGGGGGATTTTTGGTAGCAAGTCTTTGACCCTTGTGTCTATGAGCACGCAGTTTGTGTCAGAGAGCCACATCTGGACTCATTTACAGGAGTAAGTAACGAATCAGGTAAAGTCTGTGTGACAGGTCAAAATAGAATAAATCTCTTTAAGAGCATAAATCAGTCTCCTGGACCTTGTCCTCTAAGAGGTTAAAGGCAAAGTGACAACCAAAAATGACAGAGATCAAGGGCTAGAATAGCTAAACTGTGTTGCAAGGAGTTTATAATCCTTTGGCAATTAATCACCAATAGTAGGGCCTCATCTGCAAACACCTACAGAAACTACTATCCCTCACCCTTTTGCCCAAACTGCACAAAATACAGAAGCGTTTCAGCTCTGTGAAAATGGACAGGGGTCTTGAAATATCCCTAAGCACCACATCTACATTTCTGTTAAATACCTCCAGGGATAACGACTCAACCACTTCCCGGGGCAGCCTGTTCCAGTGATTGACAACACTTTTGGTGAAGAATTTTTTCCTAACATCCAATCTAAACCTCCCCAGCCAGGAATGAAACATTGCTCTTGGTCCTGGCCCACAACATGGTCATTTTACACAGCTCCATCAACATAAAGCAGACTCCAAACTTAATTTCTCCAGCCTCGAAGAAACACTGCAGGCTTTGCAGTGTTCCCAGTTAAGCTTCCACATTGAAAAGACCTCCCAGCTGACGGCAGCGTGTGCGACCCCAGCAGGAGCTGGAGCCAGGGCTTCCTCACTTTGCAGCACCCATCAGCTGCTCCTGGCACAGGCTGTGCCAGCTCTCCCCAGCATAGCCTCAAGCAGGCTGGCAATCAGAAGATCACTAAACGTGCCCTTTTTCATCACCGCTGAGGACCTGACCCCATCATTCTCATGCAGAGAGATGCAGAAGGGACTGCTCTGCTCAGGACGGTTCCTGAAGCTATTGGCAGCCTTGCACATCCAGCGTGTGACAGCCATCACCACTTACATGCTGATATACTCAGCCCTTTGTGACAATTAAATCATCCAACTTACCCGTACTTTAATTTATTTAAGCTATTTTTCTGTGCAAACGGTAGTGTATTCTAACATCTATCAGCCTTTCAGGGTTTCCAGACATGACCATTGCTAAAACACACCAAAGCCACCACTCCTGCATGAAACCTTTGAGTGTCCTGCTGGAAGGACCAGCAAAGCTCTGTCTGTGGGGAGTAAAGGTTGCTGCTGCAGGGAAAGGACAACAGTGGGGAGAGGCGATGGGAAAGGAGGGAGGAGGCTCTGGCTTCCTCTATAGACATGAGACTTTACTCCAGGTTTTCCCTGGAAAGGTACTGAGGGAGTCCAAACTGCAGAGTTTTGTCAGTCACAATCACCTTCACTCTTGCACTTGGGTGCTCAGCTTGGTTGGTCACCCCAGAAAAGATCTGATTCTCATTCAAAACAAGCAAAACCGCTTTTTTAGGATCAGATGACACCTGGTGCATTCTTTATCTTAGCAACTTTGGGTCTGTACCAGTAGAGCCAGGATCTGCAGATCTATGAGCCCTGGTTTTCCGCATGTTCTACTTTTCCTGTGTGTACTGAAGCCCAGCGGTTGCCTTGCCCACTGTTGCAGTGTAGACACACATCCACTCACGCTATGTGCTAGACAAAGAGACAAAGGGAAGTACTCTTTCCAAGCAGGAAGATTGTGCTATTACAGGATCCTGGTGGGAAAGCTTCATGTCAGTTAAGGACACCCATTGCTTAATGAGCAAAACAGGGGCTGTTGATAGTCCACTAAGTATAGTTAAAGGGCGAGTTTGCAGTAAGCCAATTAATGATGGACATTAATTCCATCTGATTAATTTCCAAGGAGGAGTTATGGCTGGGGAAATCCGGGAGCCTTAGAGTTTCTCAGTTTGCAGCTAGGAATTGATTTTTAAAAAGTAATAATCTGCGAATGACTGAGAAACATATTAGCTAAAATCAAAGCAACGGGTTTAGAAAACAGCCAATCAGAAGAAGACAGATTTGACACCATGAAGACAAATTATCTACTAAACAAAATAAGGTTGAAATATTATGAGCAAGAACGTAAATCCAGCCTTGCAGGCAGCAAACTGTCTGCTTTTAAAGGAAGGGAGATTCTTCTCAAAACCCGAGTTAAATGAAGGTATTACCTAAAATAAGATGTGGAAAGAAATCTCAAACTATGACAGACAAATCTTGACAACTCTATAACTAAGGCAAAAGTTCTGGATTTTCATTTAGAGGTGAACTACAAAAGAGGGAAAATCTGAATGTGTGCTGCTTTATAATCACCAAAAATAGTATTTAACCCTTTAACAGAAGCAAAAAAAAAAAGCTTTTTCAGTGATTCCTCCTTTTCAAAAATCATTCTCAGTCTATCCTCAAGTCTCGGTTTTTAGTTGAAAATCAGGACTGACAGTGGTATGACAGCAAAATTGAAGAAGTGAAATTTGATTAAGATAGGAAATGCATATTTCAGGATGCTTTGCAATTTTTTTTTAATATTAGGGAAACTATATGAGTTTTGAAATACACTGTTCTTCCAATACAGTTTAAAAAACCCTCAGTGCTGCACTTGTCACAGCTAAGTCCCCCCCAGCAAACAAGGAAGATCAGGCTTGATGTTTCTGTCATCTCTGAAGTAAAAAGTAAAACACAAATATGTTTTAAGCAAAAGTTTTCCTCCATCCAACATAAGTGAGTGAAAAAAGACACTATCACCTTTTCCCCAAAGATTACACGTAAAGCCTGACAAATAAATTCATATCGCATTACTCTGCACATACTTTTAGGGAGATGAAATCCACCACCGAAGCTCAAAAGCAAAACCACGGTGGACACCTGGGTGGATAGCCTGGACTGTCAGCCGGTGCCAGGACCAAGTGCCCAGGGACCCTGCTGGTGCTGGTGCTTCAAATCTCAGCATCTGAGAAGGGCCGGCTCTTCCCAGTGCCCCGGGGAAACAAGAGAGGGTCCTGGTTTCTGAATCCTCCCTGAAATCCTGTGTCTCCCTGGTCATTTGTACAGTGCTCACTGGCACAACCTCTGAGCCCTCAGTCATTTACCTGTCCCTGAGCTTCACAGTAATTTAGCTCTTACATTGACCCTCTGAGTAATTAAATAACACTTTTATTTCCTTTCTAGTTCCCCTGTGTGCCTTCAAACTCCAGTGCATCTTCTATAACTCATTAAGGTAGAAAACTCTGGCTTTCCTACTCTCTGTGTCACACAAGCACACACGCTCTCTTAGGAGAAAAATAGAGATGGGCATTGCATTGCCGGCCCTCTGCCTCACGCTCCCTCCTCCTCCTCCTCCTC
>VXBL01002500.1:2070485-2162900 GCA_013400195.1 Aramus guarauna | reverse complement strand
GTGTTGGTAATCACCTGGCATGCTGCACATTTGGCGCAGCTATCCCCTGTGCATCCAGCGCTGCAATAAAGAATGCCTGCCTTTTAACACTACACTGGTGTTACGAGGTTTATTCCCGGATTTCGGTGACAATCTGTTCAGGGACTGTGGTAGTCCACTGAATTTGTAATAGACTTTGATTTGAAATCAAACTTTTGGGATAATTTTTCATTTTGTACTCTGAGATGAATCCATGTTTCCTATGGTTTTTTATTTCTAAGGAACAAGATTCTCCTCCAGTGAAATTTACTTGCCATAAACTGAATTAACTTTAAAGATCATTTGATATGAAGTTCTTTAAAACAAATAATTTTTCAGCAAAAAAAGATACTGTCTTTTGCAACAAGCATGTTTATGACAGGGTTCTAGGTTGTGAATCCCCAGTGGAGAAGTAAAACACTCTTTCTCTGTGTTTCTTTTGGCTAGGTGAACCAGGCCTTGATCTCTCCTCTGACAGCTGCTGGCTACAGCCAAATATTGTAGTCTGCTTTCTTCTCCTTTCTTTCCAACATGGGGTGGGGGGACAGGCTGTGTGTGCATGTTACGCTACTCACGCTACCTCACTGCTGCCAGCTGCTAATATAAAATGGTACTGCTCCCTAGGGAGACTTGTTTTACATGTGTTTTTCCAAAGATCAGTATAAATTCTTCCCCTGTCGAGTCTAACAGTTTTTCTGTGCAGCCATGGTTTAGCTTTACCTCGGTGAGTCTGCCCTTCATGAGTACACATCTTTCAAAGTGGGCAACACAAAAGACCTCCGAGCACCAGCTCTCAGTCGTTGGAGTTCATTCACTGCTATTTCTCACAAGATTGCAGAACAGATCTCCCTCCATACCCTTAATTTACATATAAAAGCTGATCAGCCCTGCTGCAGAATACACAAATGGCAGGAGCAGCCCTTCTGCTGTTCAATCACAGTTTTCCTGTAAAGCCCCATTTACAGCACGATTATTCTCCTTCCCCCTGTGGAAATACGACATGCACTTGTGAGATTACAATAATGCAACACTAAATTAGATTCAACAATGAAAACATCTGGAACATTCTTTCCATTCTAGTACCTTTCACTTCTCACCTTTTAAGTTAAGATGTAATTTTTCTCTGGCCTTCTCTGTGTATCTATGCATATATACACTTGCTGTGCACACAGTAAGGCAAGGGAGCTTTGCAAACAGGCAGATCCAAGTCTAACTAGGGCCTAGAGTAAAAAAAAAAAATAAATAAAAAAAAATCAAATTTCTGATTTCATAGTGGTTATCTGATCATTATGAATACTTTAAAGGGGACTATTTACATGATTTTCAAGTATTTCATTTAAAGAAATCTGTATTTTTATCAAAGTAATTTTGCAGATCTACTAAATACGTTCACTGGCACCCTTTAAGTCTGAAGCAGTCATCAGACAATTGTAGTAAAACCTTGCATTTCTGTTTAGCCGGAAATATATTCATTGCTAAATACAAGAATCACGGAGAGGTCAACAGATGATAGGTATACAAATTAAAGCTTTCTTAAATTTTTCATCATGGTTTCTCTACAGAAAAAATTAATCTTATCTAGTCCTTCATATATGCCCAAGCAAATAGTTTTATGCAAATTAAAGTTGTGACATCAATGAAAAAAAAAGACTATTATCCACAAATATTAAGAAATTGTATTCACAGGTGACTTAAACTGAATTTACTAAAAAAACCCCAAACCCCACCAAAGTTACCTTTAAACTTCTTATTAGTCCAATAAACAGATGTACTCATTAAGTTCTAAGGAACCATAGGTCTTGAAGTGGGCTTAGCTGTGCTATGGCTGGTTTTACTGTGTAACTACACGCCTCCAATCATGCTCCATGACTAAGAGACCAAGTACACATATTGATACAGCAATACTAGACAGGAGGACTCATAGTATGAGATTTACAACTATTGTTTAATCTACTTTGAAAATTAAGTTTAATGAAGTTTAACACATCTATTTGAAACTGAAAATTTTCATCTGGAGAAAATAAACTGGTATTTTTTCAGGGTTTGTATGTCTCAATTTAAGTGTCATGCTTCATGTCTGGATTTATTCCATTTGGAATCATCAGGTGTTTAATTATTTGGTGCAAAGAAACTTACAATGGAGAAACATAGGAGAGTGAAGACAAAAAGTCCTGTTTCAAACAAGGAAAACAGACCTGAGAATCTGTTTTTTCTGCTTCTCACTCAAAGACTTTGGGCTACAAGTTATTCTGTTATGGCTTTTTTAAAGGCTTTTCTGCTCTATTTGGTTTTCTAGGCTACTGTGCATGCAATAAAAAAAAAAAAAGGGAGGGGGCAGGGATGCAGAAGCATAAATTTAAACGTTACAGAAAAAGCCAATCTGAGGAACATTCAACACATATATAAATATATATGTTTGTGCAGTCTGTTGGGATTTACTCATGACTGCCTTTATAGCCAAGAAATGGGAGAAGAGAAATGCTGTAGCTAGCATTTGAAAAACTTCACATACTTCCAAAAAGATCCATGTGAAAAAAGTGAAGATTGAAACTGTTAAATTTGTTTAACACTAATTGGATTACCCCTTGGAAAAATTATAATCAGATTACCAAGTGTTTCAATTTCAGTGAATCAGTTTTCTCTCTTTGGAGTGATAGGAGGGAAAGTTCACCTTGAAAATCGGAGAATTTTACAGCTCTTCCTTGTTGATAAGGGAGCAGAGAGAACTGATGTGACAGCTCAGTCTAACAGAAGCAAACTATTTTATTCCCCCCGTAACAGCTAGCAGGATGTAATGCAGTGTCTACTGATGAGCTGAATCACTTTATCATGGTTCTTACATACTTAGCTTAATAGGTGGCATGCATTAGATATCAAATCTTCTCTGTGTCGTAATACACTAAAAAAAGGGAATTAAAATGCAACTTACTGTTCCCTCTTGCCTTTTAAATATTTATCAGCCAACAAAATGATCCACAAGTGCTTTCCAGGGTTTCTTCATCTGTAAAATATCATGAGAATATATTCAGCCCTTTATCACAATATGCATAACTAACATAATTTCTTCTTCATGCAAAATGAAATCACCAGTTATTACTCCCATTTTTATTGAAACAATAATCTTGAAAATCCACATCAACCACAAGAATATAATTCCTGTCAGCAATGATTCTTTAGCACAATTCAGTGTCAGTGACCCTGGCTAAGTTGTGAAAGAACACTTGATTTGCCCCCCACCACCACCACCTTTTTATCTTTCCAGCCAGAATACTGTATGACAAAGCTCTGGAAGGGCCCGGAGGAGCAATTATCACCACATTTCTTGCACTTACTTCTTTTTTTCTTATTTTGTTATTTAATAAGCTTTCTGGACAAGAAGCATGTCTTTTTCCTGGACTGGAAAACACTTTTAATACTATAGATACTATTGCAACATACAATTACCATTATGAATAATGGAATCTTATTTAATAACAGTAATCTGCAGAAGCTGGTGAACCTATGGGGCTACAGTTAGAGCATTTTTCAAAATACACAAAATCAAAGGTGCAATTTGTCTCAGCAAAAGTGATTCATTATTATCCAAATTGTGCAGTTGTGAATTTTACTTGGTTTTAATCTCAAAAGAGCATAGTGCTTGTCTGTTCTGACACCACCATCACCACCACCACCCCCCCTCAGCATTTTGATGTTGATTCTAAAGAGCTTTTCCAACTATAAATTGGATATCATTTTTAGAGAGGGGGAAAAAAGAAAGAATTCAGACCTAGTTTGATGGCATTATTTTTGTAGGAAAACCTCCTTTCTTACAGCTGTTGCATAAAACATGAATGCATTCTTTTCACTTGTGGTATCTTACCTTCAAAAGCACTTTAGAAATAAATCTCTCCTTTATTTTACTATGTATTAAAATGTTTGATTTGCTCAAATGTATTCTCTTTTAAGCAGGCTAGTGTGTACACTGATGAAACTTATTTTCTTTATTCCTGTGGGGAGTTTTAGAATAATTCAATTAGAAAATGTAAATGAGGTCACCTTCTCTGAAGGGCTCTTACATAGGAAAGGAAGAAAATTCATGGCATCACTGGAACACTGTAAGTTTGACTGGCTTTGGGGCTTAGAAACTGATACTTCTATCCAATGCCTTCAAACAAATAGATGTGCTGGTAATAGCTTCATTATGACTCAATCCTAAAAGTGAGATTATTATATGCTACTGTTAAGTTTAAGTGTAGTTTACTTGCTTATTATGGCATTGTCCAAATGATGAGACCAACCTGATTAGATAAAACCATGGCAAAACTTGCTGGGAATTTTGAAGCTATCATATAGTTTTATGGACTATTTATAACCTAAACTTCAAATAGATTCCCAGTTTACTGGAGGTTTCTTTCACATTTCACAGCTGGATGGAATATAAGTATTCATCTAAAATGTGTTCATTTCCAGATACTCCATACCGAACATACACTACAGAGGAACGCCATTTAGCTCATCAAGATCAGAGAGAGACGATTTGTTCCAGAGAGGCCCTAGTTCTGCAGATTATTTTGCTTTGTATGCACAGAGTACGTCTCTATGTTGGGGTTTTCTTGATGTCAAATGATACCACTACAATTTGGCAGGCTGCTGCAAGCTGGTAGGTATTTATGTGGATCCAAAATGTATCACACAGTGCAACAATGCTGCCCTCAAAGCAACACATAGAGGACTAATGCTTGCTACAATTATCACTATCATGGAAATGACACCATTGAATAGCTCTGCTCCACGTTCCTTATACTCATACTACACTTTTACAAGTTTCAAATCAGTATTTTTGGCATATATTTTATACACAGAACATTCTGAAATTCAATAACTTATTTGGTTCACAACTCACGAGAATGACACAGTTATTTCAACCTACATGTTTGCTACCAAGGTGTGTCAGGTTTTTTTTTTTCCACAAACAGTATTTTTTCTCAGTCAATATCTTTAATTTCTTTCTCTTCACAAATCACAATATTTACTATGGTTTATTCCTAATGCCAACAATGATACCTATAGATTTTCTCATCATCCAGTTTACCACAGTCTACACACTAAAAAGTCACACTCAATTTCCTCTTTGAAAGTCTCAATTTCTTTTTCTAAGTACTACACTTACTAACATATGTATTTATGAGCACATTCATCTGCTTGGCCCCCACAGTGGGAATACTGAGAAGAATCACCCAATAGCTCAGGTTTCTCACCTGGTTCTCACCCATTTCATCTTCTTCATGAAAGGAGTCAATAACATTTCCTAGGATATCAAGCAGAGACCCTTGTTTATAGGAAAGACTAAATTCAGACTATAAGATTCCTTACAATCAAGGATTTTAGGACCTTCCTGGTGAATTTGTTCCATTTTCCACAAAACGCAAAAAGTCCTGGATTCCACATGCTTTTCCTGTGGCTGCTTGTACATTTCCTATAAGATGCTGACTACTTGAAAAAGATGTCAAAAGAAGTCTGCCTCCACTGGGCTAGAAGAATCTTGTTTTGTCTAAGCGGCATAATGAGATTTTTTTTATTTTTATTTTTATGTGAAAGGCAGGAGGAATTACAACCAAAGATAGAGGGAATAAAGCCTAAATCTAAGTGTAGCATCTTAACTAGTTGAAATAAGCTTTTAATTCACCCTACTTATAATTTTGTTTCCTTTTTTTTTTTTTTGGTTTGGTTTGGTTTTGATTTTAATGCAATTTGGCTCTTATACTGAAGTGCCTAATCCTTTGCATGGACACCCATTAAAACCCCTAGGTTTGGCACTCAGAGTTCTGGGTTTTACTCTGGAGCCAGCTGCCTTCTGAAGTTAAACTTGGCAATCCTCGCTTTGTGTCCCCAAAGTCCCTGTTGGGATCTAATCCACAGTACCTGACAACAAGATAAAAGCATGAACTCTGTCTTCTAAATTCCGCACCACATTACCAGTGCAAGGAACCTCATTTCATCTTGTTGTATACGACTATAGCTCTCACAGCTAGGGAGTTCTAACTAAAAGCTAATAAGCTAAATAGGCTGATTTCCTTGTGAAGTCAGGAGTACTTAAACCCCACCTGAAATTATAGTAATTTTAAGAGTAAAGTTAGGTGCTGTGAAATGCATTACTGTTACTTTCCTCATGAGCATGTTTCATAGAAATTCTGACTCCTGTATTTCTGAGGAAAAGGCATATTTTCCTAAATATTTCCTACTTTTTTTTGTCTTCACAAACTGCTCATAATTTTATTTTTTTTTTTTACAGATAGAATTTATTTGACCTATACAGGTAGATTCAGTTAATAAAATAAAAAAAAACAAAACCCAAAACTTAAACACCACCCCCCCACACACATAATCAAATAAACCAAGTAATAATAAAGAATGAAGAAGTAAGAAGAGAGATAATATGATTCTGAAACATTTGGGATGAGTGAAATAATTTACTCGGGCTGCCAGCAGACTAGCTGAGCCCAGAAAAATAGTTAATATCTACCCATTCAAATTGATGAGTGCAACATTTATCCTTTCAGTTCTTTTGCTGTGTGGTGGAGAGCTGGCCGCTTCCTTCAATGGACCAACAAAAAAGAGAGGGCATTCCAAACAACAGGTTATCTGAACTTGATTGCTTTTCCCATTACAAAGTTAAAGATAACTGCATTTGTGTTGTCATTTCCCAGACAAAGCCATCAGTGTTATGAACCTGAAGATACAGTGAGAGTCCTAACAGCCTCTAGGCTGATGTGTAAAGTGGAGAGATAAGAAAAAGTCTCAATTTTAGATGAAAGTTTCCACTTTTGTAGTGTATCTATTCCTGTGGATTATTCAAGAATCAAAATTTTCACATATACCTTATTTTGAAAAGTGTTTGGAAGCTACTTGAAGACAGAAAAAGGACAGATGAAAAAAAGAGCAGAAACAGTCATTACTGGGAACAATTTTATAAACCATTGCTTGTTATCAGGTTGAATGATCATACTATTTATTATGTATGCTTATAAAATGTGCTTGAATAGATCTTTTCTACTCTATAAAAAGCAATTCATGAATGACACAGAAAAAAAAAAAAGACTTTTTTTTTTTTTGTATTTAAGCCTTCCCTCCAGAGGTAACTGCATTTATAAAGCAATACAATATCAGATAACTTTAGGAAAATAACAAAAGAAAGAGTATAAGGGATAAGCCGTACCAAGCTTAATAGAATTCGCAGTAGACTGCATAATAAATTAGCTAGCGTAACCTCTTCCTCACTAGCAATTATTTTTCAAAATTTGTGTGGGTTACTGAATTTACCCAACTATAGACAGTGAGAAAAAGGATGATAAACTAACCTACCTAAATATACAGATTGAGAGGGAGTGGGAAAGAAATCATTCACAGAGTAGTTACTAGTAGCTCACTAACAAATGATTAACTATCTTAAATAAGGACAGAATATAACTTACAAATATTTCTACTGTATTGAGGAAGAAGGGGTGTCAAATCTTTGAAGAGTAGATTAAAATTTAAATTTCGTGGTATGTTGGATTTTTTTAATATATCAGTGATATCTCCCCTGACCCTGGGCCAAGCCAAAACTGAAACTTAAACAAATAAAAAAAACCCCAAACAAACAAAAGAAGAAGATGACAAAACCACCTAAGTTTAGGAAGGAAAAATGAATTCTCTGATAAAAGTAGTGTTGTTAGAAAACAATACCAGGGGAGTGGAGGATGGGGAGGCAAATTTGAGATTCACACCCCCACCATATGCTGCAAAAGTTGCCCGTCAAAAAACTGAATGAATCGACAAGCGATTGGTTAATAAGAACATCTGCAGAACTACCAGCCCACTTGGCACTAGTTAAGTGGCAGCTGGTCCAGAAATACAACTATTTCTGGCATCATGTTCCTAAAAAAATATAAAAAAAAAAATCTAGAAAAACTGGGGAGAGTCCAAGAAAGAGTTAGATGGGATAAAAGACATCTAGAAAATGAGGCACAACAAAAGACTTGGATATTCCCTATTGTGGAAAGTGGGAACATATAGTTGGCTTAATTTCTAATGCAATAAAAAAAACCCACAGTTTGATAAACTGAAAAGAAATCTAACAGTAGATACTGAAATAGATCAGCTCAGAGATTGTAGAGACCCTTTCATTGTAAGTGCTTAAAAAGAAAAGGTAAACTTTTGTTCTTAAATCTGTTACAAATGGTCTATGGAGATATCATTCTGTTTCACAGCTGGGGAACTCTCCATTCTCCCTTCCAGTTCTACTTTTTAATTGTCTTAAACTTATATAATTATTGTTGTTGTTGTTGTTATTATTTTATAAAACTACTTATACCTCCCAGAATTAAGACTTTAATCTGGGACCTCTGGATTTTATTGGAGTGTAATTTAACATAAAACTCTTTTTTGATTCAGTGAATTGGGAGAGAAATTAGTTTAACACGTTGTGCTTCTGGAAGCCAAATAAGTGAGAACATAAGAGATAATGAGACCCAGTTCTTATACAAGAACCTAGGAAAAAAAATGAGGTAACATGTGTCTTGTACTAATAAAGCTTGGAGATTCCAAGCAATTACTCTGGAAAATTGAATTTTCTAGGCTTTTCACAGCCATACATATATTTCAGAAAATTTCAACATTAGCATATTTAATAAGTGGCAGAACAATTTGCATTTATTTAAATAAGCAGGCAATTAACAAATAAAGCTATTTCACATTTGATTTTTAGACTAAAACCCCAGCCGTGAGCTAAGTAAACAATAATATTAATAAAGTTTTAGCTTTTAATTTAAATGCTGTCTTTACAAAGGTAAAAAACTGTTTCCTGGAGGTCAAACATTTCTTGATACTGTGAGATTAGTTCTGTTCAATATTCCACAAACCGGAGGAATGCATATGAAAGAAGTGAATCTACTGCTTTGGATTAATAGGATCTGATTGTGGCTTTTTTGAAGGTCAGTAGCTTTTGAACCTATAGGCGACAGCAGTAACATATACACAAACTAAATCAAATTCAGAAGCTAGTTTCTAGCCAAATCTAGAATGGCTTAACACAGCTTGAATTGCTTAATAGGGGTGAACATTTACTTTGTTCCAGAAGAAAGTGCCTTTGAATGATGAAAGCTGCTCATAAAACAGATGTGTCATGGGATGTCAAAAGGAATACTTACAATCTATTGAGCCTTCTCCTTTCTTATCCTGTTGAGAGCTAGTCCATGAGACAGATCACAGGAATTCAAGTTGGACACTTTTAAAATACTTATAGAGAGGCTTTGGGCATGAGCTGGGAGGAAACTAGCAAGTCAGTGAATGAAAAAGCAGCTTTTATGTGGTATCTGCCAGCATTAAAGTCAGAAAACTGTAACACCTATGGCCTAGAGACCAAATATAGACCAATATCAAGCTTTGCTCTATTCCGCATGGCCTCTGTAACTGTTGTAGAAGACAGAGGTTATCGATATGACATACAAATGAATGAGTTTCTCTTAGGTTACTCTCTATGTAATATCTGACAGATAGAAGGCAGTGATGCCAAAAGGTCTACAGAGTGATCTATGTAGATCATATGAAATGAAATTCAAGACATACTTTCATTCCACAAAACACTTCAATGCTTCAGTAAATTAAAATGATAAGATATTTAGACTTTTTTTTTCAGTTTAAAACAAGTTTTATTTTTACATTCTGATTATTTCTCTTTGACTTTACATGTGGGCATGTTTGATTTCATACATGTTGCACCCTTTACGATCATTTTATCTGTCATCTGTCAAATGTTTTTGAAGACTCATTTGTGAGTTCATAGCCTACAACCTACCATTTCCTTTGCTATTCACATCAGTTAGGATGTGTCTTTTTGAAGGTGCAGTTAAACAAGAATAGAATAGAACAGAACATTTCAGTTGGAAAGGACCTGCAATGATCATCTAGTCCAACTGCCTGACCACTTTCAGGGCTGACCAAAATTTAAAGCATGTTATTAGGGGTGTTGTCCCAATGCCTCTTAAACACTGACAGGCTTGGGGCATCGACCACCTCTCCAGGAAGCCTGTTCCAGGGTTTGACCACCCTCTCAGTGAAGAAATGCTTCTTAATGTCCAGTCTGAACCTTCCCTGGTGCTCGGAAATGCTTAATGACTACATAATCATCTCGCTTTTATAGTTTATTTTAAACCTCTGTGTAATACAAAAAGTTATATAAATTTTTGGACTATATTGTCATTTAGTCTGTATTATCTCCCACTGTACTTTTATAACTTCAAATAAGAGAACATCCTTCTGTTTGAAAACTTAAATATCTTCTAAGATGACCATTTCAACTGATGTTGAAAACTATGCGTTAGGAAGCGTTTTTCTGATCTTAACCAGCTAAACTAACAAAAGATGAAAAGACTTCAGTGTAGTTTGTAAGAATATTATGCAAATCTTACACTGCGAAACTTCGTTGGTTTTATATTAATTTAGCATCATGTCTTAATTTTATCATAATTATTAACAGGATAGTCTTTCTATGTTTTATAAACATTTACGTGCTGTATTTTCTTACATCATATCAACAATAACATCATATCAATGATACATTTTCTATTATGTACAAATGTAGCTACCAATAAAGGAAACTTCAGAGTTTGAGAGCAACACCCTGGTTCTGGGAGCGAAGCAGAGAATACAGAGCTAAAAAAGCTGGTAAGCTATTGGGGCAAAATGGATTCAGGGGTAAACTTCACCTTGTGTTAACCACAGACTGCTGAATTAGCCAGTGTGTTTGTTTATTTCTCCAGACAACCCACAGGCTATGCACATGAAAATACAGTATATCTCCAATTTTTAGAGCTTATGTTAAATAAAAAAATCAACATGTTCTTAGGTAAAAAAGCAAAAAACCAAACACACACACACCACACACACCCCCCAAAACCACAAGCAAAATCTCAAAGGACAATTGTACTGCTGCAGATTATACATTAAAAACTATCACAGCTCTCAAAATACTTTATGGAGAAACTGTTTCAAGACACTGCATCTCGCCTAATTATGAGAAAAGGAGAATAAATCTTTCTATAAATGCTTTTTGTGGTTTTATGTGTTTTATTTACTTTACATAATACTAAAAACCCACATTTCAGGAAATGTTATTTAACAACTGCAATATTAACTATAGAGCAAGCTTCCAAAAATAAAGGTACAACTGCCACAGCAACTAGAAGCATTTCAAGACCACCTCAGGAATATTGCTCCAAAACTAAACACTGTTTTTTGGGGGAGGGGGGGTATTTTGTGGAGGTTTTTTTTGTTTTTGTTTTGTTTTTTAAATATTGTACCTTAAAAGCTAATCTTTAAACAAGTATAATCTGAATGAAATTAAAGAATGCCAGAAATAAAATTACTGCAACTGCCTCTTTGATTACGATGCTTCAGGGCATCATCCAAATGAGAGTGATGTATCCACTGTATCTACTTTCTCTTGCCTTCATCTCACCAGAACCAAACCATGAAGGAGTCCTATGCCATGATGGTGTCCTTTTTTGTTAAAGCAATATTGTATGAATCTGTATTGAGTAATATGGCACCCATCCATTTCAATTCATAAGCCAATTGATAGACTATTTAGTTGCCCAAATTTCTGTCTACAATGCAAACAGAGCATCATGATACTTTCTGTGTCTCAAGTACTGCATGTCTAACATTGTCTAGTTAGGACAAAATACCATTATAGAGCAATAATGGGCACCAAAGCACAATGTTTGATAATCCTGAGGATTTCAATAATTTTGTAAGATGATTACATTCTAGATCAAAAAAGTCTTTTATATGCATTTTTTAGCAACAGTTCTAGAAAGTGAGAAAATTGCTCTTTGGGATACATTTACTATGTAGAAATTGTTCACTTTCTACAACCTATTGCTTATTATAGAACTTCTCCTTAAAAGGATTCTCTATTTCTATACTACCTCTCACGGTATCTCATCTAACCTACTCAGACTTATTGTGTATTAACTTCGTACACCTGAAACACCAGGAGAAAAGTTCTTTGCAAACCGACAGATGTTGATGTTACATTAAAAATACAGAGCACCATGACACTTTCATGTTATCAAAATGTAGTTACTCTGTGATAAAATAATTGTTTCATAAATTAGCACTTTTTATACTGCTGTACTTCATCGATATTTTGAGTTCAGAAATCTCTTATGGTAGAGTCACCAGAAAGAAATGAATATAGGCTGCAATTGCACTCTAGGTCTGTTTTGTCGGTCTTTAAGGCAAAACTACCACTCTTTTCAATACTGAAGCTAGAGTAAGCAATAGCTGACCATGTTTCAGATTCAAAGGACTAATGAGATGAATTCTTCCTGGTCTATATTTAAAATGTGAGAGTCCTTAACAGACAAGATTCTGTGGTTAAGTCTGGCCATTTGTAAAGCCTGAAAGAGATCTGGTTGCAATTCAGAACATGTACTTTGATCTCTGAGAACTTAAGATGTTAAGCAAGTAACAAATTTAGCCATACAAGCACAATATGTTAGAATATTTTATAGTGGCTTGATTTTAAAGCTCAAAGACACTATTTAAGAGAATTTGTCAGTCTTTAGTAAAACAATACCTCTTCCCTTTTTTATAAAAAGTTTCTTTACTGGAAAGAGTTGCTCATTGCAATTAGTAGAAAAAACTCCTCTCAGTACATCTAATAACACACAATTATTAATATACTGTGATCCCAGAAGTAATACAGTATATTAAGAAAGTATGAGCTCTGTTTAATGGTCTTTTGAAATACAGTAGAGAATTTTGTTGAAAGAACTGAAAGTTGAAAACTGAGCCTTTGAAAAACAAAAAGAAGTGACTCACTGTTGGGAGCCAAAAGCTGCAAATAGTATCTGTGAAACAAATAAATGACTCACTTGTGAAACAGAGAGCAGCTGATTTTCTTGATCGGAGCACTGATTGGTGAAATAAAGTGGAAATAATACTCTGGAAACTAAACATCTGTACAGTGTATATATATGTAAAGTGGATTGACACATCAATTCAAAACCTGAAGTCTTTGTATCCTGTCTTTGAACTTCTACAGTAGTATCCACTTCAACTATAAAAAGTAGCTCTGCCTACAGCAATGGCACCCTTTAAAATATTTTAAGTTCAAGTCTAATCTACTGGAAACAGGGCAATATAATCAAACACTGTTACAAAGGGGATCAACAGAGTTGTCACACGATTGGCCACATTTACAAAAAGTAAAAACTTGCACTACAGTCCTCTTTAGTTGGCTCTCGGGAAAGCTAGCATGCTTCAGTGCTCTACACCATTCATAATAGTGAGTGCTTTTACTTCCTTTAGTATAATTTTTCCTTATCCAATTATAAACAGAGAAAACTCCCCAAACAAACAAGCTACAGTTCTCTCAAACCTCTTGTAACTACCATGCTTCTCAGTACATGAACCTGATCTCTTTCGCTAGAAAACAGAACCTTGGAAATTCCTCCTTTTTTTTTTTTTAAATTAAGTTCTGACTTCTGTGTGAGAAACCTGAATCACAAAAAGTCTCTCAAGTTGAATTATAAAAGAAAAACTTGTACTTAAAGATAAAGCATTTAATGGTCTGTACTGTCATTTTTTTTTTTTTTACAAAAATAAAGATATAAAATAATGAAATATACTTCTGAGTGAAAGTAAAGAATTTTTAACAGCTTTTTTTTTTTTTCAAAGTTCAATTTTGAAACAGATGAGTCATTTTTGGTACCATGAAACTGTTTAAATCCAGTTTGATCTAGTTATCATACTTTGCACGTTGTTATGAAGATTACAGAGAGCTGTTGAAGGCATGCTTCAGATCAACCTTGCAAGAATTCAGGGTACTCATGAAGTACCCATATATGCAGCCATTAGATAGAAAATAGAGTCACCAGGTCTCCTATAATCTACAATCTCCAAGGATACAATATTAAAATATAACTTAACCCACAGAACTAGGAAAGGGTGAGAAGGAAACTTTCCAAGTAAACTTTGTAAAAAATTCAAACCCACAGCCACTTGAAAGTATTAACAAATTGAAAGCTGGACAAATATAATAGCCATGAAGATAATTTTCCTACTACTACTCACTAGAAATGCAGTACATTGTCTGGCTTAGCATACACTGGTTACATTTGCACATGAAAGCTTAGTTACTACTAACATTATGAATTCATCTGCAATTTGAAGGATTTCAATGCAGAAGAACTTACATCTATATGAACAAAACTTACATCTGTCACAAAATCTGTTAATATTCAAAACAGAAAAGTCAGTACCTTTGGAACTGGTTATCTAAACTGTTCAACTTTGTTTAGATTTGATACTTGAGAAAATTAGTCTGATTTTTCAGGGGTACTATCTTGTGAGAAAGAAAATAGGACATTTTTATTTATTTGCATAATATGAATAATGGTAATTCAACTTTTAAAAATTTGGCACTGAACTTTTCCTTGTTATTAAAAGACAGACAAAATATGACATATGGGATGGTTTCACCATGTCTTAAAGAAATTAGTTTATTGTAATTTAATTTTCTACATGTTTTTGTATGTATCAATTTTATTTATCTCCCTTCTGTGTAAAAAGAGAGTAAATTCAGTACCAAGATATGCTATGTAAAAGCTGAGCACAAAAGTACAAAAATAATAGGTTTTTTAATATCTGCCAACCAAAAGGTTTTTTTTTCTTTTATTCAGAAAGTATGGATTTACTCTCTTGCATGTCCCATGTTACAAATAAGACTTCCCTTCTTACTTTTACCGTCTATGTTTAGGGATTAAATGTTTAACTTAGTTATTGGAGAATGAAAACACATCAGTATTTTACCTATGTAATGACAGTCTCACTTTTAAAACAGATAAGATACGTGGTAATGTTTATAAACAGATGCTTTGGAATTGATGCCAAGAGGTATCTTGTGTCTTTGAAAACCAAGGAGTAATTTAAAAAATTTACAGTTGTTTGAAATGCTGGTTTTAGTAATTTAAAGAACTCTATAACAGAACAACCACTGACCCATTAATTAGCTCAAAAGTCCACATCAATATATTTACTGTTTCATTAAGTATCAGCCCTGTAAAAATGCATAAAAATAGGATTAGAAGTGGGATTTCCTATCCATTTTTTGACAATAATTATGTCCTGCTCCAAACGTTTATGCTTCTGATTCATTTAGAGTCAGTCCATATCAGGTCAACTCAGTTTTGATTTCATTAGGGATGAACATATGTCAAACATTGTTGCCTGCGTGGAGACTCAGATTTTCAAAGATCCACAAAATCTAAACTACAGTGACCTGAAGTAACACTGATGCTTGTCACCTCAAATGAAGATCAGCAAAGGCATTGGTATGGCAGAGTTTACAAGGAAAGCAAAAACTCTGTTGTTATGACTAGGCAAACCCAGAGGCATTCTGTTCCGGATTGGATACAGACTTCCTTTACATTGATAATATTTAGTGTGTTGACTTCTAAATTTCCTCTTGGATCATGAATGGCCGAACCTTGACTACATTTTGACTTACTGCTGTTTCATGCTATACATTCACTGTCTCTCTCTCAGCGATTCTAGGGTGAGTGCGATTCTGTGTGAAAATTGACAGAGTATATAGAACATGCATTGTAAAGCCATAGGCTAAGGTCTAAGGAAAACAGTTAACCACTTTCTGAAATTGCTTTATAAAAAAATTAAATCTGCCCAAAACAATAATAACAAGGCCACAGCAACCACCCTGTCAAGTTATTTTTTAACCTTACATCACTTTGACAACAGGTGAGATTCACAGCATATTACTTTGATCCATTTAGGTCACACTAGCATTACTTCATAGAGGTCTCTTTGACAGTTTTTATGTATATGCGCATATTAANTGTAACTGCTTCCTCTAACCAGCAGCAGTCATATGTACTATCTCAGCTAGTACGGTGTGGTGAAAGGTATTCAGAATTGGAATAGCACTACAATTCTAGCCACAGGTGTTAGAATTGAAATACAACATGCAAATCTTAAATAAAGGTATGCTTGTATTTTGCTCTAGAGGAGGACACAGAAGCCAACCGTTAACATATCTTAATAACTCTTTAGTCAGTTAATAACAGTCTTGAGTCACAAACCCTATATGAAAATGCAGCAAATGTCAAGGTAATCTCAAGAACATTTTTAGAAACATAAACTGTTTAAACGAGAAAAATAACCTTCTCAGTTGAGCTATAGTGCAGAATTCCAAGTGGAGAGCAGTGCCAAGTAGCATTCCTCAGGGGCTGGCATTGAGACCAGCACTGTTTACCATCTTTGTCAGCAATATGGACAGTGGGATTGAATGCACCCTCAGCAAGTTTGCCAAGGACACCAAGCTGTGTGGTGTGGTTGACAAGCTGGAGAGAAGGGGTGCCATCCAGAGGGACCTTGACAGGCTTCAGAGGTGGGCCCATGCTAACCACATGATGTGCAACAAGGCCAAATGCAAGGTCCTGCACGTGGGTCAGGGCAATCCCAAGCACAACTACAGGCTGGGCAAAGAATGGATTGAAAGCAGCCCTGAGGAGAAGGACTTGGGGGCGCTGGTGGACAAGAAGCTCAACGTGACCCAGCAATGTGTGCTTGCAGCCCAGAAAGCCAACTGTATCCTGCACTGCATCAAAAGAAGTGTGACCAGCAGCTCGAGAGAGGTGATTCTGCCCCTCTACTCCACTCTCATGAGACCCCACCTGGAGTACTGCATCCAGTTCTGGGGTGCCCAGTAAAAGAAAGACATGGAGCTGTTGGAGCGAGTCCAGAGGAGGACCACAGAGATGATCAGAGGGATGGAGTACCTCTCCTGTGAAGACAGGCTGAGAGAGTTGGCTTTGTTGAGCCTGGAGAAGAGAACACTCTGGGGAGGCCTTAGAGCAGCCTTCCAGTACCTGAAGGGGGCCTACAAGAAAGCTAGAGAGGGACTGTTTATAAGGGCATGTAGTGATAAGACAAGGGGTAATATCTTTAAACTGAAAGAGAGGAGATTTAGATTAGACACAAAGAAGAAATTCTTTACTCTGAGGGTGGTGAGGCACTGGAACAGGTTGCCCAGAGAAGTTGTGGCTGCCCCCTCCCTGGCAGTGTTCAAGGCCAGGTTGGATGGGGCTTTGGGCAACCTGGTCTAGTGGAGGGTGTCCCTGCCCATGGCAGGGGGGTTGGAACTAGATGATCTTTAAGGTCCCTTCCAACCCAAACCAGTCCATGATTCTATGATAAGTGCATTATAATTCAGGTAACAGAACTGAAAACTCTTCCTGTCTTTAAAAGTCACAGTTTCGGACCTAATAAAGCCTTAGCTAGACACAGGATTGAGTACTGTCTTTCAGCCTGCCAGTGTCATTCAGCTTGTTTATAAATTGCTGTTGGTTTCAGTAAACTGAAGTTGACTTCCCCAGTACATTATCTGGGTATAGGGACTAACAACTTGTTCCACAAGTGGATCTAGGATCCCTGCCTCAGCAGTTTCACCAACTATCAAACTATTTCTTTGACTTAGGCCAGAGCCATCTAATAGCTACAATATCATATGCTTCTGCCACTCTTTTGTGTATCAGTTTTCTTCCAGAGGCTCACCACGCTATTCTCCTTCACAGGCTGTTTTTTTCCTAAAATAAGTTTCTTATGTAGAAGCCTCATGCTGAGGTGAAGGCCACCTGATGTGGCTGTGTCTATTCTAGGTGATCCCTATTCAGACCCATCACATGGCAGGGAATTTAATTTCTTCTGCTTAAGAGTTCATGTTTTGCTTGGTAGAAAGATTCCGTGTAAATATTTACACGTTTATAGAATACTAAATCTTGATTGTTCTTAACTGTTAGGACCCCTCTTCTTTCCTTTTTCATTCTCTAGTCCTCAAAATTACAGTCCAATACAGAGGCAGAGATACAATTCTACCATCTCCCACATTCAATATTGACTTTTTTCCCCCTGAAAAATGAGTCCAAATACTAGCATTAAAATAACATTCCTAAGATACATACATTTATTCAAATACCTACAGACACCAGCATAAAATTTTTGTTAGGAAGAATTTTGTGTATAGATGGGACATGAAGGTTTGCAAATTTCTTTTTTTTTTAGTCCCTATTTATTTTCTCAATATCTGAAATAAATATTTACAAAATTTACAATATCTGAAATTAAAAAAATTGCACATTTGTAAGTATTTGAATGATGAGACAATTCAAGACATGCCTCCTTGCAATGTTAAAAAACAATGATCATGCATCAAGGTGGATACTATGGAGGAAATGTTGCAAGCACATGTGCTTTCATAGTAATGTGGAATTAATAGAGCACCAGTCTAAAAATAGTCATTAAACATTTTGTGACGAAGGTAAAACAAGAATGCTTTCCCTATGCCTAATCTTGACCTGAAGCTAAAATGCTAGTTCTCTAAAATATGTTATGTGAACCTACATTGTAGAAATATTTGAAGCACCCGAATAGCGCAGAAGTCAAACATCCCCGTATGAGCATTCCCTTGGTACCTGGACCTCCTTTCAGTAGACCGTGTTCAGCTGATCTGAGAAGTCTATGAGAGAGAAAACAGTCGGACAGAGTGGTTCAGATGCACGGAAACAGCCCTATACCTGAGGTAGCAGCAACCTCCTGGTTTGTTGCTCCGCTTTCTAGCGTTATTTTAGATTTCCTTTATACAGAATAGAATCCATTTCCTTGCCCTGAAACCTTTAAGAATGAGGAAGAAGCCAAAAAGTGTCTGATTATACATTGTACTTTTTATAATTTTTAGCAAGTCTTTAAGGCTTCTCTACAGCTATAAGGTTTCATGCATTTTTATCCCAAAATTAAAATATACCAATCAGTGTCTAACCGCAATGTCTTCTCAAATGATCATTTCCACATACCACATCAAATGGTGCAGACATAGTATAGCATGTATTCAAAAATATTTTTTTTTTCTCCTTGGTTTGTTTCTGTATTTGGATGCAAAAGGGAAGACAAGAAAGGTTCTACCCCATTTTCTGTTTCCTGTAATCTTTCTACCTTAACAAAAAAGATGGAAAACATGCACCTTCCTACATGTAAAGTAATAATTTGCTACTCGTCAAAACTTGATAAATGCCATTATAACATAAAAACTTTAAAGTTATTGATCGAGTTTTTCCATATTTGATAGGGCATTAAATATAAAAGTCAGATATGCCTTAAATTTCCCACTAGTAACTTCATTCTCTTTTCTACTCCTAGGCAACCAATTCCCACACAGCTGTTATTCCCTGTTTATTCTCTTTATCTTTACAACACTGCAGATTAGTTGCTGCTATATAAACAGAAGGTCACACAGTGTCTGAGATCCAGAGGAGAAAATGTTATTCACAGAAAGTTCTTCTGATATCAGATGTGGAAATTGTACAACTGATGATTTGGGTATAGGTGAAGGTAAGTAGAGAACAATATTGACTCTTCTAGAGAACTGCTTCATTTGCCTAAAATACTTCTACTGAAAATATTGCCTCCAAGTCTGCGGAATTAAACACAAATTTATCACCAGAAATAGCAGAAAACAAGAGAAATTAAGTTTCATCCTGATACAGCAAAAGAAAGACAGCCCTGCTTTTTCAGCAAGATGAGGAAGTAGATAAAAGGACAAAATCTTTCTCCTATATCAAAAGTTAGAAAAAAATACCTTTTCTTAAAGAGAAAATGAAAAATAAGAAATTCTAAGCAGACATAAATGAAGAGGGATATAAGCTATGAAGTAATTAAAAGAAAACAAAAGTGAACTAGGTTACTAAAGACAAGTGACAAGGTTTGAGGTACAGAAGAGATTAAAAAATGGTAGCTACATACACAATATTGCCTCCTTTCATAGTTATGCTCAATGATTAATTTGTCTCTTTAAAACAAGCAATGAACAAAAAAACACAACTTGAAACAAAAGCTATTTAAACAATTGAGTTCCATGTTTAAAAAAAAAAAAAAAAGGATAAAAAAGCCAAACGAGTCCAAAGATTATGTTAAGTACCTAGTATAATGGTAAAAGAAACCCAAATCACCCAGAGTGATTGCTGTAGCCAAAGCTTTTCTGATAGTACCTTACATATTTAAATACATCAATATTCTTCAGAGTAGCATTTTAACGGTATGCTTTCATAAGACAGAATGATTTAGAGAAAATTGAGGAGACATGACCAGTGACAGATATGATAATAATTTGGTTACTCTGCACAAAAAACCCCAGAGGCTAAGTAAAAGCCTAACTAATTTCTGATTTATTTGGACAAAACCAGAATCCAAGTTTCTAACTCATACCTTTAACACTAGTTAATTTGTATTTTATGCTGAGCCTTCTAGAGGCATAAGAAGAGATATTGCTTACCATTGTTTTTATTATGTACGCTATAAGATCAGTGTAAGTTGAAGTGTCCATGGGCCCACTTAGAAGTTAATACTCTCTTGTACATTAAATGTTTCCAAAATGTTGATTTTATGGCATAATTTTACAGGCAGAATTATGTATTGATTTTCCTTATGACTTAGTCTACTTCAATGGATGTAGTCTATTTATGTTACCTTCATTGTACCAATTAAACTGCACACCATGACATATTCTGATATTGGAGGTCAGTGCTCACTTGCTTCTCTCCTCCAGTAAGATCTCTCATCTTCAGATTCCAAAGAAATCCTTGCTATAGGAGGGTTTTCTTACTTGATTATCTAAACCAAACAGTTTTGTTTAATTCCCAACTTCACTATTTGTTTAGAACATGTAAGACACAGTCCAAATAGAAAATAACTCATAATACTATAAATTGCAAAGGAGTTCTTCTAGGCCTTATACCTTTTAGAGCTAGAAAAATACTCTATTTATTTATTATTTAACCAGGCATTTCCAGCCCAAATGTTCATTTTACTGCAGCTGTAGAAAGAGATCATCTGCAAAACCACAGCAGGACAACTAAAAAGGTGCGAGCATAACATGGGTAGACACAAGGAATTAACACTTAAGAAATGCAAACAGCACAGACAAAAATGAAAGATGATGCAGCATAGCTGCACAAATAAACATTCACATTTGTATTTTGCAATTTTAAATAAGAGCCTGGTTTAATAAATAGAGCATGCTTAAAAAAAAGGAAGATGGCAACACAAATGAAGTCATTATTGACATATCCACAACATTTCAAATTTCCGCTAAGGTCAGAAGTCAAGCAGTAACTGTTGTCACTTTCTGATGTGAAAGGCTTTTTTCCACTTTATTACAAACCTTGTTATTAAGTAAGACATGGGTTTATTAATGCAACTCTAAGGCAAGATCACAGAAAGCAAGAGAAATAGCAAAGCACTTTATATTTTCCTCTTTTATGGCTATATATGTTTCAGAAATAATTTTGTGAAAGCGTTTGTGTCCTTGTAGCCCAGTAAATATTGCTTGTACCTGGCCACAGGCTGCTCGTTAAAGTACCAACACAGGCCTCAGGTTATGTCAGACTTTAGGCTTCTCTTGGTCTGCTTGGATCTGTGATTTGGCTTGTAGCAGCAGCTAACACGCTGGTGACTATTGCCAAATTTGTTTTAGCTTCTCCTTAACTTTGAAGTGTGTGGTGTAACACCTACTGTTATATATGAGGTTTGTAGGAGATGGCTAGTAATAGCAACTAGTTATTATGTGTAAAATGAACCGCCCCCAACTGTAGCATAAAGCACAATGTAGGAGCACAATGTACATTCATACAAGATTACAGCAGGAGCCTTGAATCTACAGTCAAAGGAGGCTACCAGAGGCACCAGGGCTATAAACTCACCACTGCTACTCACCAGTGGTCAGTTACTGGTTATGAAAGAAATGCAGCCCTGAGAGATGGGTAAAAACAGTGTCGGGGATAACAAAGAGAACAGAGAACAGTATGTAATACATATCATAGATAGCAAATGTGGATGGACCATGGAGCTGTGAAGCAGAGAAGAAAGAGTAAGGTGCGAGTGTGTTAGCAACATGTAGAAACAACTTCAAGGGGGTTCTCACATGGGGATGAAGAAACCATCAACATCATACTTCTAAGAAAGAATTTGAGACACTTTTCCAGCCCAAAGCCATCAACCTTAGGACTCAGGGGCATGGGAAGGAAAGCAAGCATAACAGAAAGAGGTGGATACTCAGAAGTTTGTATATATTAATTTTAACTGTATTTCCTTAAAACTCTAAGTCCTAGCAACATTGCAACTGGACTAATAATAATGTTTTGATTAGACTGTTAAGGTTTCAGCTAGACTAATTCTTGACTTACATATAAGATGTGCTACCTTCCTTGCGCAAAAGAGAAATGTGAGTGCAACAACTGGGTGGGAAACTATCCTCCAGAAGAGGAGGATCAGGGGAATCCTATAAATGTGTATAAACATCTGGTGGAAGGTAGCAAAGAAGATGGAGCCAGACTCTTCTCAGTGGTGCTCAGTGACAGGACAAGAGGCAATGGGCACCAATTGTAATTCCAGGAAATTACATTCAAACAACAGAAAAAACTCAGAGTCTGTGTCAAGTGGCTTGTACATCCATAGGTAGTTATAATTTTTCATTTCTTCCACATTTCTATCCACTATGAGAAGAAATTAATATATTCAAATGTAACAGAAAAACACATATGAAGGACAATACTGTATATTAAAAAAATCAATTTAGAGAGATATTAAATGTAGAGTATGTGAGAGAAATGGAAAATGTATAGTATGAAAAGTATAGACTACCTTTGCATTTTGTGAATCCTTATTTCTCATTGCCTTTGAGCTCTTCTTCCAGCTGTTACAAGACTGGTAAGTATTAAAATGGCAACCCTAGAAACAGTGAGAGCTCAACCAATGAAGGAGTTTCATCCATATAACATGCTGTTCTCTGATAGCACCACTATACTGCAGAATGCATTTTTGAGTAAGGATTTCATTTAATATGCTTGTATAAACATTCCTGTTCCAGCATAAAGAGGAATTGTTGGGAGTTGTGCCAACCCATGTCTGAACACAGTGTAAAGACTCTCCTCCTCTGGATGTAACCAGTGGCTGCAGTTAAAAGAGATATGATAGCTCCTTCACAGATGACTTAACCCAAATTTTGTAACAGAAGAAAAGAACCAGAACACATTGCTTTTTTGCTTTGATTTTAAACTAAGGGATGAGGGCAAGCAGTTCTTGCCTCTTCACTAGGACATACGGCCTTTACATATTTCAGTAAGTTCAGTGAGTAGAAAGGCTGTCAGGCTATAAGATTACTGTATGCACAGTAAGTTTCACTTTGTTTTCTGGCAAACACAGCAACAAGATGTGCTGCTGTATAAGTAAATGAATATGCTTATAAAACTTTAACAATTAACTTGTGGACGCCAGAGCAAATGCAGTAGACATATGCCTATGTCAGCTAAGATTTAGTTGACATCCTTTTCTAAACATGTTTGTACACCAGGCATTTTCTCCTCATGTTGTTAAAGTTGAAAGTTAGACTAGACCTTTAGAAGGACTTTGAAATACTTCATTAAAAAAACAAAAGGACACCACTGGAGTGACTCTAAGTGGACAAAGATGAAGGAAAAACTGACTAAATTTCTTGTTGACAGAGCCTTTGGGCTGCCATCTGCAAGGTTATAGTAACTTAACCTGGATCTATCATAAAAAGTTAATTCTGTTTTTCAAATAAGAAAGCCTAGCATTTGTTTCTACATGCTGGTATTTAATAAATAGGAATACATTTCTACTTTCATTTCCATTTTATTTGTCATTAATGTTTTCTCTAGTCAGTTGTTATTTTCAAAGCCTTTTCATGCACAGTTGGAGAGAGGGACTAAGAAAAATAACAAAACTAACTCAAAAGCCAAGGAGCTCATTTATTTTAAGACGGTATTTTCCCTGGAGTAGACAACTCAAATGTAGAGTTGCCTTTGAGTGGTACCACAAGAAATATCTAGCATTCCCTATCTCACAGCTTCCACTTCAAAAAAATGTCCCTGCTTTCACCTGCATTTCAGAGCCAAAGGCTTAATGGACAGTCAGCTTCAGTGGGCTGAAAGTTATAGCCAATCCAGGGAAATCAAAATATACTATTATTAACACCATTATTTAAATTTCTCTGTCCATTCAGTTAATCCACCCCAACCACAGCCAGACATTTTGCACCCAGATATTTCATCTGTGAGAAGAAAATACAGTATCATTTGTTTATTACCATACATTCATGCTGTTTACAAAAAACAGACAAGCAAAAAGTGAAAACCAGAAAATATAGTAAGGCTCATTGCTAAAGGCTGGCAGATAGGAATCTTTCTAATAGTGTGAGGAACTGTTACAAGTATGTTAGCTTTCTTAAAATTATAAATACTTGTCTGTGGTCTTCACCTTCTGTAGTTCTTTAAGCTAAAGTGAAATAAAAGAATCACCCACTTACCTACACTGCAAAATACTATAGGTTTAGTTCACCAAACTGTTCTTATAATCCATCTGCAAAGTGTCTGAGTTCTCATGTCCACCCTTTGGTATGGATATTTTGCTTATCCTGCCTACATTATATATAAATATATCTATGGCAGCAGAAATTCACAGCTGTTATGAGGAATGGACCAGTCTGCAAAAAGTCCCAAATATAACTTTTTACATCGCTTCAAGATTTAAACAGACTATTCTTCACTCAGCTGGTAAACAGTTCAAACTTTTCTACAGGCCCTCTTCCATAACCCATCTCTTCTCTTTTACAGCTATCATTTAAAGACTATGCAGATGACAAATGGTAATTCTATACAAGCAATGATCTGATGAATTCCCAATGTCTGGAAATCCCACAGAGAGGGCTGTAATCCTACATATGTACAACAGATCCAATGCCATATAAACTAGAGCTAGCAATGCAAGCAATTTAAAAAAAATGTTTTGGCAAGCTTTTTAGCAAATGTTTTCGGCCATGCCCTAAGTCCAAGTGGTACAGACTGTATCTCTGCTTGACAGAAGTTGGCCCTGTGTCTGTTGTGGCTTTAAGTTATAGTTAGTCCTATTTTACTCTTCTAGTCTAGTAGGTGTAGCAATATAAGGGCACTGTTGCTGTGCATTAGGATGTTTTTTAATAGCATGAACCTAAGGGTAAGCACTGCTTGCCACTGGTTGTGCTATGAAGGCTTATAATCTTAACTGGAGATGTTTTGATACCTCTCCATCAGAGTTGGGCTGTTGTAGCAGTCTGGCTGAAATTCTGTCCTCCTCAGGCTACACGAAAGCCTCTTCTAGGAATGGGGCAAGAGATGTGGTCATGACTCAGCCTCCCTTGCAAATAAGGATCTTTTTATAAAACAATTTATAATAAAATATTGTATAGAAGCTTCTTTTTAAATGTACTGAAAGATCTCAGTAAGGTGAGTTCCGCTCATTTCTTTACAAGAGAGAACATTTACTGCCAGAAGAAGGTTGCAGGTGGAAGATGGACAGATGCAGCACCTTCCTGGAGACATAAAGAAAACAGCTTGGAAAAAGACTAAGATCTGTTCTGTTTGCCTACCAGGCAGTCCTACATAGCTACTGGACCTATTTTAGGAGTCTTCTATGAAACATTGAGAATAGTCAGGTTTTTTTTAATTTCCCAACTCAGTAAACACTGCATCTTTGTTTCTGCACTGAGTCCCAGAAATCCCAATTATTTTGTCTCTAGCTTTTAGACTAAGCTAGCTATGAGAATGTGAGTTTAAAAAAGCAATTTCAGGGCACACAGGCTGACCCTGAAAAAAATCAAATTAAAATAAAGATAAAGATCAGAAATATATTCAGTGACTAGCAGTTCATAGTTTTCCAAAGGCAGCTTCTTCTAAGAACAACCAAGAAATATATACTCCTGCAGGTAATAAGAGAAACCCTTAGTTGTATTAAAAACAGCACGAAACATGATAGAAGATTCACAGCAAAGCATATGAGTTTTTCCACAGTTTGCTTTTCAAATAAGTCCATAGTGAGACTATAATTTCTCTTACAGGTAAAAGCAGTAATTATTATTTTAATTACACCACTGTAACTGAAGTATTTTAATGCTTGAATTACATACATATATACAATCACACAGATAGGTTAAACAATTTGGGGTGCAATCCTGCTAGCTGCATATATGGCAACATTGCTTCCCTTTCTGAGACTGAAGCAGAGATACTGAAACCAAGAGATAAAATTAAGATGAGCTGTCACTTTGCTGCTTACATTTCCCTCTTTCCTAGAATAAGTTAGCAAGTGCTAATCCAACAGCTCATTGTCACCAGATGAGAGTAAGCATGAAGGACACCTCATCATTTCCTACTCCCTTGCAGGAGCTGTGACACTTGTTGGTATCAGGTATCAAACAGTAGAAAACTATCCTTGCAAACAAACAAAACAGGGCGGTGGAGGAAAACAAGGGATGACAGCTTTGTGTTGCATTAGCAATCTGAATCTACTGGAGGAGAGCTCTGAGTTAACCCCAGCAGGCAGCAAATCCCTACACAGCCACTGGCTTGCCTGCCCCAATGGGATGGGGAGGAAATCAAAAGAGTAAGAAAACTCATGGATTGAGACAAAGATAGTTTAATCAGTAAAGCAAAAGCTGTGTGTGCAAGCAAAGCAAAATCAGGAACACATTCACTAGTTCCCAACAGAATGCAGATGTTTAGCCATCCCCAGGAAAGCAGAGCCCGATCACACATATCACCCTAACTCAAAATGTGTCACCCCCCACCCCCCCCGCCCTTCCTCCTTTCCTCTCACTCACAGCTTTTATTGCTAAGTACAAATGTCATATGGTCTGGAATATCCCTTTGGTCAGTCTGAGTCAGCTGCCCTGGCTGTGTCCCCTCTCAGCTGCCTGTGCACCCCCAGCCTACTCGCTGTGCAAGCACTGCTGAGCAATAGCTAAAACACTCCTGTGTTATCAACACTGTTTTAGTTACAAAACCAAAACATAGCACCATACCAGAAAATTAACTCTATCTCTGCCAAAGCCAGTACACCGGAGCAGCTACCTTTTTATTAGGAGGGGTTTTTTTTGTAGTTTGTTTTTGGTTTTAAATCATGTAGATAATCTTTATGTAAATTCAAACTCAAAAGATTTCAACAGCTGTTTCAGTAAGTATCTGAATGTGATATACAAGCTTCAGCAAGGTAGAGGAGAGACAGACACACAGAAAATATTTATTAATGCCCTATCCTATTGAAAACATCACATGAAATTGCTACAAAATAAATTTCTTAACAAATTCAGATTCTCAGACTTTCTTATATAAAACTGCAACGTGAAAGTCAAAATACTCCAAGTAAGAATACTCACAACACCAAGAAATAGATCATCAGAAAAGAATTACTCTGTGTAAGAGATTCCCTTCAAGGTAATTCAAGTAGAGTCTTTCCCAGATGGGCTGAGTTGGTTTTCAGATGGGAGAGAGGGCTTTGAGAAGCACTACTTAGAACAGCCATGTGTAAATGCAAGCAGGATGGCAAATGTTATAGAGATTCATAAAAAAAGTGTGAAAAAGGGCATCTCAGTAGCGTAACATTTCACAAGACATTTTAGTGAGTGCCATCATTAACATGTGGCACCTCAGTCAGACATAACTGTGAAGACCCTCACCAACTAGTAATGCCAAGCATTTGACATGAGTTCCTCAGTAAAAACACTTTTACTCCCTTTTTGATCTGCTTCTTGAGCGAGACTGTTGCCTGTTAGGACACACACAGCCTACCCACTGGATTTCTAGTGGACAAAGTAAGAAATCCTAATATATTAGAAGAAACATAATGTATCATAGGCAATGATTTATTTTCAACAATGAAGAATTTAATTACTCACAGGAAAATGAGAAATAGAAATCCAAAGTATAATTTTTAAAAAAATATTTCTAGTCATTCATATGTTTAGCAGTCTCAAAGCAATACAGGCTGTTCGCAGGAACAGGGTATTATCTAAAAGTGTAAGATCAGAAGGGAAAGCTGTCATTGGTACTTGCACAACAAAATGAGAGCACTTGTATTTTTGATATCCAGATGTCAGCATCTCCACTGATAAATCTAATTCCCTTTGCTTCAAAATAACCATGAAACAGCCTCTTCCACTGAGTGTGATAAGAAATGCTTACTGAAGAGCAATACTGCTTTAGAGGCACCATTGACTATAGATACCTAACTCAGTAATTTAATAAGAATGTGGTGATTCTGGAGCTACATGGAAAATCTGCAAGTTAATTCCATGCTACTGATTTGCAAAAAGGAACAATAATTAATGTATGTCTATACATAATTTGTATAATAATTTGCAAATAAGTTCTTATCTCATATATAGTGTAATTCTTCAGGTAAGCCCTCTGTGATTCCAGTAATAATGGCCAAGGTTATTCAAGATGGGAATACTGTTTGAAGTCTGCTCTGAAGATAGGAGAACAGAGTTTCAAGTGTCAAAAAGGAATCCTTTTTCTTGCTCAGTGAATGATGCTTTTGATGCTAAGGTTCATTTAAAAGTCTAAAACTGGAAGCGAAGTAATGTATGATGTTAGATAACATAAATCAAAGTGTCTGTATGTGACGCAGCCTATTTAGACATAAGAAAAAAATATATCAGGCAATAGACTGGGCACGAGGTGGTTTCACAGTTTTTACAAGCACCTACATAGCAGTCACACTGTATGACAATTCTCTCAGAGATTCTAACCAGATGCAAATAGTATTTGCTCCAGCTATGCACACTTTTCAAAGAAATAATACTGAGCAATCATTGTAAATAAGATGCCTTTGGAGATGTTGAGAGGGTGCTAAAGTGAATTTCCTGTTAGATCACATACTGCGGAGAAGTATACACTGTTAATAGAATGAGACTGGTATCAAAGCATGAATTTGTTGTCCTAATATAGAAATACAATGAGAGTGAGAAAACGTATCAGCCTTCATTTCACTTTGTAGCAACAAATATGATATAATTTACTGCACAGTATCAAGAGTAAGAAAATATGTAATATCTTATACTTGCCTTTCAAGCTCTTCTTATTTCTATTTTTCTTGCATTCTGCTTCGGGCTGCTTTTTATCTTTCTTTGTCTTTCCAGCTACATAAGAGCCATCCCAACATTATATTGACAAACTCTCATTCTGTGCATCAATTTTCCCTATCATCTCATGACTACTTTATCCAGCCTTTTGGCTGCTTAGGGCAGCCCATTTTCTAATTTCGTAGGTATTAATGTCAGCACTGTAATGTACATTTATATAACCTAGTTGCAGACAATGTAAAAAAAAAAATAAATCCAGAAATTCAATTTTCATCATCTAGTAGCATCTTTTTTTTTTCCTTTTTTTTTTTTTTTTCCCCCTGCTTCATTTTACAGATAGACCCATGCGTTAGAGTTATGGGTATATCTATCAGTAAATAATTTCTGACTGAAAACTGAACTAATGGTATTTATTAAAAATATGTGCACAGATTTTGTCTAGCTTATTTGGGCTTTGCTGTAATTGAATGGGTTCCAAGTAAACTCTTTGAATGGGATCCAGCAGATTCTGATGGTATCCTTCTGCATTGCTTTTAGCTTGGACTTTTTGAAATGTGGAGAGGAATCAGAGTTTCCTGGAGACCTTCTAAGCATAATGATATTGATTATTTATTTAACGCAAGGAGAAAAAAAGTTACACTATACCCTAACAATTACTCATTTATCAGTAGTCAGCCTCTAGATCCACTCCTTTAGTGCTGCGTTTTCAAGAGATAAGGCATGGGAACAGATCTAAACATCTCCCAATCTAAGACCTTGGACACAAGATGTGTTTGTCTGTGCAGTATCCATTTTTTTTCCCCATAAATTGGTCATTGATACATTCCAAAACTCAGCTGTCATGATTTGTCTGTGAACAGACAAAATAGCAAACCAAGACAATATTTATTGAAAAAGTTACAAAAAAAGATTAGTCTGTACCTCAACTCAGAAAATTCCCAAGCTTAAAAAAACCTTCCTCAAATACTTCCCCTTTCATCACTTTGAGGGCTGTAAAGAATCCATGTGTCTGATGCAACTTGTTGCTATGGATAAAAGATCAAATATTTTTGCACACTGCAGATGGTGTTTTGCTGCTTTCACATGCAGGTCACTAAATAAATTCTGTTTGTGTTTTCAAATGCACAACAGTTGCCAGATGTTATATTGATCTCTACAACATTTACAATATTTCTTTGTAAAGACAGAAATTAGAGAGATCTAATAACGTCAACATTGGTATCACAGAAAACACTAGGTTAAGAAATATAGGTATCGCAAAACACAATAGCATTTAAAACCAGCATAGACAAAGTACTTGAAAAATATTTATTTTCTATGCTGTAGTAGGGTAATAATTCTTGGAAGCAATTTAAGTTTTGAATTTTATTTAATTTCTGACTAATAGGTTTGGATTTGTTGGCTATAGTGCATTTGTACATCAATCACAAAAGAAAACTGGCACCACATAATTGAGGGTGGGTCACTTCAAATGCATAGAAGGAAGAGATTAGCAGACTTAGGGCTTCCTACTCCCTCTGCAATGCTGAGGTGAGACATCAGTGCCTTCTTATCTTTTAATTTTTTTCATCTTTTACACGTTTACAACCCCAGTACATAAACTTCCTGTGCACAATATAGTCAGTAGCTCCCTTGCAAAAAGATGCCTACTGATCCATCATTCACCTGCAAATACATTTACAGTTCCAGCTGCTAGGTCACAAAATAATGGAGAATAGGTAAACAGAAAGGAGTATAGCTCAACATATTTTATTTAAATTTTTTTACTTTAAAAAACATTTTCAGTTTCTTTTTATAGTCATTTAGAAATGTAATAACAACTTGAACAATATTTTGATACCTCCATGGAAAATGTGAAAGAAAAATCCAAATTCCACCTGCCCCTGCCAAAAGAACATAGTGCAATGAGGAAATCTACGGATTCCCATTGGTGTAATCATCCACTGACAAATTTGATGAAGTAAGCTATTAAACAGCATCATCAGCTGGTCCTATGTCCCACTGGACAAACAGTCAGAGCATATGAACTTCAGAAGTTTAAATTATGAGCTGGAAATATACAGAGGATTTGTAAGAAATAAAATAGTTTATAATGGTCAGAAAATCAAAGTTTTTAGCGAGTAATCCTCACAAGAATAATTTAGCACAATAATATATATTAAGAGAAATTAATGTCTGTTTCTCATTTGTTCTATTGCTTTAGTTAATAGAGTTGAACAAATCTTTCATACCTATCTCAAACTTTTAAAATATACCGGGTTTGCCACAATTCAGTACAGTTCAAGTGGATGAGTTGGAGACACGAGTAGGTAGCTGCATAGAAAAGAGTGTGATGGATGCTAATGTGTATACTTAGATTACCAGCTCTGGAGAACAATTAAAAAATATATTTTATATAAAGAAGTCATTTCATTTGTGAAATCACTATTCTCCCTGAATCCACAGTTCAGACTAATTACTTCAATGTAAAAAGACTATAAAATGAAAAAACCTAAAAATTGAAACAAATCACAAACACAAGAAAGAAACTAAATGTGTGAGTGAACAAACAAGAGATCCAAATATTAAGAAAACTAGTTTATGGTTTTGTATCTTTTCACATTTCAGTTTTATCTTTCATTAAATTATACTGTTATTTAATAAGCAGCTTTATTTCTGCTTTTGTCAATGTCATTTCCTTCTCCTAAGTGAAGGGCTGCACCATCAGACCCTTCTATTGGCTAATTAGCTAAATTAATTACTTTAATCATTAATGATTCAGGCTGCCCTGTTCTGTTTGCATTAAACATACATTTAACATGCTTTATGGGGCAGTGCACTTTGTAAACTTAAAAAAACCCAAGCTCGACAATTTTCTAGTGATAATAAGACAAGAAGTTTTTATTGTTATGTAAAGGACCCTTAGATAAACAATGCTAAAATGAACAATGGCAAACCCTGACAATTAGAGCTTACTAAAATACCTTCTGGAAAAGCCCAGATTCCAATTACCATGAATGTTTTACAGACTAACATTCAATGACATATTTTAAAGCCTACTGGCACAACAAAGCTGATAATATTTTTCATAAAAATATGTATTTCCATCTGAAATGCTGTAATGTACTCTTTCAACTCCTTTTATCATCACAACTGCATTCTGGGGTCAGCTAAAAATAGTACCCTCTTACTTTATATTCTTGTTGATATTGTGAGTCATATATGATCACTTAAAATAAGACTTTAAAATGGTTTAGTATTTTTCAAAGTACCAAAAAATCAACCAAGGGTTGACTGTTCCCCAAATGCATTTTGATCATACATTAAGTAGCATAGCACATTTTCAATTTTAAGCCTGATTTAAGAGCTGGCTTTAAAATCTTTACACACAAGTGTGTTACGTTCAGTGTTTGTAGATTAAGACCAAAGACAAGTTTCAGATTTTCTAGCAAGTTTGAAAGCAGCATGGAGCAGCACATGTATTCCTGAAGAAAGCCCTATGGGAAACAGAAGTGTTCAACATAGAATTGTATTTTTTTCCAATTTATGTATAAAAATTATAATTATGGATATCAGAATATTCCATTGCACACCATGAATGTAAGTAGAACAGCAAATAACTGGCAAGATTCTCTTCTGTTAGAAAATCTCAAACCTTTCTTGTAGAATAAGACTGGATAATATAAATTGATAGATGAGGAAAGAAAATTTGCGTTTTTTATTTTTTTTTTAGGTCCAAATTTCAGTTGGCAATGAGAAACTATGATTACTAAAATTTACAGCCTTGTCTCTTTGGAGGCAGATGTGAGAAGAAAGGACTTTCTAGTGGCATATCTCTAATTCTTATAGTTCTGCCTCTTAAAATTTTCCAAAACTGTTTTTTGTTTGCTTATTATCTAAAGATTAACATTTAGTGAGTTGTTCATATTGTTGTAAAAGAGCTTCATAGAAGCTCAAAAACCAGAACATAATGTGAATTTAGTAGTAGAAATTTAGTAATAGAAATTTAAAGTAAAACTCAGATTAAATTTTCTGACTTCAATAAACAGTAAATTCTATGCACCTTGGAAATTGCTGTGTCATACTGTATGTTTACTCTTTTTGATGAAATAAGTCTGGTGTTATTTCAGAGCTAAAAAAATATCTTATTTCACATGGGAAAAAAATGACATGGAAATCATGGAAGTCTTCACGTGAAAATACCTAGGAACTCCATGACTTGTAAAAAGGGTTTATATGACCATTTCTCAGAATGGCATAACAAAAAGAAGAGGTAAATTGCCATCTTGCTAATTTATGATTAGATCCTGTGTGAATGCAGCATCTTTTACAATCCTATTCACCACAAATTAGCCACCACCTTTATGGCAGCTATTCAAGGATCTGTGTGTCTGTTCTGAACTGAAATCTTACTCTCTGCCTCTAAGACCTCTTCGCAGAGGTCTAGTCATCAGCTACAGGTGAACACGACTAAGCAGTACTCTTGCAAACCTTTCAATAACTCCTAACCTTTTCCCAGTCGCTGTTTGTAACGTGACCCTCTGCTGACCCTCAGACTACGCTTTCAGCAATCACCTTTGACTGAGACCTTTCTGTAGACTACCACTAGTAGTGTGTAGCTCTCACTGTCCATCTACCCAACCTACATTCTCAGTCAGGCTTTATGTCATATCTCAAAAACTGCAGCATCCAATTATCCGGTACTGAGAAACACTGAATTAATCCTCTCCTATCTTTTCAGACTGCTTCAGTAAGGACCATTTTCTAGTCTGTTGGCTTGGCCCTGTACCCATTCCTTCACATCCCCTCACCAACTTGCACATTTTTTTTACACTGAACATAAACAAGGTGTCTTCACTCTGAAGGCACAAGACCCTTCAGGACCTTTTGTAACCACAACTGACAATCTTTTAATTCAATACCAAAATTCTTTCAAAATTTCCTTAATTTCTAGAACCTATCTGTTACCAATCGATTTGGGAGGGAGGGGGAGTTGAGCTAGATGACTCCATAACACTCCCTCTAACCTGAACTACTTTATGATTCTTAATTTTCTAACAAATATTTGTATGCTTTCTCTCATACTACTGTAACTAACCAATGATTCTCCCTTTAATTCTATATAAACATTGTTTTATTACACCTACAAAATAACAGTATGTTTAGTCTGCATTGTACTGAAAAAATTATTTACATAGCTAACCAATACTGATTGCTCCCATGTCCTCTAGAGTCTCTATGTTTTGATATATCACCACTTAGCAAATATTTAAGATTGCAAACTCTCTGAAGCTCAACTTCTTTTTACCAGAAGTGAAAACTTCCAGAAGTGAAAACTACCAGAAGTGAAAAATCCTCTTCATTCTAGGAGTTTAATATTCTTCACGCTAAAATTAGACAGAATTTTACTCTTAATTTTTCATTTCACAGGTAATAGGGCCCTGAGATTTTCATCACCTTAACCAATCTGAAATATAGTATCTGTATGTCATGAGGAATAGATTTATTATAAAAACTTCTTACTTTAGTAAATGATTGCCATTGGTCTACTTCTTCCTAAGTTAGGACAGAATTTATTCCAAACAAATAGAATACACCACTTCATATGTAGTCCCACCACAAAGTGTTTCCAGGATGAGTACTGGAAGCTACGAATAACTAAAACTCCTTCACATTATTGGAGGACACTGGCCAGCAAATTCAGCCTGCTTTTCACAGAAAAGCTGAATTCTGTTATGTTTGGTCAGTGAAAGTCTTGACATGCTTTGTTTTATCTACAATGGTAATTTCAGGACTCCTGCCTAAATATATTTTATAACCAATGGGGAGCATTTTCTAAAACATCACTGTAATTTAAAAGAAGTCATAACCAACCCAAGACAATTTCACTCCTAAATTGCTTATGCACTTTTCTACTTCAAGCATTTAGCAAAATGATGTACATTGTCTTTTTCATTTTAAAATATCTATTTTCTTTTCTTAAACAGTTTCTTTATTCATAGAATGGTTTTCAGTGCTTTAACTAATTTTCTTTAAAGGTGAAATATTTTTCATTTTAAATTATTGGAGTGGAAAATTGCACACGTTTAAAAATTTATGAAAAAATATGTAAAGGCCTGCGGTCTCATAAAATATGTATCATATAGCACCATATTTATTCTACCTACTTGTTATGTTTGCTTAAAGTGCCCACTGTGATTTGTTTGTCAGAACATACTTCTTTTTTCATAAAAGTCTTTTCTGTATCTTACACAGTTATCTATTGTTTGAACTGTGCCAGGGAAAAAGAAAGCACACACAACATTTCTGATCAGTTTTTCCTGTCCTTATTAACAGAAGTTAGCTGCTAGTGGGAATTTAAGAAAGCACTTTTATGAAACCACTAAGAACAATTTAAAACTGAAGAGCACCTATTCAGCAATATAGCAATAAACAATATAGTTTTTGCACTCAAATGAGATTTTTGTATCAAGATATAGGAACCTGGAAGGACAATAGTAATTCTGGTTAGTAATGAGATTATTTCAGATAGCCTCTATTCAATAGAGAGGTTAAATATCAGATGCTTGATTTGTAGAAGAAAAAAAGTCTTATCAGTTAAATATCAAAGTCATTCCACAGAATGGAAAAGAAAAAAGGTACCCTTTCTCCTTGGACAAATCAAGGGTTTTCTTTTCATGTTATTTTAATAATTTCTATGTTATGTATACTAAGTAGTTCTGTATTTATCAGAATGACAACAATATTAATATTCAATGCTAAGAGCCTAAGAACACTTAAAGGAAAATAAACTTTTAAAAAAGTATCTTTTTATTAAAAGAAAATACATCTATTTTCTAAATGTTGAAGTGATTATTGGTTTTTGGTTTACCATAAATGTGTCCATTTCTGTTTATTATATGATACAATAGAATAAATATAGTGAATGAGCCCTTGAAATACACAGCATTGTTCTGTAAAGTGATATAATTAATTTCCTGAACATTACAGATAAACTACAGGAGGACAGTCAAAATTTTATATCCTGTTAAAAGGATTATTGTTTCTGAAAGAAGCAGAAGACATCAATGTTTGTGTATTCAAGGAGCCGTAACAGAATAAACACATCACATTTCAAACATTTACTTCCCTCTAGGATAATGCTACATTTTTTTGTGTGTTTGTTTAGAATTTTGTCTTTTTAATCTTTCCCTATATTTTAGAAAGTTACTCATAAGTTGGCTTGACAGCACTGCTGTAAGGTTACTGCAACACTAACAGTTCAAACTCAGATAGGATATAAAGGGTGCAGCTGTTCAGATGGAAAGATCTGCTGGTAGAGAAGGAGACCCTGTGCCACAAATCTACTTGGGACAATCCAATCCCTTGAAAATTCCACAGAAAGAACCCTTGGCCTCTTCAGGATTTTCTGAAATCTAAACCAGTTAAAAGCAGTGGAGATTTTTTTTTTTTTATAGCTTTGTTTTGCTTTGACCTGTGTCGGTGAAATTACATTCTTCTTCAGGATGAAAGAGGGGACTATTCCCTCAAAATTCAATCCATTAGTGATAAGGGGAGAATATATCTCATTTTTCTAATGTCATTCTAATATGCTAAGCAATGATCCAGCACATAAATATGAAATCTTATTATAAACTCCCCCATCACAGGTTACAATCAGTCATATTTCAGAATATGTGACAGAATATTTTAAGAGATCTCTAGTCAACTTGTATGCTGATAACAGATATCTCTAGCAACAGAAAAAAATTTTCAATGAATACCAACAAACTAGCTTCAAGATAAGATCTCTTCAGCAACATTTTCTTCAAGAAAAATAGAATATATTTATTTCTAAATGAGCTTGTAACAGAAGCAGAAAGTAAGCAACAAATAAAGATAAATCTATTATTTGAAGATGAAAGAGTCCATACATTTCTTCAAAATGCTTCTGAAGTCTTAAGAGAGGTGCACATAATTCTAGCTCATAGGCATTCCTGTAATTTTTCCCACCTCAGTGAATTTGCAAAGCTCAAGCTTCTCTTTGATTTTGAAATGTCACTGTGTCACATGATCTTGAAACTTTCTCCTTTTCACTCTTTGACAAAAAGAAAATTATTTTTTTATAGTAAGCAAGTCGAGTAACTACAGAAATCCAGTGCAGAACAAATTAATCTACCTGGCTATCTGACTCTATTCATGCACTGGGATTTTCTCCCCAGACTGTATCTAGAAGGCTTTAAGCTGCCCCACTCCTCCAGATCTTTCACTTAACATAAAAAGCCTTGCTGGTTTCTGCCCATTAACTTGATTGCTAGAGAGTTTGCCTTCCTGCAGTGGTTTCTCCCTGCAATCCCCCAAAGCTTCCTCAAAGCTTCTTCAAATCTTTTTAGGCCAAAAGGATAGTCTATGGGTCCCTGAGGCTACAGGGTCTTTAAGAGGGCCTTCTAAAAATAAGCTTCCAAAATTTTTGTTTTCTTCTCTCAGCACGAGGGACTGCAGGACACCAAGCTTGATTGTCCTATACTTCAAAAGAAATATCTTCATCTGTGCATCCAGTGTGATCAGATTAGCTTGAGCGTTCAGCAAAAAACACTTTCAGACAAATCCAAGGCTGTAAAAATCAAGCTCTGATAAACAAAATAGTGATAGCTTTTTTTAAAATATTCACAATATGATTTCTTTTAATGATTAAATCACTCCATCTGATGAGACACTGCTTTGATTATATTGACTTCACCTATAGAGATACTAAAATGTTAGAAAAATAAAGGTAACATTAGTCTTTTAGAATTTGTTGATCATTTCACCTGTAGCTTTGTACTCTATCCTTGATGATGTTATGTTATCTAATGCATTAGATAGATGTATGAATGATTAGGTCTGATTTTTTTTTCCCTTATAAAAATAATGTCTAGTTTTCTTTTTCTTCTTACATTAAATTTTGTTTTGCCCAGATTAGGAGTAATTTTCACACTGTTGGGAACAGGGACAATAAACAGAAACAGGGCATCATGCTGGTGTTAGATACTGTACTGTGAACTAAAAAATTCCTTGCATCACTGCGAACCATCATACTTGTGCCAGCTACACTTAAGCCATCTATTATCATTCAGTGCTGCTCCAAGACACTGTGTTACACCTATATGCTCCCACTTAAACATGTGAATATGTTTTGATTGTTTTGGGCAACCATGGAAAATATATATTGCTCTTCAAGATATCATTTACAACTTATCCTTTTATTTCGCTAGGACAAGCATCCTAGTTGTATCTAAACTGAGAGAAGAGTGCAACCTTCTGTTCTTGTTCCTAGATAATCAGACTGAGGAATTTACTCTAGCACACCACTATCCCACTCCTCTCAACTTACGCAGCAAGGCATGAGGGACAACGTGTCAGAACAGCCAAGATGCAGAGCCCATCCCAGCACACAGACAAGATGTGGTCAGAATGCATTCCAAGTTCCTCCAGTTTAGCCATATTCACAAAAGACAATTTTGGTGGAGATTTCCCCCGTTCACAAAGATCTTGATTTAGTGTTTAGCTTAGACATCTAATCTTTTCTTTTCATATGATAATCCTGCCTTCCTACCCTTGTGAAACTCATTTCAGTATGCCATTAGGACTTGTACTATACTTTACAGCATGCAGATCCACTGACGTTAATAATTAGGTGAGCATCTTAGATCTTAATGGCAATGTTTCTCATTTGATTAAATCAGATGTTCTCATTAGGATAAAAGGTTAAACTAAAAGATAATGCAACAAGATATATCTCAAATAGGAAAGCTAAGAAAATAATGTTGATGATCAATATGAACACACAAACAAGGCCCTGTTTTCAACTACTTCTTTACTTGTCCTTAAGCCTTTCAAATAGAAAAGGAAAGAGGATATAGGAAGAGATGGCACTGAAGCAATAAATAAGATGTCTACATTCATCAGAGCTAAGGAATAGTTGAGCTTTCTGAGACTGATGCATACAAAGGAACATAAGTACCATTAGCTTATCTGTCACAATTGAAATAAAGCAAATTAGAGCTACTTTTAAATGTCAGTTACTCTTTAAGCCTAGTTAGGCTTCAGTAGATTTGTAGGAAGAAATCATAATTAATGAATCCTAATTGGAAAAGCATTCCAATTAGGTAAAGTAGAAATTTATACTGAAAGTTCACATCATGAATGTCCAAGAACATAAAAATATTCTGGATTACCATCAAGCATCTCTAAGCAACAATTAAATTCAAAGGTTAATATTAGTGAAACTTGGTAAGCAGAGTTCCAAAGAAAAGACACTCTTTTTTAACATGTTATTCTGNTTTAAAATGTTATTTTATGGAAAAAAAAAAAAAAAAAAAAAAAAAAAAAAAAGCAGTTTTCTCTCCATTTTCTTTTATTTGGAAGTATATAGGTGGCATCTATCATCTCCTGCTCAATTGATTACTGCTACCCAGAAGACATATTCTTGTCTCCTTAAAGAACCTCTTCCCTATTTTTTCCCTCTTCTACCTAAACATAAATAATATTTTTAATCCTACAACCTTGAAAAGTTCTTCAGAACATCTTCTAGCTTAAGTATAGAATCTGCTTGTATGTCCTTAAGCATGATGGTTGAGCTCAAAACAAATGCACATCAGCTGAACAATAGGAGAAAAAAAATCATGGATGGCTAGCAGATTTTGAAATGATTTTCTATATGCACATATTTCCTCCGCTCCCTCTCAGTGATTTCTGTATCAATGCTTCTATCATCCCACTGTAGAAATCATTAGCTTACAGCTGAATGGCCTTTAAATCACTGACTTTCATAAATAACTCTCAAGGTACATTAGGTTCAGTATGGTTGATCATTTCAACTAGAAACAATTTTCCCCTGGTGAAGAGCCAGGAAGTTGCATATGACAGAATCAGCTAACTGCTATACCTAAAATGTAACACTTTCATAATCTTACTGTAAAAACCAGAGATATCAAACACTCTAATCATATTGCCTTTCCTGGCACAAGATTTCACACTGTAATAAGTGAGGAATAATAAAGCTGTAAAGATTTTAAAAAAATATATCTTCAGAAAATGTCAGCAGCATTTTATGTTACAATTTTCTTGTTACAATTCTCAGCTTACTTCTGTTTATAGGTGATAACCTACTTCAAAAATCCAGGATGTAATAGAAATATTTTTACTCTTTTTGAATAAAGACATAAACAATAATTCCTGCAGTCATTTCACCCTAGACTCTTTTATGTATTAGAGTGCTTATCATTGAACAATATTTTTTCAGAAAAAAATACACTTCCATACTATTATGTCTTTGCAAGAGTAGCTGAAAATGACTTAGATGGCTGTAAAGCATCATTAGTCAAGGTCAATCTACCAGCGTGACATTGACAAAAACAGTAAACCAGGGAAACTCCACTGTGCAGCAGTGAACAGAGAAACTCCAAAAATACTAAGTAGTTTCTATCTTTTCTAGGAAATAAAGTATGTCAGAAGGCTGAATGCATTTTCATCTGCAGTATAAACTGCAGATAGAGAGTGGAGCTAACAGTTAAATTTACCAGTGTGTAAGTATCTGACTCAAATTTGGCATTTCTGTCCCTGTTTAGAATTTACTTTTCCATGAACCTAACCTCATGGAAGTTCCACATCCTTGAAGAACACATCCTTTGACCTCTTTCCCTTCTGCAGGAAATTTAAGCACTGATATAACACTGCTAAACTTCATTTCATAAAAAGTTGAAAAAAAAATCTCATAGAAAAGTTTTCTAACTACAGAAATTTATGCATGAACAATTACAAAGCAGTAAGTTTTTTTTTTTTAACCTTTTCTGTAGAATGTAAGATTAATCAAGAAGAAAGATCCAGATGATAAAATACTGAGGCAAATATCACTGTTAGATATCCCTTTCAGCAGACAGGAGTAAAATTAGATGCATTTGGGCTATTGGCATAACCAGAATTGTTGAGGTTTTGTGGCAGTATTTTTTATGGCTCTCCAAACAACTCTCTACTAGACTCTCAAAGCATAATACCACACCTCAACCTCTGAACTCTTTCTTTGGGATGCCAGTGTCTAAATAAGATGCTGTTGGAGCAAACAACCCATTTTCCATATGAGGAACTATGGGAAGTTAATGTTGTGTGTGGTCTTGACTGTCATAAGAAATATACAGTGACGTGAATATTCTAGTCCATCTCACCTTAAAGTAGGAAAAATATTATCACTACAACACACAAGATCTGTTTCATTTTACATTAAAGCTAAAAAAAAAAAAAAGGTTCTGATCAGAACTGTGATAAGGTTGCAAACTGCCAAAATATGGTGTGCTAATATTTTGATAAAGTATATTCAGGGGAGGAGGAGCAGGCAAAAAATAAGACCAAACTGAGTGCTAATGCGATGAGAAGTATGTTTTGTTCTACATCAAGTGTTCCAAACAAAGCTAAAAAGTTTGTGCTAGATAAAGCTGTAACAGAGAAGTGAGTGTTACAAAAACTCTATTTTAATTTATTTTACTCATGATAGACCTAATCCAAATCTCTCTAAAATGGCTCACAATATCTTGACTAGGCCATCACAGGGCATGATTCTTTATGACCTTAACAAAGACAGCATAAAGGAGGAGCTTCATTTCAATAAGAATTTAAGAGGTAGCAAAGACCCCATCCTATCAAAAAGTGTAAGGGGCAATGGAGGAAGGAACAGAGTTAGGAGGAACACAATATCAGATAGGAAAAGATGAACCCACAAATGAATGATTATCCTCCTATTTTCTTGTAACCTAGAATATTTTTGTAGTGAGAAGAAATCCATTTCTAATAGAATAGTATACAATTTAGAAATTTTTTTCATGAAAGTTACTTAAATTATAATTTTTCTCTAAAAAATACAGCATTTTTCTAGGAAAAAACCCACCCCTCTAGCTCTACTACATAGCTTTCAAAAGATGTATGAAATTTTTCATTTGGGTGATTCCATTTGTTTAAACGTAAATTATGAAGCTTTATGGACTTCAAGCAATGCATTCAGTGTTCACATTACTAGGAGTTTAATGAAATTCCATTGCTAGCATTTCCTTTCTGTAAAATCTATTATAATCTTCTACTATAATGTTGATAATAACACTTCCTAAAATATAAAGTTTTTCCTATTTAACTGAAGTTCCAGCATAGGATTTCTGAATAAAAAGACAGACTAGGTGCTGAAATACTTTCTTTTGCCTTCTCCCAACAACTCATATCAGAAGAGCACTAGATGTCTCTATTGCTTATCTCCAATTCTCTCCACATTGTTAGTATTTACGAGGATTATCACATGGATTCAAGCCTGTGATATATAATGTACTAAAAATGAGCAAATCTTTTCATCCCAGCAAAATTGCAACTGAAAGTAAAAGAAACAAGTAATATGTTTTACAATATTAAATTTGTGTAGCTTGATTTTTCATACCCATGAGCTTTGTAGCATCTCATGCTACAGCTCCACAATAGCCTGCATTCGCATCAACATTTCCAGAGAGGACGCCAACATTAAGTTCTATCAACATTTGTTTTAACAAACCATAATAAAAAATGGCATTAAGTTGAAGGGGCTAGCAGTAAAAACAGCCTTTAGCATATTAAAGAAAATAAGATTTTAAAGCAAGGATGAAAGTACTCACTTGTAAGATGCTTGTAGCGTAGATTAGCCTGCAGATGATGCACCACCATATGCTTGGCCAAAGAAATTATCTTTAAAATTTATACACAATCTACGCAGTAAGAGTGCTGTCAGAGCTCTGATCAGTATGTCTAGGAAAGTAGGATATAGCTTTTATTTCACTTATTTTGGAAAGAATTGCAGCAAGAATTTCAAAAGGAGAGATCACCCATCTCTGCACGAGGAATTCCCACAGGCCTCAATCAGTAACAGAATTTTGTTTTGTTAATTAAATTAAGTTAGCTAGACTACAGCTGCTCTGGGTTTGAATGCCACCTGTTTGTAATGAATAGATTCAGTGCGATTCCTTTCTCTTTCTTATCTCAGCACAGGAATAAGAAGACAGAAAAATATAGATGACATAGGATATATAAGAAAGTAGAAAAGAGGAAAAATGTTTCGTTAAGAAGGAGGAAACCTAAACAATTTAGACAAAAGACATTAAGTGATAATAAACACTGAATGTTTGATGAACTGCTATGAGACAAATGAGACTGCTCCACAACCACTAGGACCTGATAAAACAAAACAGTGCCTTCCATTTTTTATCTATTTAATTTTTTTTAGCTATATTAGGAGCTGCTAACACTTTGAAATGGCAAGGTTTACACATTGCCTAAGGTTCTTTGGAATATCACAGACACAAACTAACTCTGCCTTCTAGGGGAAGCAGGTACTATATTTTTTTTATTTATTTTTTATTTTGCAACTGAGAGAAGTTCACCAGCCTTTCCAATTGCAACAGGAGTGATAACAGTGCATCTAAATGGCATGCTGGTAGAAAGGTAGAATCAAGACTAATGACCACAGGAGAGTGGCATAGATAAAAGCTGAAAATCATTAGTTCTCATGTAGCTTAAACAAGTTTAAAAGTACTTTTCATGTGTCTAATCATTCTAATTAATTACATTTCTGAAATCTAAAAATTTAAATAAAGCTAAAATATATAACATTATATTCAGAAAGATGTCTTTATTCAGAACCACTTAGCTTCTGAAAGAACACATGTGACTTCAGTATTAATTATTTTAATACTTTGTAACATGCTTCTCAAAACAATAGCACAATGACACAGCAAGTAGATCAATTTAAAAAAAGAAAAAGACAAAGTTTTCTCTGTTGGAAAATAGTTTCTGCCACAGTGGTTTAAAATTTGAAAAAATAGACATAACGAATGCCTTTAAATGTATTTTTAAAAGAATGCTTCTGGTGTGGAAGATTCTCATTAACACGCATTTTGAAGCAGCCTCTTTGCATTAGATAGCAATTTCTGACAAGACCATTTGAAAGCAATCCCCTTATACCTGTCGAAAATTGGTAATTCTGAGGGATTTAGTTAAAACAGCTGTTCTGTGTTATTACATTTGAGCCAGCAATTTCAATTTTTAATCTTCATTCTACAGATAATAAAATTGACAAATTGCTTGACTTTTGAACATAGATTTATGTCAATCATTGAAATGAATACTCTCTCTTCTTAGTGTAAAATACCTGTGCAATTTTGGAGATGTCTTCCATTTACCTGCAGAAAATGACAGTTTCAGTTTCACATTCTTTTAGTGGAGGGGAAAGAGGAACAGAGTTTCAGTGGCGCTCATTCATAGGATAGAAAAGAAAATATAAATTTTGACACTTCTGTTCTAATGACCATTCATTCTTGTACTCAGACATACATTTCTAAAAAAAACACCTCTAAGCTATAGATAAAATTGATTCAATAACAGGCGTTCACCCACTGGCTCAGCTGCACACCCTCAAGCTCAACAAATTGTTTTCTCCCATCTGTTAACATGACTAGATAGAAACGGGTGATTAAATGATCATGTATAAAATTATCCCAAAAGGAAGAATTTGCAACACACTCAAAAAAAAAAGGCTGCATGTACATCCTCAGGGTAGGACTTTCTTCAGTCTAAATTTGGCTTAATCTAGACTATATGTTGGAAGATCAAAGAAGGTCATTTGAAACCCTTTCGACTGGTTTCACTAAATCATATTCAAAAAAACCAGTCTTTTTTCAAAATATTCCTGACTACACACACACACTCCCCCTGACACACACACTCTTAACCTAAAAGTCATAGAGTAAGAAACATTCAGACTACAATCTCCCATTCAGAAAACCCAGATTTATTCTTCTTAGTCATCATCATTAGGTTTCATGGGAATATTTCATCTGACATTCTCTCATTCAAGCCACAAGAAACTTAATTTCATGGATTTATTTTCTTGATAGTCTCACAACAACAGGACTATAAGATGAATGGAAAGCAAACAATGGAGCCTACCCACCGTGCTTAGCTACACTTCTGGATGTAACTTGCTAGCTAGGATAGTTTTATGAGAAGAGATATGGCTTGGCCTCTGTCAGATCGAGAAAGGCATAAAAGATATATCTCCAGTTTTGTGGATCAATGCTCTAACCAGTACATTATTTTTTAAAAGACTGGAAGTTGATAGAAAAGAACCCTGTATGCTCAGTTTAATCAAGATTACTTATTCATACCCATATTCAGAGTATATGTTCCGAATGGGTGGAAATATTGTACTTTAGTCTCAAATCAAACCATCTTATACTATTGATAAGGTTTAATTTATTACTAGCTCAGCTGGTCTATTCCTTTATCTGAATTTTCTTTGTTCCCAAATTATCCTTTTTCTCCAGTACACCACAGACACAACTTTCACTAAGCTGAAACACATATCTTAATTTACAGAAATCATATTTCGCTACAAAAAATAATTTATCAGATGCCCTCTATTTCTACAGGTAAGGTAGACCTTAGTAAGGTGACCTGATCTGCAGTTCTAAAGATTACTGCCAGCATTTCATAACAGCTATGTTAACCATTCAGACTAAATGCCATTAGCAGATAGCAGAAGCTCTTAATATCATGATACATTTTTGCCGGACTTTGATCAACTTTTTATCAAATTCAATCAACAATGACAGTTCTGCTGACTTGTCATATAATACTATATCGGCTCTTTTATGTCACCTCCTAACTCCTCAGTGTTCTGTACTATCACATCATTCATCACCTCAAAAAGCTAACCAGAAGCAGATTTTGAAGTGTGTAAAATCAGACATAAGTACAGGAACTAAGTATGTGCTTCCATGACATTATTTTTCCTATTTACTGCTCAGTTCTGGGCAATTCCAAAAGAAGTTCATGCATGTCTACTCAAATGCATGGCCAGTTAACTTTGATGTCCAATCTACCAGCAGTGACATGTGACATCGTAGTAAATTCATTAGGTTAAGTTATATGGATTCCAGAAGCCAACTGGAGTTGGCATTGTTTGTGTACTCAAAACCACCTATGAGGTTCTTCTTTTACAGTGTACAACACATTGACCACTTCGAATATTGACCAATCCTTGTTATTACCTATGCCATAAATTATTATCAGAACAGGCAATACACTCAGTACTACATTTGAAAAGAGCCTTTGATGGATGATTGGATTAGTCATGGAACATATCTGAAAAACAAATGAAGCTAAAATAGTGGCTAAATCTGAGCAGTTAAAAGTAAAAAACAACCAAAACCCCTCAAAACCCAAACAGCCTCCAAAAAAAAACCAAACCTGGAAATAGTTCAGCATGAACTATCAGGAGGTAAAAGTTTTCTTGGCATTTTGTTTTTCAGAATATTCTATAAGGAATTACTACCTGTAGCTCAAGTAGTGGGGCAAAGGAGAGTTATCCAGCACTATTGGATGTAATTACGCAGTCCATGATCCCAGCAGAGCCATTTGCTTTATACGCATTCTCTAATTCAACCATGCCAGGCCTGTATGCGAGTGATACACTAATATGAAGCAGCAAACTAAAGATTTCAGAGGTATAGGAGGTGCAGAGAGAACAGGGATATAGACGAAAGGTTGTGGACACTTTCTGAAGTGGGACCAATTTAATTATTCTGTGAACACTTAAAGAAATTATATGTCATTCTGATTCTGACCTGTAAGTATGTCTTTTGCCTATAAAGATAATGGAAAATGCATAAGATTTAAAGTTACTATAACGTCATTCTTTCAAACCATGACACACAGTCATGAAGACAACTGCTTAGTTTTTATATCACACGAGATATGAAGTAATTTATTCTTGTTATTGCCACAATTTTACATGCCACTAGCAATTGTTAATGTAATTACATAACTACCTGTAGGTGATTTGTATCCACATCACTGGAATTGCATGTCTTCTCTGGATTTGAATACTATACTGTCTCTGAAAACTTAATTCTCTATCCTGAAAGACTTAATCACTTTGAAATTGTCCACCTTGCCTCAGCCTTTCCCTTTTATTTATTTCCTNCTCTTTCCCTTTTTATTTTTTTCACAAAAATAAAAAAAAAAAAAAAAAAAAAAAAAAAAAAAAAAGACAAAACAAAACAACTCATTCTGAGCAGGAATGAGGTTTTAAAAACAGTGCAACATCGAAATCCCAGCTGATGGTCCATAAGAATTTCTTTGTCTCAGACTGTATGCCAGAAACAAGGTATTAGCCTACATATGCAAAATATTAATATGTCTTAAGTACATTCACTGGTCTCAGTTCTCCTACATCAAATTCAGATCAAAACAGTGAAACTGTCTCTATCTGTATCTTAAATTTGCATTCCCACATCCTCCTAGGTCTAGCTCTACAATTTTGCTTTTTCTTATATTTGTAAATGTTTTACATATATGTATACATATATATGTATATGTATTTGTGTCTGTGAAATTTGTGCTTGTGTATGTATGTATCTACTCATACTTTTGCTCTCAAACATATCTAGCCCTATTTTAAATGTTGAAAGTAGTTTAGGATTGATAAGAGTAAGAAATAGGGCATGAGTCACCCATAGAAACTTCTGAATACATATCCGAAAGCATTAGGAGGCAGAATTTTCTGATTAAACACAGACATAAGGGAAAACACATAAATGCTGAGATGTTTTCACAAATAGTACTTTCAGTGAATTTTTATGAAGCTACCTTCATGTTTCCAGTCCATGCACCTGATGGACTAATTACAGTTCTCATATTTATCCTTCTAAATGAGGTCTATACACAGATTGCCAGGCAGTCCTGGAAGTTCAGTCTCTAGTAAGGGCTTGGTCCTCATCTCTGCAGCAGAAGGACTGAAAATCTTAATTCTCAGACTTAGCTGGATCTCTCATGGCCTGTATAAACTAAGGACTTATTGATGCTATGAACTAAGAGCATTAAATTCTTCTCTCTTCAGCAGTGAGAGTTGGAAATCCTAAAAATCACAGCTAAGGTCAGAGGGAACACTCAGATATCTCTAACTCCCTGTGAAAGGGGTCAGAAAAAAATCTAACATTTCAAAATGTCTTACAGAACGGAAATGCCCAGACTCCACCAGCTCAGCTTGTATTTTAAAGTTTTTCTTTGAAGTCAGATGGGTAGGAAAAGTCCTTTATGAAATGAAAGCTGCAATTCTAGATATTCTCTTAGTTTTGGGAGTTATGGTTTCACTGTAAGATATGATCAAATTACAATATTAATTTGTATTTAAGTCTTAACAAACCTGTATGTTCCAAGAATGCAGTAGATATGATAATGGGCAGCATTCAGATTTGAGCACTACATAAAATAGAAATAGAATTAAAAAAAAATTTAACATTAAAAAAAGAAGAAAAACCCAACCATCAAGTTTATTTCATAAAAAGTACCAAATCCCGAAGTCTTTACTTACTGAAGTCTTTGATTTTTTTTTAAATATCCCCAAATACTGAAACAGCATTTTTCCAATGAAAAATAATTTTGACTGAAAAGTAAAGATAAATTCTAGTACTTCTGATAGTTAGAGAAATACTACTCAATATAACAAAAGTAGTTCTGATGTAGCACAATGAAAGCTGATTATGAAAGGGGAAATGTATGCAAGCCATAAGGAAAAACTTCCTGATACTTATATACATTATTCATAGCACTGATAGGAGCATTCAATCTAGTCTCGCTTTTTGTATGACTCAGGGTATCGACTTTCCACCAGTTATCTCATTATTGATCCAAATAACTTTTGTTTGGCTGAAATGCATCTTTGAAAAGCCAGAGTCATCTACTCTTGTTAACAAAAGACAGAAAAATCTTCATTTCCTTTTGTTCTCTCTCCAATGACTAATCTCCCTCACTGTTAAAATTTATGCCTAATTCATACCTCAGATTTAGGAGACTGCCACTGTAGTACACAGTATTTTTCCCCAATAAAAAGTATTAATTATCAGGTTACCTCTTAGGTCTATTCTAATAAAACAAACAGAGGTAGGTCTTTAAGAGCAAAATTTTACCACTTGTTAAGAAATACTAACAAAGGCGACGGAAAGCCAAAAAAACCCCAACACTTGGCCATGACAACATATTTTCAAAGGTCAAAAACAGTGACTAAGATTCTTTGAAATGCAATAGATAGAGTTAAGGGTGATCAAGAAGTTTTACAGGAAAATTCCATGTTTCCAGAGCAGATCACTAATCCTCCACCAGTTCACAATGACCTTTAAGTCTGTTCAGAGTGCTACAGAGTTAAGTAGCTTCTAAAGCCCCTGGATGGGGGCACTTCTTTCCTCTCCCCTTTCAGCCACGCCATTTTTATATAAATTTCTGTCTGAAAATGTGCCCCATACCACTTTCTTATGTTCTTTGCTGCCCATCAGAATGCTTCTCTTCGGGATGGGAAATGCACTGACCTGCTTTCTCAGTCTCCTACAGAAGTGTCTCCATTTGGGTATTGTCTGTCTGGGGTGCCAAGGAGGAAGGTACAAAGCAGTAGAAGGGAATCCAAAAGAAAGTTTCAAAAGAGAATAGTTGCGTGCATTGCATTGACTTTTAACGGAAGTTTGAAAACATGTCATTTTAAGTTAAGCCTGTACTTTAACATTCTCATGAGTGCTATGTTCACTTTACAAACTCGCAGTTGTTCATATTTGTCTTGACAGCTTAACCATTTTTATCAGCTTCACATTTCCAGTTGGCTGACTTGTTTATATATGCACCATTTTGATTTTCTCCAATCCCACTTCTGAAAATTTATATCTTCTTGTACAAGACACCTTAAACTCCAAATTAGATTATTAGGTATATATAGGTATCTATGTATTATGAATCATGAACCATTCCAAAGAATTTTTCAGCAATTATCTATGAGAACTGACTCTTAAGAATGCAATTTGTGATCACTTTTGTTTTTTTTTAACAGCAAAGCTAATCTAAGATATTAACAACCTCTCATCTCCAAAATACTTGTTTCTGATTCTCAGTTATGACACTGCTGTAAACAGATTACTAACATAAAAAGTGGGGTTTTCAAAAGCTAATTATTACAAGGTTTTTCCTAATATTCATCTCTTTTTTCAGCAGTTACTGTAGCTATTAGCTGCAAAGAAAACTCCAGGTTAATTAGTGGAATCCAGATAGGCATGTCATTTTAATAATGCCTTAATTGCTTTATGGCTACTTCTATGTTTTGTAAAACACCAGTAACAATAACAGGGCGTATCTTCACAGGTGATAGTCAGCTAAGATACCACTTCTGTGAAGGTTTCACTTCTGGCCTGGCACTGATTTCCCCAAATTCTTCACAACCATCTTAATACACTAGAAAAATGAATATTTGAATAGGTAATATAGGGAATGCTTCTTCATACTTTGTTGGTTTACCTCCTAGAACTTAAAACATAGATTAAACTATGATTCTAAGGACAAATATGTATCCAAACCACCTCTTTTCTTATTCCAGATAATACATAAACTTCTGTAATCTTGTTTAAAAATATACTGCATGACAAATCCATACTTAATACACCTCTGTTAAAGACTTTATATGACACTGAGGATTAATTTAGCCTAGTGTTACCACTTTATTTGTAAATTGCCTGTAAGTAATTATGAATATAAATGCAGACTTAAGAGAAACAGGCTGCAAAGATCAATGATTTCAGCGGATGCCTTCAAAATATTTCATTTACTGCAAGAACAAAAAAAAACCCCTGAGAAAGATGAGACTTTCCAAAACTGCAAATCAAAAGGTTGAGTACTAAGATAACAAGCGGCACGGTAGCCAAGAGGTGCAATAATCTGATGAAAGTTTCTGATTAGATTAGTTTGGTTTGTTATTTATATTCATTCATAAGCAAAATAAAATTACATATTCTGTGCAACTAATGCTATATTCTATACAGAGGACATAACAATTTTAGATTGCTTAAGTACATTTTAATTCAAAATAATCACATGCAAACACAAAAATCAAGAAAACAGTCATTCACACCACTCCTATTCTTGGTCTTTCCATGCCTCACCATTCAAAATATTCAGACATGGCTGGTCCATAATTCTTCTTCAGTTCTTGGTTGTAATCCTAGTACTCATTGCTCACAGTCATGATCAAGCATAATATCTGATATCCAATCTAGATTAATTTTCTGCTAATTCACTAATTCCACATAGAATCACAGAAGCATGGAATAGTTTGGGTTGGAAGGGACCTCAAAGATCATCTAGTTTCAACCCCCCTGCCATGGGCAGGGACACCCTCCACTAGACCAGGTTGCCCAAAGCCCCATCCAACCTGGCCTTGAACATTTCCAGGGAGGGGGCATCCACAACTTCTCTGGGCAACCTGTTCCAATGTATCATTACCCTCATAGTGAAGATTTTTTTCCTAATATCTAATCTAAATCTACCCTCTTTCAGTTTAAAGACATTGCCTCTTGTCCTATCACTCCATGCCCTTGTAAAAAGACCCTCTCCAGATTTTTTGTAGGCCCTCTTTAGGTACTGGAAGGCTGCTATAAGGTGTCTCCAGAGCCTCGTCTCTCCAGGCTGAACAACCCCAACTTTCTCTGTAATGTCAATGAGATCATAGCCCAGCAGGCGTAAGCACATCTCCAACTCCTTGTTTATGCCCCATACTACGTATGTTTGCATAGAGGCATTTAAATTGGGCCCCTGATGAAGATGGCTTACTGGCTGGAATTCCTTTGTGCTGCACTTCAGGTGTTCTTCTGCTGACTGGTGATCCTTGACCAGGCTCTAGGCTTCTATTGCTGGCACTGGCATCAAACTGGTAGGAGTGGGATAGATCGTTTCTCTCTTCTGGCAACTTTAGTTTAAAGCCTCTTCACCAGCTTGGCAAGCCTATGACCAAAGATGTTTTTCCCCTTCTCTGACAGATCAGCCCCCCAGTAGACCAGGTTTCTCAAAGCAAGTCCTGTGGTCTCAGTAGCTGAACTCCCAGCTGTGGCACCAGTCCTGTAACCATTTGTTGACTTGCCAGATTCAACTGTCCCTTTTAAACCCCTTTCCTTTGATGAAAAAACTACCTGTGCTCCAAAGTTCTTTACTGCCGCTCCCAGGGCTCTGTAATCCTTCTTGACGTTCCTCAGACTGCTCCTGGCTGTATCATTGGTGCCCATGTGAAATCACAACAGCAGATAATAGTCAATGGACTCTGTGAGGCTTGGTAGTCTCTTGGTCATATCCCTAGTCTTAGACCCTGGTAAGCAGCACAGCTCTCTAGAGTATGTCAGGTCAGCAAATGGGTGCCTCTGTACCTCTCACAAGAGACTTATCTTCTATTATCACCTGTCACTTGTTCTTAGTTGCACTGGTCATTTTACGGGGAGCAGATGGGGCTGCCTTACTTGGCTCCAGTGTCTCTCCTGATGTAGCAGGTCTTTCCTCTTCAGGCTTCAGAGTGGTGAAGTGGTTCTGCAAGGGCACTTCAGCCTTTGGGGAAGTCTCTTCCTCCTGCTGGTCGTCGCCATCACAAGCTTCCATTCTTCTGCATTATTGCCCTCCCCTCTTCTGTGTGTGCCAATGGGAGAGTTTTTGGTTGCTTGGCCGTGGGCTGCGAGTTCACTGCAGATTGTGCTCACAACCAGCTATCTAACTCCTTCTCTGCCTCCCTGATGTTACGCAGACTTCTCACAGCCTCCTGCAGCTCAGCCACTTACTGCAGGAGGTCCTCCCTCTGGGCACACCTTGTGCAGGCAAGTCTACCTTCCATGCCTGCCCCAGGAGAAAGATCTGGCCACTTCTTGCAGCCTGAGGTCTGTGCTGCAACCTCTCCTTCAGCAGCTAGATGCCTGGGTAGAGGTATTGGCCACCAATGGAGTAGAAGGTGCAGACCCCCAGCTGGAACCATACTTTACACAGTATGAAGCCAAATTACTCATTTAAAGGCAGTCCTTGGACAACTTTGCACATTACTGGTAAATACTTTGCCAATGGAGAATTTGCTAAGGAGCAGGGAAGTTAATGAGTGAATTTGTCATGGTATTTGATGTAATAAGACACATTCAAATGAGATTGACATGATGTTAATATTCTCTTAATCAGAATTTTTCCATTTTGCAATTTATTACACTGATAGATATTATGCCTGAGCAATTTTCAAAACAAGTCAATTATGTGGAAATTGTATGGGAGAAGATTTGTTTTTTCCTCCTCCAACAGGTTGTTCTCCTCTGCCTGTTTTTTTTCCTGTTTTTTCTCTGTGTTTTCTGGGTATCCTTAAAATGAGTCCCTTGTTTTCCATCTTGTGTCCCTTATTCCACTGCTGAAATTATACTGCTTATTTTGAATCTAAATATTAATTTAGTGATCTTGGGTTTAGCCTGGTCTACATTCCTCAGCCACCATCTAATCAAAAGCAGAGCCAGGGAGTTTTCAATTTTGCAGCTATCTGTTTGGATCAGGCAGTACTATATACTCCATCTGAATTAACAGCACAGGAACAATTTCTCAACTGACTTAGCATCTCAGCTGACCTATTCTCCTCTCCATGAACTGCATTCCTTGACAGAAACTAGTTTACAAAAGTTAGATACTAGAAGGCTCTTTACATATTATATTACGGTAACATTTTCCTTTAAATCCTTCTGACTATGGTTTATTGTGAAATGGAATCAGTGAATTTGTTGGTTTTAGTCCCATTAACTGTTAACACAGATTAAAGACCTTATGGAAATAGACTATTACTGAACAGACATCCCTGTCCCCAAGGGTAGCAGAGCACATTTCGTTAATTCCAGTGTGTTTTAGAAAGTATGAATAGCCCAATTATATGTGATGCCTCAACTACAGAGCATTTCTACAGTCATTGCTTAATTAAGGAAAACACTTCCACATTCAGTGTAAGAGAATATGAAAGAATTATTTTGGGGGATCTAATCACACTTGGAGTTAATGCTGACTCAGCTGAAGGATTTATAGTCTAGAACATTTAATGAAATTTTTGGGTCTTTGTGCTTCCTACCACCATAAAAAACAATACTCATTCCCACACCCTGTTGAAACTCACATGCAAAGTCAAAATTAACAAATGGAGTTCCAAAAGTAAAGTGGCAGAACAGAGCCATTTTCTTCACAATCTGTATTACTCAGCTCCCTGTTGCCAAGATCAGTGTCAGGGGATGATATAAGTAGTTACCCAAATGCAAGTTTTCCACTGTGAACAGCACAGTCACATTTTCTAAGGTGCAAACAGATACAGGGAATTTGCTTACTACCCCACATGCTCATGATAACTTACTTTCTCTGCCATTCACTTACTAAATGTGTAAAGCCAAAAAGATGCAAGTGATTAATGACAACTTAGGAAAAAAAATATTAGTTAAGAATCGAGATTCTTTTTTAACACAGCCCCTAATGGTCTGTTACAGCCCATTAAATCACATAGATTATTCGGGTTGTGGAGTTTTTTTTGGTTTCTTTATTCTTTTTTTACTGGAGAGAGTCTAACGAAGGGCTACAAAGATTATAAGGGCACTGGAGCATCTCTTGTATGAGGAAAGAATGAGAGAGATGGGTCTGTTTAGCCTGGAGAAGACTGAGAGGAGATTTCATCAATGTTTATAATTATCTAAAGGGTGAATGTCAAGAGGATGAGGCCAGACTCTTCTCTATGGTGCCATGTGACAGGACAAGGGGCAATGGGCACAAACTGGAACACAGGAAGTTCCATCTGCAGATGAGGAAAATCTTATTCACTTTGAGGGTGACTGAGCACTGGAACAGGCTGCTCAGAGAGGTTGTGGAGTCTCCTTCTCTGGAGATATTCAAAACCCACCTGGACGTGATCCTGTGCAACCTAGTCTAGGTGATCCTGCTTTTGCAGGGGGGTTGGACCAGGTGATCTCTAGAGGTCCCTGCCAACCCCTACAAATCTATGATTCTGTGGAGTTTTGGGAGACTTTTTTTTAGGTGTCCATGTGAGCGGTTTTCTTCAGCACTGATCATTTTTCATAGTGTGTAGGCTGTGGCACTAGCTTTTAAAATAGTCCAATGAATCAGAGCAGTGCCAAGATAAATTGATACCAGGAGTAACAATTCTCTGTAAATAAATATTGACATGTAAGAAATTAACCCTACTGTTTGAATATGCCCACTGCAATAGAATACAAGATTATTCTGCATCTCAGAGAGTGATGAGCATTCATTCAGAATATTCAGTGATGCTGTTAATGCTTAGTGATTGTTTAGCCAGTGTTGATCCTGTCGACAAACATGAAAAATTAGGCTAATCTTATTTTTTAAATAATATAATGGCCATGAGCAGAGAAAATATATTTGGTAATACCTTCAACTGGTAAGGTTTTTGGGATAGTAGTCTGTGTACTGTGCCATACCAGAGACTTTGAAGGTAAGTTAAATGAATGGTGCAATAATATTTCAACTTCAAGTGGCATTCTTCTGCAGCCAGAACATCATCACACAAGCAGTACGGTTGTTGAGGGCAACTGAAACATTTTCTGAAAAGCATTACAAAATTTAGATGCATCTTCAATATGATGACACTACATTTATTCTTCCATTATATTTGTACAAAAAGGTAAAAAGAAAGAAATTAAGTCAAGGCAGTAGCCTTTTCCTAAACTAAGTTTTATATTAAAATCCAAGGTTTGGTATATTTAGAAGCAATTACAATTTAGAATCAGCTACAATTAAATTGCCATAGTCCATGTCAGCTAGACACAAACCAGCTCCAGTCCAAAAACTGTATAGCTACAAGCAATACGTCACAAAGCATGATGAAAAGCAAGGTATATTAGCCCAAGTAGAATAAGTATGCAAGTATATATATATTCAAGTTTCCAAAGAGATTGTATCTGCCCAAATTAATTCAAATTTTTTTTCTATTCATCTGAGGAGAATGCCCATGATAAATAGGGCTCTCTTGAAGCTTAAATACTTTATGAAGCACAGCAAGAACAATATGTGCTACATAGTGTAGTGTAGCATGTTACATTTTTTTTTCATTAACTTTTTTCCAGACTCTAAGTTCTCAATGAACAAGAGCATATCTTGAAATTACCTAGTATCTCGTCAAACTTGTACATGTTTCTTCTTCCTGAGTGGAATTTTGTGGAATTCACAAAAATTGAGTCACACGATCATAATTAATTTGTAATAAGAATGAGCTGTATAACATCTGCAAAAATATAAAGTAGAACACAAAGGAGGATTTTTTTTTTTTTTAAATTTGTGGTTACTTATACACAGTCATATTGACATATTCTGAAACTATAGTCCCTTTACACTGTCAAGCTTTATTCTGAAGTTCATTTATATAGCACAAGGTATGTGATTATGCTTCGCCACAATGATTTGTCTTATCCACACACACTGCTGATGGTTATATTTTAGTATTAATTATATAACTAGGTAGAAAGCATGGTGGATTTATTTTTTGGGAGTGGGCTCTTACTACATATTTATCTGTTTCTCTATGAAAAAGAACAATTTCGGGTAATCAGAAGCCAACCTTCCATATGCACATACGCACACACACACATATTATGCTCACAAATACCAATTAGTAATATCAATCTGTTCGACCCCGGTTGGATGGAACATAGTCTGTGTTATTCCCTCCCCACCTCTCACCCCTAAATGCAAGCTGAATGCTGCTGCAGTTCACTACTTCAGACATACAGGCGCACTGCTTGTACCTTACACATGGCATTTGCAAGCAAGCAAGCTGTGCGTAAAACACTGTAGGCGACTGTGCAGCTGTAAGTGATTTGGGGCACTTGAGGTTATCTAGAGGTATAAATCTCTTTCTACATCATTTACCATTATATAGTTACATCAGATTTTATGAAAGATATTCAAGACATAGATATTCACATGATCTTAAATCCTAAGCCCAAACATTAATATCAGACCCCATCCAGAACACAAAACTTAAAGGTCAAACTAGAAACTCAGTATTACACATCTTTAACCTTGTGTCCATCTGTGTCTGCTACCAGGTGTTTCAGAAGCACACACACAAAAACCAGCAGTGGATTAATCTGTTGCCTCAAATTAAAAGCCAGATATTAATTCCCAGAGGTAAGTCCTCTGAGCCCTGACACATGCAGGTTTCTGTCTCTTCCATAGTGCTATTAACAGATGACAGTCACAATTCTGGACACCTCCTGTTTTCAGGACAGAAGTTGAATATCTTAATAACTATTATTGAATTCTTGTATACTGAGGTTAGGCAGATTTCAGGCATGTAAGGCAGAGATGAATATAGGCTATTATTCCCAAGTACAGTTTTGGACCATATAAAAATATATTTGAATTCTTTATATACTTAGAAATGGAAAAAGGTATTTTTGCACAGTTAGAGTATTCAGCTAGTTAGGGTGCTGCATCAGGAAGTGCTAGTCTTAATTTCTAGATCTTCTCAGCTGAAGCAAGTTAAAACCTCTCTCTTCTACTTTCTATAACATCAGTTAACCCTAGTCTCACATTCTGAATAGCACTAGTCACCAGTTTTTCTGCTGATGCTGATACAATATTCAAATAAAAATATTTATTCACATGAACAGAAGAATCTACAAAGAAGAAAATTGATTCAGGTATCAGAGAAGATAGGGTTGTCTTGAGAAGAATTCTTCTTAAAATCTGAACCAAGAAATACACTTGTTCACTGTGTTTTGTGCTAAAGAATACCTGGATAGAGTACAGAAAAAACAGGTAAGTCCCCTCACACTGTGATGATGGGCAAATTCACCAAACCTCCTCATTAGGTAGAGCTTATACTTTTGATAGATGGGTCTAAACAACACAGCTGAAACCAGAATTGAAGCCATTGGAGAGCTTAAACTGGAAGCCTGAGTACATGCTCCAAATAAGACCTGCACAGTTCAGTACAGCTGATGAAAATACTGCTAGGTTAGCTGACAATTATACATTGTTTGGATTGTCAGTTCTTTGTGAATAACACTGACTTGCACATATTCTTAGAAAATATATGGTATCTTACATTCAAAGCAAAGGGGATGTTAATTTTTACAGCTTCATCTAAATATAGATGCATGCTTAGCTGCATCAAATTTAATACCCGTCAAAGAATGAGTCGATTCTGGAAATGGCATGAACCACTGTGATGAAGCAGCAAGACACATTGCTTGTGAGGAAGAAATCTGCATCAGAATGGACATAAAACTAAGAAACGTGTTGAGAAATTTGTGTTGTCTGAGCCAGTCTTGGTTTGTATTGTTAACATCCTAAACTCCCTCTTGAAGACTGGCTTTTTTCTTCTTTTTACTCAATATACTGCAAGTGCTGCTTTCAAGATCTGTTGTACTGGAGATAGTTCAAAATAGAAATTTATTACCATTAACTGTATCCTTTGGATGACAGAGAGTTTGCATGAATCTCTAATTGTATTGAATAACTATAAAACTTTTAAGAGAAGTCCAAACAACTCATGGAGTCAGGGAAATTACAGCTTTCAGCGAAGTATCAGTAGACTTCATTTGTTTCTGGCCCACAGAGACATTTACCTTAAGGCACTGCCTCAGGCTTTTGGATTTCTTCAGTCTACCTCCTTGAGATTATTTACACTGCTTTTTACTTCCCACTAAATAAACCTAACTTAACAATATTTTAGCATCCTAGTGCAGTTCTGTATTCTAAATTCAGTAACTGTCTTTCTAGAAAGAAAGTTTATAGAAAAAAACCCTGTCATATCCCTCCTTTAAATCATATTAAGAGCCAATAAAAAATAAGGTAAGTGGTAAGTTATGTTTCTACAGATCTATTTACAAACAAAAAAAAAGTATGTTCTGGGTACAACAAAGGCATTGGTGTACACTACAAAGCTCTGCTCACAGGGATAAATAACTTAGCACAGGCTTTTGCTGGTGTAACTATCACCAGTGATATGGTTTTTATAAATCCTGCAAGGAGAGTTGTCTTCTACTGACTTACTTTATGCAATTTAAGAGTTAAAATGTTATGCAAGTGGAAAGAATTCTTTCAGCAAATACAGTGATTTCTATATATGCCAGTACAGATATAGTAGCAGAGGTCTGCAGTGTCATACACAGGGATCCGCAGATGAAGAACAATTTATTTTAAAGCTACAGGCTTCTAGAAACTGTTATCAACTCTGAATTCTGTGGCAATTTTTTTTACACATTAGCTGCTAGTGCTGCAGCACCTACTCACAGATATAAATGGGAACAATCACAATATCAGACATTGTTTTCATTTTCAAGACCTTAGAAGTTGAAATTCATGCAACATTCATATGCTGCTCTACACTCTTCTGTAAAATGGCACTCATATTATTTTTTCCATATTTCAAGTGCCTATTATGTATTTGATACTTCCTAGTTGATGGTTTTGAGGTGAAATCAGAGGTGATGTTTTTGTTTTCTTAAAATTAGTTCTAATAAATAATATTCTCACAAGCTACTGTGAAGTAGCAATAAGGTACAGAAAACTAGGCACATCCTGATAAATCCATTTCCTAGAGTTAGAGAGATTAAGGCAGATTACCAGCACTAGCTATAATTAAAAGATGCATTGAGTGCTTCTAGTCGTGAAAAAAGCTAAGAAATTTGAGAATGAAGAAAGTGATTCAATTGTAATCTATGAAGAGATAACTTCCTTAATCTGCTGTCAAACTCAAACCGTAACTCTGAGAAAAGTCTATGAAGTTTAACATGGAATTAACCTCAAAATTCCCTGGAATTGACATGACAGAACAAGAACAACACACATGATTTAGCTTACCTGGGACAGATGCAAGCCAGCCAACATATACTCTATTAGCAAACTGCTGCTTGCGCTTGCTTTCCCAAAGCAGACTCCTACCACTCTCCTGAAAATGTAATGGTGAACCAGAGATACTGCTCTTAACTTCTATGCAAAATAGTCATCATGATGCGATGGCTGCATTGAATTGCCTTACCCTCACCCTCTTTCTAGCTGTGTTATATGAATGCAAATTAAGGCATCATGAAGCTAAAGAACAGGCTTCTCAAACTGACAGTGACAGAGGTTGTACAAGGTGGCACAAGGGACTCCAATTGCCCTTTGTTTTAGCTATGTTACCCCTAGACAGGACCAGGCAGTGTCGTGAATATGTTAGAAAAAAATCCTCTATGCATGGTGTTCTTTTGCTTTTTTTTCCTGGTTTTAATGGGTATACAAACCCATTTATCAAATTCTGTATATCTTTGTCTTTTTTTCCTAGACTCTACGTGCTGTTAGAAGGTTTGTCAAAGAAGCACTGGAGTGTCCTCTTTTCGTGCCAGGTAATATTGGGCAAACAGATTTTCAGGACCTCATAAAGTTGTCTGAGTTTGTTGGTAATTACTCAGAGCTACAGTAGTTTTTGAAACTTTGGGATATGTAGCAGTCTGAACAATGAATGTAATATAGGCAGGCACAGAAAAAGTGGTGTGTTTTTTTTCCAGCAAATATAATATTTCCTACTACTGAGCTGCCCAGTTGCTGTGCATTTAAATTGTATTCTGATCAGGCCGTCAAACATCCACAAATCTCAGATAAAACAAAGTAAATACAAAGAGTACACATGAAGATACCAAAAATAATTGGAAAAAATGTTGCCTCAGGTAGATGAGCATTGTCTAATGCTTCAAGAAGAGGCCACACACTAAACAGCTGTCCAGTACCCACATTGTACCACATAGAATACATTGGTGCTACAGTAAAGGAACATCTGGGAAGCTATACGCCTAACAAAATATGTAAATATCAACAGTTTTCTGAAGACAGTATTACAAGAAGTTCAAACAAAAACTTAGAATTCTAAATAACAAAATTACCACAAGCATCTACCTCTCCAATTTTCCCCATTGACTGTGCAACTTTAATACCTCTGGAATCCTGCCAGGAGAAATATATTGTTTGTTATTTTAAAATAGGTTCTCTCTTACAAGATTTTCTGTACACATACAATATTACATGTCATGTACATCACTGGAAAGTCATAGACTGGGGATAGATTTTTCAAAAAACTCTACCACACATTAACCTCTTTTTCCTACTTCCAAAGCTAAAATAGAACACTAAAGTCATTTGAATATTTTACACATCAGTCTTATTTTCTCTCTTGCTTCTGATGAGATAATTTTTATTGCAAATTACAAATTGTCTTTTAAAGTATGTAATGACCCATTATGTACTACACCTTTGTCAAATAATGATATTGGAGTGGAAGACTGAACTTAAACAGCAATTTTCTACTGCAGAAATTCTTCTATAAAATACTAGAAGAATGCCATTCATTTCCCTAAGGAGCTGAAGTAGAAGAACAAACCACATAACAGAGTAAAGGAGCATATATGTAATTTTCTAGCAAAGCTAAATGCATCAGCTGTGATGTTGATTTTATCCTCTTTCATCTGAGTTTAAAAATAATATGCTCGCTAATCATGATTTTTATTGTTTACTTGCAATTACCTTCAGAATAAATTGCCTTGAAATGCATTCTCCTATTTTTATATAAAGTGAGCATTTTAGAACAAGACAGTTATATGTAAAGGCCATGTAATTTTTAAACCCTCTCAACTGGTAAACTTGCTGATAGTTTTTCCAATGAGATTAAATAAAAAATTAGTTGCTTCATGTTTTTCACTCAGTTTACAAGCGCCTGATCTGTTGGTTTTTTTTTTTTAGTTTAGTGGTGCTTATCAAAATTTGATAATAAGCATTCAGCACTTTGGTCTGCTATTGCTTGTATGTGAAAACAATACATACAAGTAGAAAAAGTCATGTTAGGATTTCCAACATAAAGTTAATTTATTTATATTTACAGAAAAAATATATAGCAACAAAATATGTTCACCATTGACATCCACAGTAGAATTACTGTATGAAAATAAAAGGAAATTTGTGAGTCTAAGGTTACTTCTCCAGTATTCCCATCAAATTATATATATATATGAATATGAATGCATAAGTCAGATGACATAGTAGTTTCATGTCAGAGGAAAAGGAAAGAAAGAAGTCTTTTTAAAAAAAGTATTTTGGATATCGTGCAGCAAAACATTCAAAATAATTTGCATGTTTACATTATTTGTTTTCCTGTAGTTTTAATACAAGGTCCAAAGAAATTGTTTCATAGATAGTAATTAGCCTTCCTTGAATATCAGACACTTCCCCTCTTACACTAATTCTTGGCTTAATTCTACTAATTTGACATATGCTAATTCTACCTGCAAATATTCAGATTTAAAAACACTCTACAATCTAAAAAATATATAATTTTGGCTGACCAGTGATTAATCTGAACTAACATCAATGATGGATGGAGAATGTAGGGAAAGATGAGTAGAGATGGTAAAAGGACAAATGAGGACCAAAGGACGGATGGAGTTGCAGTCAAAGTTTGAAGGTGCTATTCTTTACACATTGCTTCACAACAGAGTATTTGTTTTTTCTTTTTTTTTAGATTAAGGCAGTCCCTGAATATTACCTGTTTAGCCTGAGTTCTTAGACCTTTCCCTCACTGTAGAATCTTTCCAACATAATGGTTTGAAATAATTTTTTTCCCCTGATTAGCACAGCAATTCCCATCTTAAACAGTGAAATCCACTAAAAAAAAAATTGCTTAAATACATTAGTAACATAATGCAAAGTTCCTTCACCTACAACAAGTTGAATCCCCTGGTACTCATGCCATTTCAAACCTCTAAATATGATTCCAGTCCTTAAGCTAAATTCTCAACTATATTAAAAATTGGACCACAGAATTTTGCTTTAAGCAAGTAAGTGCCACTAAATATACAGCTTGCTTCCCTAATTTCAGAAAATATACTTGTCTCAAGAACTTTAAAGATTCATTCCACCCACAGTGTGTTTTTTTTTCTTTTTTTTTCATTTTTCTGGTAGCTTAACACCTTAATGCTATTGTAATTAACCAGGATATTAAATAAACAGAATGATAATACAATTGGCACTTGAGAAACTAATGAGGAGCTTTAACTCACAGCTATTATGATGCTACAGAAGGTGAAAGTTCTAGTTCACTATGTGCATTTGCTGTGCTACTCAAAGCACAGAAAAAAACATTGCTTATGCCGCACTGTAAGGAGACCTCCCCAGGTGTCTGAGACATATTATTTGTCTACTCAACTGCTTTTCATCCCAGAACACATTCAGAGGCTTCCTGGATGTGGCCCAGGTAGATAGACTTGTGAGAAGAAAACCTTAAATCCATCTGAGTGTTTTAAAGCCTTTCACTCCTGTCTGGTGCTGCCTCCTTCCACCAACACACATCCATGACCAGCACAATAAAAGCCAATACTAGACTACCTTGAGGGCAGCGCCGCCATCCTTAGAAATGCCAGAGCAAGTACAGGGGCAGTCCTCCATTACATACTTTTTCATCCTGTCATAGGGGTTCTTGATTGTACTATCATTCAATAGAAGACTAATCTGTCTCCACAGCCAGAACTAGAGCCCGTGTCACCCTTCCAGTGATAAACAAAAGTAGTATATAAACTTGTATACCTAGTGCAGCTGTTTTCCCCTCTCTCAGCACATTGACACTGAAAGACAACATGTCCCCTCTCCTGGACTCTGCTGCAACATTGGCCTCAAGAAGAGTATATGTCTATGTTCTTTTCATTATGACCACTGTACACCAAGAGTCAAGCAAGCCAAGCATTAGCACTAGTTTTCTTGACACCTGTTGGAATGGCTTTGCAAATACTCCTGTCCAGGGTTTTCAAGAACAGTTAACAGGCAAAGTATTTACCTACAGCTTTTCCATCCTAGCCCTGATGATACACAGTAAGAAGTATGGCAGATAGGGACAGCCTAGAAAACACAGTTCTTCCTGGGTGAAAATCAGTGATTAGAAAATGCTCACCACACACATGTTGAACAACTCATTACATACGTGGCAAGACAGGTATTTTGTCTTACATAATCAATACACTTTCAGTGGTTGCAGAGACTACAAATAAAAAGACTCCATATCCAATAACTAGATTTATTTTCCACCCTAAAGTCTATGTTCACCATTCCCATCCTTGCTTCTGCTCTGCTAAAAATCAGGGTGATGTCTCTCAGGATTGTTTTTAAGAATAATTTATTTTATAATTTATTTTAATAAATAATAATTTAAATAATTATTTATTATTTTCTTAATAATAATTTACTTGTAATCTCCCTCTTTACCTATACCGTATATTCTGTCTGACCTCTGTCCACATTTACTCTACATTCAACTATTTTTCTACCGTGCTAGAAAGGAAGACTCCTAACCATACGTTGCTGATGTAAATCTTTAAAAAGCCTCCCATTTATGAAGAATAGCAAAGTACTATTACTTTTTTGAAGTATCTTTAACATTTAGAATAATCAAAATTCTCTACAGATATGCTCTGTAAAGGCATTCAGAACTGCTGAGTCTATGTGGACAAGTATTTGCTCTACAGATGAATATTCTGGCTAATATAGGCAGCACCTGGAAGCCTGATGGGGAAGAATGCTTACCCCGAGATCCAGCTCTGATTCATTTTCCTGGTACAGTAGACGACGGTGAAAACCAGGCCTTTCTCATCATATGGTGGGGGGACGGAAGGGAGAATAGGAAGACACAGGGAGGAACTGGAATCCTTGGAATAACATGCGAGTACAGAAAGACTATGAGCTAGGTCACATGCCCACAGATGCTCTGCAATGCGAGCATACCCAAGAAGGAACAGCCCCATAGTGTCTACATAAATGATGAAATCTTCTCAGTGCTGTCCTCATAGGTGTCACTGATGAGATTGATATAATTGATATAATTAACTTCCTTCGATTTAAAAAAAATTAATTTTACACAAAATTAATGTTCTTGGAATCAAAAGCAACTATGTTGCTTCATTGCTATAGGTATATTTCATGTATTTAGTTACATTTCAAGCCAAAGCAAGGAAAAAAAACAACCAAAAGAAAACAAAACCCTTCTACATGTAAAACTGTATAACAGACAGCATAAGATTACTGATTCACCGGGAGATGTATGCTGTTCAAACTAGGTTCAACAGGCAAATACTGATTTAGATTGTATAAATTTTAAATTTTAAATTAATTGATGCAGTATTAATCTAGTAGTTTTCTCTACACATAGCCATTGTGTTACAGTTAAGTTGATCTTGCTCTCGTGGGAAATCTTTGTTTTCCCTGACAGATGTCTCCCATACAATCCCCTCTGACCCTACCTTCCCTCAGAAAACATCTGTAGAGAGCTGCTATACTATTCTGGAAATTTGTTTTTCTTCATGCAGCCTCCAAGCTCATTATTCATCGAAACTTCTAAACCTTATTAGAGATAACACTTATTTAGAAGATACAAGGGCTCCCTGGACAACGTGTATGCCAATAACTATAAAAGCTTGGGAATTTGTTAACAATGATCACGTAACTGCTGTGCAAAAACCACATAAGTAGGCAGTACAGTCTGAATTTGCTCACTTGTACATTGTGTGAACAAAAGTGAAAGACATGCTTTGTTTCGTTAAAAGTATTAGTAACAACACATACATACATTAGTATAATCCATTTCTGCCCTCTCTCACTCTTCTGCACAGCAGAGAGATATCAGGCCAGCAGGTATAAGCAACTCCGGGAGCTAAGAGAAAAGAGAGGAATGGAAATATGAGTCTAACCATTGAGGATCTATGCCTCACTGGGTCCAAAATTTCATGGCAATTGGAAAGACGCAATGAATATTCCCTCCTTCTCCAATTTTCCACCCTGTGTCCTTGCTTCCTTGAACAAGGCTACAGCAGGCACACTGCTCAATTCTGATGGACTCCCTCTTTCTGAATGTCATGTCCTCAGACCACAGAGCAGATTTTACACGGTTATTTTGTCTTGCATCCTTGTTCCCACTCACAACGTGAGTCTCAATGGTTGAAGTGTGAAATGAATACCAATAGCCAGGCTCAGATAGATCCAGTTTGAACATTCAGAGTAACAGTCTTTAACATACTACATCCAAACAAATTATCCGATTCCCAAGTCATTAGTACCCTTGCCTTCAAAAATACAGTCAGTGTCAGCTTTTGTTTGAAAATCCATTCCTCTTTGTTTTGTTAATTTGCAAATCCTGCTTATTTCTGTACTAGCATTATATAACCTCATTTGCATAGTCTGCCAAGCTAGTATCTTCTATCACACCTTACAGTTTCCAAACTTTGGTTTACTACAGTTCAAAGCCTTCTAAATCAATTTATAATTTACATAGAAAAAATTAATTATCAGTTACTGATAAAAATTTGGCTTAACGTGATGCCATGGTATTACCTCAACCAAACTTCCACTAGGAAAAAGAAAAACAAACCCAAAAAAACCAAAAACCAAAACCCCCAAAAAACAAACCCCATTGTTTTCTTAAAAAAGTCTTCTAAGGAAGAAGAGGAAAAGTAAAAATAAATTATAGAAGTAAATTAGAATGACATAATTTGACCTTGCAAAAAAGGCATTTGCTGTATTAAAAAGAAAATGATGAGCTACTACTGACATTATAAGAAGTGGAAACAATGGTTCTCTAAGCTTCTCATAAGCTCATTTTTTTACTCACATGTCAGGGTAAATGATTGTTTAAAGAACCAAATCTAGCATTAAAGTAATAAGTTGTCCAACTGATGAATTAGAATCTTTTTTCTTTACCATCTCCTGTAAAATTTTCAAAATATCCTTAAGCTACAGGCAGACCCATAGCCCTTTGGAACTATTCAAAGGTCAATTCAGCTCCATACTATATCATGCAGATTACTGCACTATCCAAGGGATAAGACTCATTTTAATCCAAAAGTGAAGTACATGTAATGAGACATGGCCATGGGGCCTGCACACTGAACAAAGAGTTTACATGCATTCAGTCAGAAACGAGTGTATCTGCCTACTCAAGAAAAAAAGAGAATAAAAAAACATCCACCACTGATCCCAAAGTAAAATGGACAGGGATTCATAATTTCTTATTATTTTTTACTACACACATTGCAGTGTTCTAAACACTTTATTTTAACTAGATTTTTTTTGTTTTTTCTGAAGACCTAAATCTTTATCAAGAATGCCAGTCGGAGGAGCAAGGCTGACAAAAAGGCAAGTAGGAAAATCTGTGTTATGTGCATGAAAATAAAGATGTGTAAAACATTTCACATCTTTCCCATCATGTATGGGAAGTGAAAGCCATTGAGATTTAAGGTAGTAAATTGAGATTTTATTTGTTAAGTTTAAATGAGTTATAGATTAGAACTGTGAAATAAAGCTTTCTTTGCTTTTGATACATTAAGCTAATAACAATTATTTTAGTTAAAAATTAAAAAGAAATTGTTTAGCCAAAGTCTTCCTTACTACATGATACTTGACACTTCAAACAGTGGCTACAATAACAGTCACAAGGTACTCAATGCAACCTTGTAAAACATGAAGACTCATGGTGTTCTTCAAATTCCATAGTTTGCAAAATAGGTACTTTAGTAAAAAGAATTAATTCCCTTAGACTTGAAAGGAAGCAACACCTTTAAAAAAAGGAGTAAAATAATAACAAATAATAAATAGTCTTATAATAAAAAATGAACTCATAATTGTGAAGTTCCTGTAAGATTAAAAAGCATACCAAGTTTTAGTTAAAATCCTATTTCTACTGGATACTTGGATTCCATATGAAATAAAAAAGAGTTGTTCAACTCTAGCTGCTTAATAATTTTTCCCTTTCCTCACTTTATTTTGAAGATTGAATCTCGGGTTGTGTTTCAGGGAATAAAACAGAGCCTTGCAATGATATCCAAGCTAGTTCTGCTCTCATAAGCAGCAAGCATTTTAGAACCACATTCCCCACAGGCTAATTAGCAGCTCTGCTGTAGCAATTACACAGCATTTCAGTTAGGCTAGTTAACCTTACTTCTGGGCATTAATGAGTATTACATTAATGCAACTACACAGATGCTGTACCAGCTAGTCTGTCCAGACATTGCAATGGTCAGAGCTGTAAGTTCAAGAGCAACAAGTCTAAAACAGATTTAGTTTGCTGTGACAAAAGACCTCACTGGGACCAGGAGGTTTGTCTTTGTTTTGTTACATGAAGGAAAGTATGTTCAGCAGCAATGACTGAGACATATGAATCCAACCAGACAGCACAACAGCTTTGAGACTGGAGGAAAGGTAAACTGCATTTAAATAATCCCCAGAGGAAAGAAATAAACCAGAACCTCTTGCACTCTTCTACACTAACCACTGAATAATCACATCAGATTTATATGGGCATCCTTTCTTCCTGGCCTCTTCAGCTCGTATCTCTTTGATTCAGGGCTGCAAAACATGGTCAGGTACTTAGATCTACAAAATGAGCGGCCCTTAAAGCCACTGTCTGTTCAGAAGTACAGAAGTTCCTACACAGTTCTGCAGGTGGTGTGTGGGCAATAAAAATGCTTGAATAAGAAGTGCAGTATCCCGAAGGTACACAAATATTTAACACTGCTATTAGTTTAGCTCACTTTCCTTTCTTTTCAGGAGAATGCTACCAGCAAAAAATTCATCCTGCTAAAATGAGTGATTTTTGTTACTGACTCAACCTATGTTCTTCTTGGGTCTCCTAAGTCTTCCTTAAGTCTCCGAACAAAACAATCTTTGCCCAGTATTTGATTTGTCACAACTTAGATTTGTTAATGCAAGATCCTTTTTTTTTTTTTTTTTTTTTCCTTTTTCCTTTCTCAACATAAAATGTTCCCTGCAGGTAAAGTCAAGAAAGCATGGTCATTTTTGAGCATGCATTGTTTTAAGACAAAAAATGCTATCAACTTTACAAAATCATTTAGCTTTTCCTAACAAAGACTTTTTGTGAAGGATAAATCAATAATTTACAAATTAAGGTGACAAAACTCAAAAACAGCAAGGTAAACCAGAAATTATTTGCCTTTGCATTTTCAGTAGAGCTCTACTTTACCTAAATACATGTTAAGGCATTTGTTATTATTACTGATGTGACTGGCAAGTTCTGCAGCTGGAATGGTAACAATCCGAGTTATTCATATAGCTGAAACAACCACTCTGCAGGGCAGACTTATTAAAAATACCCTTTTCTCCTTCTTCACATATTCTTGATGTCATAAGCTAAAATATGTGCTGGGGGTAAGTACACACAAAAAAAAAAGGCTTATTTTAGAAGCTTATATAGTATTGTCAGCATTTACTTACAACCAGCTTTAATTTCTTTTCCTGGTATTTGCTGTAGTTCAAATTTGCATGGAAGGCAAACACTCGAGGCCATGCCAAACACTGCTGATCATTCTTGCCAGGATAAGCACTACAGATGCATGTTCTAGTTCCAGAAAAGTCTGATGCTCTTCTCCCTTCATTTGACATTCTACATAAAGTTGGTTCTGTTCATATAGCTCTACATTCAAGACACACAAAGACTACAACAAAAACTAACATTGATACGATTTCTTCCAAAACCAGCTGGAAACCACTCTAACTTACTATCTTAAGTGGGGTTTCTTATGGTTTGTTATTGTGCTGAACCTGTATGACAACTTGGCATGCATGGAGCCTTCAGGGACTTATTGATGACAGGATCACTTATTGGACATACTTATATCATTTATCTACCAGTTTATTGACACAAAAATACCTCATGAGTAGTATATACAGAACCAGACTATATTACAAAAATCTACGTTTACAAAAGTCTACGGGGCAGAAAGCAGAGCTTATTCCATCTCCAGTTCATCACAAAAACAACAAAAAAAATATACAGATGCCATTAAAAATAAGTTGAATGTCCACCAATTAAACCTCTTAACTCTAAAAAGATTAGTAATGCACTTTATTAAAATAAGATTACTCATATTTGTGCCTAAGCATAAGCCCAATTTAAATATTTTTATTTCAAATACTTGTGCTACAACACTTACATAAATAGGGATGATTATTTAAAAACTCAGATTAGTCTTGCCTAATACATACAACTATTTCCATGAGCCATTATTGAGTGATTTGGAACTTACAATTGCATGTAAGATACAGTTTCTAAAGATTTATCATTTCAATGGTAATCTCCAAAGAAGGTTTTAAGAATCTTTGAGAATTTGCTCCTACCATATAGCCAAGGCAAACAATTTGTGCTTTTACACTGATTTTTCCCCACATAAATAATTTGCAAGATATATTCAGTCTCATTGCCATTATGGTAATAAAGCAGGGAAGTGACACAAATCCAGTTTAAATTTTAAATAGGTGCATAGAGACTTAAGGCAGATGAATAAGATGAATGTCCCAAACAGCAATAGGATGTTTAGATTTAATTCAAGGACTTTACATTTGATTTACATTGTTTTCATTGAGCTTGCATCAGACCTGTGATAATTTATATCAGCCACAATAACAGTAATCACCTTGAGAGTTTGTTTACCTTCTCTATTTGATAAAAAAATGCCAGTGTATTGGTGCTTGTTAGTGAAAGAGTGTACTTACCTATATATTATACTTTTATTGGTGGATAAATCAATATACTATAGCTTTAGAGGGATACTGCTTTACAGGTTGCTTTCTGTCAAAATCCTACAGGACAGTTGAAAAGCAACATACTGTGAAGTGAAGGCCTTGGCCATCATGAATACCGATAGCTCAACATTCTAATATTCTGTGAAATCTTCTCTGCACTAGAGACTAATTTTGCATTAATGAGCACCTGTTTATTTCTCTCATTTTTCTACAAATGACATGGGGAAAATAGGATAATTAAAAAGAAGAAACAAAGCATTCTCATTTTAAAAAGTAGTATGTGTATACCTTTAACTTATACACAAGAGAAATATTAAATTAATATAATATTAATTTATCAATTAAAACAGGTAAAAAGGAAAGTCATTCTCCATTAAATTTAAGGAAATTAAATGAACTTTTTCATTTGTCCCAAAACCATCATCTGCACAGCCAAAAATGGAAATGAGTTAATGTTAATAGTGTGCTTTACCATTTTCTCCACTAGTATGGCAACTTCCCAGGCAGCCTTGCAGTTAGGCTATAACTACATATTAAACATGAATAACTATGTCACTTAGGCACAAGTTAAAATCCTTGCAAGAACATTAAAAAAATATTCACATCTAATAATGGCACAAGAATGAAGGTTAAGAGATAGGTCATTGGCAGCAGCATTAGTTTTTAATGAAAAATAGTAAATCTGGACTCTTTCAGCTTCTTTCTCTCTCTCTCCTTACTCCAGGACCAACAGAAGAGAGGAAATAGGCCATGAAAGCCAGATCCTTTGAAGCATTCCACTTGGTCTAAAAATGGCAGTATTAAAGCCTTGAATGAGCCTAGTTCTACAAATTTAGCAGCAGTTTTGGAAGGTCTAAATCTACTCTCTTACAGCCACTAGGCAGAAAAGGTACAGAGTTTGACCCTCTCTGTACAGATTCCTATTTTAGACAAGAACAGAAACATCAAGTGATTTGCTTAATTAACCTGTGAAGTTAGACTTGGAAACGGTAATCCTATTAAATTTACACAATTGATCTACAGTACAAGAATTATTTGCTGGAGAAATCAATGAATTTTTATTAGTGAATAAATTTAAGGTTATTGTATTTCAGACAATTTCCAGATGGTGAAGGGGGAATACATTTATTGAACAAATTATTCATCCCTCCCTAGCTACAGAGCATAACATCAGCTCTTGGATATGATATTTAGCAGCCTAATGCTAAGAAAAGCTGCTGAAATATTCTGATAAGAGGTCAGTGTAGCTCTTTGTCCCCCGAAAAAAACACAATCTTGTTATTATTCAATCTGTAAGCAGTTTGGTTTTGGTTTGTTGGGGGGTTTTTTTGGTTGTTTTTGTTTGTTTTTTTCTGGAGGAACATTAGGAAACAACTTGAGACACATTCTGTTCTTTCATACTGCTTGGTTTCCAGGCAGAAGGCAATTTTTTTTTTCCTTTAAAGCATTATTCTGAATCATATTAGATACAGTTGGAAAGAAACAAGTTTTCTTCCTTATTGTGACATCCGGAGTTTGAAAATTGCTTACACAGACACATATACATGACAATTAATGCAGAAATGAGCATGTGTTTATGCACATTTATATAGTGAAGTTGTTCAAAGGCTAAATTGCTACTCACACTTCTACCCCACAACTCAAATATTTAATTCTTGTTTCTTTCTTTTTTTTTTTTTAAATATTACTTTCTTAAGTATGCCCATAATTCTATTCCAAATTTGCTATGAAGTTAAGCTGCTATTATTAGTTAGGCTAATGCTACAGCGTAGTATTAGAATAATCTCTGCTAAAGTTTTACATCACAAAGGTATTAACTGAACACTGCATCACTGGTCTACATGGACTGGAAGTTATCCATGACTCTGTTAGCACTGGGGAAATCATGAGCATAGCAGCAGGTTTTTATCTGGTGGTTATGCCAACCAGCAGGTAGCATTCATTGATGAGTTAATAACCAGAAAATGCATTTTCCTTTGACATTGGAATGGAATTGGACATTCTGTTAGGAGGGGAAGAGGACTCTATCCTTCACCTATCATCTGGCAGCTAAACAGTGTCTAAACTGAATTCCCAATTTCAAGCTCAGTCTGATGGAATACAACACCAATACTGGAAACTATTACAGGGTAATACGTAAAATGAGAATATATTTCCTCCTGCAGATTAGAAGGCAAAAACATAAATTCTTACCAGAAAGGAGGGAACAGAAAAAGAACAGAGTAGGAAGGTGTAAGTGTCATTTCCCTGGCACCAGGAGCTGTTAGGGTGAATGGCTTTGGAAGCAGACAGAACAATTGTGTTGTGGTAGGTGGTGGAATGTTAGGAGGAACTGAAAATATTATCAAAGATGAGGGACTTGGGGCAAACTAAACTTTTTTCTTAAGTGAGGATTTTATTTCATGACAATTTTGTTCGACCTCAGAAGTATAAAACTGTTCTGTGCATCATTTGATGCATTAGAATGCTCATTGTCATTTCAGTGACAAAAATGGTTTCAGTTCCTGGGAATTCATAGTTCTGAAGACAGTCTTGTATGCTGCTGGCATTACTGTTGAGGCCTGCAGATAAAACAGATGCAGGATTTGTAAGGACAGGCAATATATCTTAGATAGTGAGTACAGGTGAAAAAGCAGACAAGTTCTCAGATGCTATATCCCTTTCCCAAATCTGTTGAGATATTACTTCTCCTCACAAACATGTTTTTGATGAATGCTTAAGAACTACGTGCTTTTTATAAATGCCTGTTTTCTAGAGCATAAATGAAAGCAGACAGGGAGGTCACTATGCTGGTGTTGTACCAGTGAAAGTTGGTCTCATCCCACAGAATTTTCCTGAAGGAGAAAAGGTTACTTTGTATATATAAATAGAAGAAGACATAGGATGGAAAAATAAGTTCTTTTTCAAATTAAAAGAACATTATGAAGTTCAAAGCCTACTTTTCCCTGTTCATGTCTATCTTTCTCATATTTGCCTGCAGCTGAGTTCTGGTATATGCTTTCTACAGTTAAAATTTTGCTTTTGCTTAAACTACCTCTTTTGCATTCCTCCCAACAAGTGTTTTGTTTTCAACTGTGTTTATGTAATAAAAGACAAATTTTCAGCTACAAAAGTTATGAAATATCTCCAAAGAACAGCAGCCATCATAACACAGAAAATTATTAGATTTGTGACTGCAGAACTTTACATGACTGGACTCAGCAATCTTAAAGTACTCCAAGATTCTATGCTTTCTAGGGTAATAAAGTCAGATGTGGATATAATTCACCAGTTCTCAGTTGCAATAAGTACTTTGAAACCCAGCATTAGTAAAACATTCAGTCATAGTACAAAAATGCCTAAGCTGGTTGTTAATAAAAGTGTATATGCAAATTGTGCAAGATGCCAAAAAGATCTGCCATTCCTGAGGTAAAATTACCACTCCAATGGAGTGATTAAGAGGCACTTCCAAGTGGAAAGAAGTTGTGGGATGTGTGGTTGGCTTTTGTTGGACTTCTTCCAACCTCTGAAGAGATTAAAGATATTGTAGGGACATTTTTATTCAATTTCATAACTAGCATATGATATCGAAGAAGCTGTGTGAGTTATTCATTTTCAACCTACTTTTCCATCACGTATACTACTATATAAATTCAGCAGGTACTGGGGCACTGATCTAATGCTGCACCTTTCAAAAGCATTTCATCATTAACTCCCGATTTCTCATAATATCGTTCAAAACTCCAGAGACTGGAAAGACAGTAAATATGATGAAATAATATTAAAGTTTGAATTGCTTCCTTTTACATCAGTAAGAGTTTCAATTAACATCTGGTGAACTATGAAACAAATAGATTTAAGCACTGTTTCAGAACTTCAATATTTCACAGCACCATTTTGAATTCTACTGGCAAAATTCAGAACCTACAAACATTTGTGCAACAGAACTGTCCTCCACACTGATGACAGCCTTATTTAATATTTAATTTAAAAAATATGTGTTTATAACTGAATTCCAGAGTGTTTCTTTCACTTTTACCACAGACCTCTCATGGTAATTATCTCAAAATTTTCAGAGCATTGCTTTAAATAGACTATCTGTTCCAAAGTATGAGGTTGTAACTCTACTTTTTGACTGCCACCAGAGAATGAAAGCAAAGGGTTGAATTTTTTTCGTCCTGAATTTGACAGATTTGGGTTGGAACAGAAAGTGAAGGGTTATTTCATGCTGAAATTAAAAAGATTGGGAAGAAACTGTGTTCAGTTTTGGTCCCCACTATATAAAAAAGATGTGGACAGGCTGCAGAGGGTCCAGAGAAGAGCCACCAGGATGATCAAAGGACTGGGAAGCCCACCATGCAAGGAAAGGCTAGGAGAACTGGGTTTGTTCAGCCTAGAGAAAAGAAGGCTTAGGGGTGATCTCATCACCATGTTCCAGTACTTAAAGGGCGGCTACAAGGAAGATGGAGACTCCCTTTTTACAAAGAGGCACATGGAAAAGATAAGGGGTTATGGGTGAGATTCCAACTGGACACAAGAAGGCATTTTTTCCCAATGGGAACAATCAGCCATTGGAATAATGTCCCCAGGGAAGTGATGGATTCCCCAACATCGGACACTTAAGTTTCGGATCGACGGGGTGCTGGGCCATCTTGTCTCGACCATGCTTTTGTCTAGATGGAGCATTTGCCAAGAAAGGTTGAATGAGATGATCCTTGAGGTCCCTTCCAACCTGGTATTCTATGGGAAAAAAAGGAGCAAAATATAAGGAATCAGTAGGAGAAGTCTAAGACATGAATATACTAGAGCAGACTCAAAAACTCAGAATTCTTTTTTTTTTTTTTTTTTAATTTTAACAGCAATTCTCAGAGGTTGAAATTCTTCTGGATTTTAGAGCACATATTCATTTAATTTTTACCCTCTAAAATAATTTAAAAAAAATAAATCTGAACAGAAAAGTCATTTCAAAACCAAAAAGACATCAAAAGATTTATTTAGAAACTACCAACTTGTTTTACTCTTTTCATTTTGTTTCTTTTTAATTTTGAAAGTCTTTTCCCAAAGCTGGTACCTGATACTAATTCACAGACTAATCTGTTGCTGCTGAAAATCCTTCTCTAGGAAAGAATTTTTATAAAAAGGTTTTCACCAGTTCTAGTTAGTTTGAGAGGCACCTAGCATATTTGGAATATTTAAACACATCCCAAGGTAAAATCTTTTCCTACTGAATTGATTTTACAGACTAAACACATCACAGACTACTTGTTCCCTGCTTCTTGGGAAATAAGTGGAGGCAACATCAGACACTAAGGAATTTTTCAGATTACTTCCAGTTCTATTACAATTAATCTGCTGCACACAAACATGCAAGACATTCTGGCAACTTGAAACATTTTTAATAGCTAATGCACCTGAGAATGTAAGAATGCTATTGTACTTTTTAAAGCTTACTTGGTGCCCATTTCTGTAGTTACTGTTATTCTGTACCAGACTTGGTGAAATCTCAAACACATCATCCTAAATAAAGCCAGAGTCTGTATTCTCCCACTGCCTTCAGCTTGACCCAATTAGTTTGAAAAGCTTGGCCAAAACTTATCTCTTGACATTTTGGAATCAAAAACTGCTGCCAGAAACACTGTATACGTACTCAGGAAGGTTGTTTTAAAAGACTCCAAACTGCCATGACAAGCAGTTGTCCTGCCATTTTTCTCCTTCAGGGAAACCAAAGACAGAAGACAGTACAGTAGATGTACTCTCTATATGACAGAATACAATTAACTTGCTAGCTTATAGGCCTAAGGCTTGTTTAGACAGAACACAGCTCTATAAATCCTTAAACTTTTTTGCAGATATCCTTTGAAATTTTTTGCATATCTACAGGAAAAATGAAGCTGGCCATCCAGTCTCAAACAGCAAAGAATTGAGATGATAGTTGTATGAAAACAAACAAAAGTAACAGCAGTCCAGGATAAGGATATGTGCAGAACGAGTTCTCATTTTTTGGAAGTATTCATGAAATAGTGCAGTTAAAAATGTATCTTGATTATGCGGAATATTTGCAAGACTATATGCAAACATATCCTGTAAACACTATTTTCCTTTTACCACTACACTTCATAATAAAGTACATCTCCACTTATGTCCTGCATTTTCTTTCTGTCTCATCTTTCTCCTAAGACTTCCCATGATTTACATTATAGGAATTATATTTTGCCAGAAGGCTGGGACAGAGACACTGGCATTACAGGTGTTAGGAGGATTTACATCTTCAATGTCACAGAACACTGACAGAAAGTGTTGATAGTACCCACATAAACAATTTGTCTCCAAATATTCTGGTGTAGTTATTTTCAGCTATAGGATTTACCCTTAGGGAAAGGGTTTTAAAGGAAATGAGAGACAGTCTGCTTAGACTGTCTTTAATGTTTCTCGGTTTTCCGTAGTGGGCTCTCCCTCTTCTCTCTCCTCCCACTTTTTGGAGCTACACTGATGTCTTATCAATAAGCAAGAGTAGGTAAGTAATTGCTCAATGCATTCACCAATAAATATTACATTTTTAAGATTTGCAAAACTTTGTTTTATTGGTTGCTTCTACATTTTCAGTAAGTGATTTTAGAGTTGTGTCAGGTTAGAAATAATATGGTAAATTGAACATTTTGCCTATCCAGTGCATGAAGAGAACAGAAATGTCCCTCAGTTCTGCTACTTCTCAATGCACTATTTCATTTTGGCACTGACAGAAGAGAAGCTGCTAAGTCAGTCTAAAAAAAGTCTGCTTTAAAACAATGAAGAGATATCCTACTTTAGTTAACTCCTACATAAACAAGCACAAAGATTGTTAAATGCTTTAGAAACCAAGAAGACAGTTCTTCATAATTTGAAAGAGATCAGAATCAACCCTCCCCCAAAGACCTAAACACAGCAGGAAGGAATCTGCTGAGACACCAGACAAATAAATTACCTATCTCTTCTCAGTAAATACAAGGAAAAATCCATAGCAACACAGAGTGCAGAGAAGCCTCTTTTATAAACTGCAGCAGCAAACAGTACAACTCCAAGTAACAGAATTAAAGTCAGATTCTCTCCTGGGGTGCTCACTTAAGCCATGCTGATATTAACAAGAATGATATATGATTAGTCAGAAAAAAAAGATCCCTGTGGTATACAGTAACTCCTGAAATGCGTTAACTTAGGAAATAAAACACATAGCATTGCTAAGGGAAAAGTCTTTTACTAATTGGTTTATCCCCTAGAATGATTGATTTACAGCACTGGTTTTTTACAAAATCTACCTAGGTTACAGAAGAAGCAGCTGCTCATCTAATCCGATACAGAATTATGCAGGATCATACCAAGAGCCTGTTGAAAACAGGCAACAAGAACTCCTCACCTCTAAATTAACCACCAGTCTTCAGTGTTGCCCAAATCAAAACAGACATCCTTTCCCCACTCTCTTAGACGGACAGTTTATATGAACTGGGCTGGGATGATGCTTTGCTTTTTTACATCCCACAACATGGGAACACTGGTTTTAGCTGCATCTAAGTCCTAAAACCAAGTCTCTCTGCTAATACTGAGATAGAACCTTTTGGGATCTATATGGTTTTGAGAGTAAAATACCACGCAAAAAAAAGGGAGAATATAATCTAAGGAGACTACAGGCCACCATGCAATAATCTCTCCCTCTAAAGACTTGAGTATTTTCAGGAATTTGATAGAAACATTTTAAATTGCCAAGCAACCAGACCTATGGAAGCAAAATATTGGATATCACTTATTATCATGTTATTGTAAATAACATTTATTATTGTAAATCATTATTTCACCTTCCACCTAAACTATGAATCTACTTAAATCCAGTTTAAGGTTGAAACACCATCAATTCTTGACCAGCTGAGCTCAGTGGATAGGAAGAAAAGCATCATTATATAGTTCCTCCCCTCTAGGTCTGTCTCTCTAATATGAGCACAGACTTGCTAAAAGTTACACGTTCAATCTGTGTAGAGATCGTAGGATTTTTATTTTTTTTTAAAATTAAGCTAATGTATTGATACAGATACTGTAAAACTACCTGTCTAAATATAGATTCTGCCCAAGTTTAAGCTTAATTGACATAATTAATGTTTTCTGGATAAGCTAAACTGAGAGTAGAAAAAAGATCTACATAACTTCTGAAGGACTTTGTGGTAGGTAAGAGTTGATCAATAAATGTATACACATGTATGTGTATATATAGGTAGGTAGATGATGTGTGTGTGCATGTAATGTGTACATTGACACACACCATCAAGATACTGGTTCTACTGAAAACAGTCATAACTAACATAGCTACAGGATGCAGATATGTAAATGTTAGATAAAAGGAAAGATAGGAAAAATGTAGATTTTCTTTATAAGATAAAATTTGCTGTCAACAGACAGTGACTAACAGGTATAGCTTTTTTGACTTTGCTTAAATCTGTGCTTTTAAAAACACAACTCTTTCCTTTCTGTAGCTTTTGAAAGGCTTATCCCTTTCCATTGTTCTTCAAAGAAACGTGCTATGAAGGAATTACGCTAGCACAACATAATCCAAATGATCATATGCATGTTGTATACAACATGTACACATTTCTGTTTCAAAAATTTAAAACAACAACAAAAACCCCACACAGGATTATTCCTTGCTTCAAAAACCACCTGGAAGAGGCTTAAAAGAATAGTACTCAATTCTCAGATGTCCGGTTAGGTTGGACCAAAACAGGTTAAAATAGTCAAACCAGGTTCATATTAACTCTAGATTTACTACATTCAACAATCTGGGATAAGAAGTAGATATTTCAATAACTATATAAGAATCTAATATTACCTACTAAAATCAGGCAAAATTAACTGGTTTTGTGCATGTGTGGCTGACAGCTGCCATGGAAGATGCCTTCCATGCTAAGAAGAGCGACGGTCTCCTGAAATAGTATTGGCAACATCCTTTGCTTTGTCAGTTTTAGCGAGTTAAGATCGCTTTAGTCAGAATTTAAAACAAAACAAAAAAAAAAAAAGAAAAAAGAAAGAAATTCTATTATTCTGTTCTTGAACTTAAAATCCTTTATGACCAGACATACAGGAACTGCAGAGGGGAAATGATTGCCAAGTGAAACATCAGAACCTAGTATACACATTTGAATAGCACAAATTAGTTATTAACTCAATAATCCATGAACATGACCCCCCTCCCCTGGCCCAAACTTAAAAGCCCAGAGAACAATACAAAGCACAGCCCTGACACCACCCACGCTAAGGCCCCGCTCACCTGTGAAACAACTCTTGGCTGAAGCTGGTGGCCCAGGAGGCGAGGGAGGCCGGGTCTGCGGAGGCGAGGCAGGCAGCCTGCGCCAGCCTTCAAGGCCTGCACAGTTGCTTACACCACCGGTGTGCTGCTTGGCCATGCTGAGATACCCCAATTCACGGCGCGGTGCCTTGCCAGCCCCTTCACACAGTTGTGGGCAGCAGTAGGGTCAGGCATGCTCCCTAGCCACTACCACCCGAGGGTCTTTAAGTGGAAAGAATTGTCTGGACCAAAATAGATAAAGAGTCCCTTTTCTGAGTGGGCGTGAGGTAGAAAGCCAAAGGTTTTTGCTTACATGAAGCTTTACCATCCACTCAAAGCCCTGTGGTTCCTGAAGAGAATGTGGAGAGTAGCCATTTCTGTGTGAAGTACTGGGTGGGGCGGGGGGGGGTAACAAACTCCTCTACATCCCCACAGGTGCTTTTCCTCCTTGGACAAGATCAGTCATACTCAATAACTTTAAGAGTTAATAGGCAACTTGGGTTCTCAGTTTTTTCCAATTCAGGTGCCAAATGGCACCCAGCTCCCCATCCACTCCCAGAAAAGCCCCTTCCCTACCTGTGGCTCAGGGCCCAATCCAGGCCGGAGCACACTGTGAGAGACATGGGACATGGCGAGACAGGGAGGGCAACGGGGGAGAGGAGAAAGCTAGAAGCAGGGCAAGGACACTGCCTATCCAGGACCGCAGACCTGGGAGCTTACTGGGGAGAAGGCAGATGAGCGAGGGAGTGAGCGAACAGCCATGGGGCCTTTCCCCACCTCCCGCTCCCCCACAGCTGCCCCTGGGGAGCCATCTTCCCCCGCTCTCCTCCAAACCAGGACCTTGTGTAACCCGCGCTGCCCTTCACCGGGCAGCTGGGGCTTGCCTGGAAGGCAGGCCCAGCCCTCACCCCCGGCAATCCCCACTCTGCCCGCTGGCCTCCTGCCCACCCTGGTCCTCGGGTGGGGGCCTGCAGCCACCTTGGCTGCCACCCGCCCATCCTCTCCAGGGGAACCCAGGCTGAGGAGACGGAGCAGGCTGAAAAGGAAAACCAGAGAGCCTTAAAATGCGGAGGAAAGGGAGCCGCTAGAAACACCTGGGGCACCCCAGGGGAAGGAGCAGGTGGCGGGGAGGTGGTACAACAGGGGCTGCGAGAGGGAGCACCATGGGGGGTCCCGTGGCTCTGCTGTGTGCTCCCCCAGACACCCACCCCTGCGTCACGACACACAGCCTCTATCGCTCTTAGATCATTTATTCATATATTCCCCCAACCCCACCGAATCGTATTAACTCGTTGCTCTCCCCATATCGGAAAGAAGGGGAGAGAACAAATGAGATTCTTAAAACACATTTCCTTCTGCTCCCATCTTCCCAGCCACCTTTGAAGCCAGGCATAAAATGATTCAGTCTTTTTTAAGGAAAACAAAGAAGAATGGTTTCCTAGCAACAGGAGTTGCGGTATTGCTCTCTAAGGGATCTCTCCATGTTTTCAAGGCTTTGCCCATTTACTAATATTGGAATAAAACTACTCACATCATATTAGAGTGATTTGTTTAAACAAGGACAAGCCTATACTGCTTTTCGGCAATGTAGATGTGCCAAAGCATAGTGTTAAAGAACTCATATTCCTGCAAAAAAGCAAGGAATTTCCTTTCAAAAATGAAAAGCAAACATCTAGCATACCTTCAGCAGGTGCAAACAGCTTTATTTCATTGAACTATACAGTATATTATACCCCACCTGCAAACCTCCCAAGCTCTACTTCAAAACACAAACCCAGCAGTACCTCGAATTGCATAACAGTTCATTTTTCTAATGTATTAAACTGCATTCCAGAGATATCAATCCACACATACCATTTGAGTTATTTGGAAAAAAAAAAAATTAGGGGCTGCTGGGTTTGGACTGTCCAATATTAAGTGGGAGAAAGAAAGTGATTAAATATTAATATTTGACCTGTCTGAGGTGCTTTAGAGCCTTCTGAATACAACAGATGTAAACACATCGGGGGATACATAATTACTATTTTTGGAAAATAGTAGTGTCTTGAGAAATTAACTGCCAGGAGATGCCAGCAAAATTAAGTGCTCAGTAGTATTAAAATAAGATGAATAGAACACGTACAGTTACAGTAATCAAAGTAATAGAAAGAGATATGGTATAATCCTTAACATAGTCCTAGGCCATTTTATATCAGAAGCTGCAAACAACATTTAAGGAATGGCCATTGCAGGGCTTGGTTGCAGACCCTACTGAAAAGCCTGTCAATTGTAGCAACAAGTTAACAAACTATAGTCACCATAAATTTGCTCCAGCATGGAAATGTGATTAAATAACAAATAAAGAGGGAATAGGGCAGATGAGGAAACCATAATCTTCTATCTTACCCAGTCCGCCTCCTCAAGCTGCGGTTCTGGTTCATGCTAGAACAGGGTTTGCCTGGCTGTGCTATCTGTCAGACTGGGGAACTGATCTAACTTTACAAATATTGCTGGAGAGGAAAGGGTTTACTTTTCCCCTTCCGCTTTTATGGGAAGTGTGGAGGAAGGAAGATCCAGGGAAATAGGTCTGGTCACCCAAACTCAAGAGCACGCTTACAAAAGGAGTGGGAACAAGGAACAGATACTACCTGTTGCCAAATATACTTTTATTGTGAGATTATCATGTAAGACACTAACCTTGTTAGGAGATATTCCCAAAAGTGTGTCTGCAATTTTCATATTTCTTCAAACAAGCACATCTACCAGTCAGCTTATTTTATAAGGCTTCTCTTGATATCAGAACACCTTTGCACATGGGAATAAAAGCATTCTGAGCAGAATTTATAAAAAGCCACTATTCCTTAGTAGCAAAAGTGAAATGATCTATCAAAAAGGATAAAAATACTGGTTAGAGGGGTCTTTTAATTTTTCTTGATCCTATGTTTTCAAAGAGAAAGAAAGAAAAAATGGAGAAGATAGTAGGTTTTCCTTTTGGAGAAAGAACTCTGTTTTATCCAGATATAGTGCTAGCTAAGACCCTGAGCACTCCAGTTCTCCTCCCATGGCTAAGTGTGCAGCTGAATGACCTGGCAGAGGTCATTCCTTCTGACATTGCAGAAGCTGATGGATGCAGCTGGATAATGCAGTGAACATGCTGGATATTGGTCTCCTGACTTAAAGGCACAATAGCAAACTAAAGGAAAAAAAAGATCAAGAATCAAAGGGGAAAAAAATGTTTTGATACTGGAGGACAGTGATTATCTGGTTTTAAGCATTTTTTCTTGCCGTGAGTTCTAAGTAATGTAAACTTTACTTAAAGAACAGCAGGGAATATAAGCTGTTGTCTTGTTCATCAACAGAGTGTCTTAATACCAGAGCGTAGCAATGGCTTTACCTAAGAAAGCAGCCCTGGTGCTTCTCATAGCTAATCTGCTTCAGAAAAAAACATTGTATATCATGAGTGTGATGAGACTAAAAGCCATCATCTGTTTGGGAACTGTGGTTGTGTAGTCATGACTTAATTTCACATCACTTGAAAATCTAAGCAGCTCGCTCATCATTGATATAGACAGATACAACATGTACTGACTGGATTCTGAGGAAGAAGGTGCAAGCACCATTGATACAGTAAAAACAAGAGAGGGTAAAAGAAATAAAAGATACTTACACAGCTAGGAGACATTGACAGAAAAATATGATCTTGTTTAGATTTCTAATAGGAAATATTAAATTACATTTCATCATTTAACATATCTGTAACTTTCTGAGGGGATGCATCAGTCCCGAGCTCTTATAAAACTAATTATACCATATGCTATTCTGAGACAAACAGTGACTTCAGCTGCAGCTGTAGCTAAAGGGGAAAGCCATTTGAAATCCAGGGCTGGGGAAACATGCTGCATGCACTTCTGTTAGTGCTGACAGACATACAGTAGTACCATAGATTTTATTTTTCCCAAAGAACCTGGCATACCACAGCTTTTTATTAGCCTAAGTTGTGTTTAGTAGTATCTGCCTCAGCCAAGTATCATGGCTTCAATTCTCCTGTGATACTCTGCACATGTAAAAGCTTTTTGTGATGCAGAAGTGTGTCACATTACTCATATCATTATCTGCTTTTAGTAAAAAGTCCAAATCCTGAAAGTCTTTACAGGATTTTCTAATCCTTAAAAATCACAGTATTTCCCTTGAAAATCTCCTGTAGCAACAAACTCTGCAGAAACACTGTATATCGCATTTTAAATGTTGGCTTGTTAACAAATGCAATAGTCCAAACCATTTGTATTCTACAGCAGCAGGAAATCTGATGGGAATAAAACAACGTGACATAATAGTTTCTTCTTGTACAAACAAATACACCAAAATGGCATACTTTCTGGTCTATATGCACCCATTGAAAAGCCCCAATGTTATTTGGATTTTATAATAATACAACTAAAACCCAGTATATTGTTATTATTATGTATATAATTGGTTAACAGTAGCAATGGCAGCAGCAGGATACAATTTAATAAAACAGAGATATCAGAGCACTGTCATTCCAAAAATAAAATATTTCCACATCACCCAGAACCAATTTACTGTACTACAAGCTGAAATACTACAATAATCAATTTTTTATATAACTCTGAAAACCAGGTGCTGCTAAAACAATTTAGTGTGGGCACTGTGGTCAAAACACAAAGGGGTCTTTTAAGTACCTCCAGGGATGGTGACTCAACCACCTCTCTGGGCAGCCTGTTCCAGTGCTTGACAACCCTTTCAGTGAAGAAGTTTTTCCTAACATCCAATCTAAACCTCCCCTGATGCAACTTGAGACCATTTCCTCTTGTTCCATCACTTGTTGCTTGGGAGAAGAGACCAGCACCCACCTCACTACAACCTCATTTCAGGTAGCTGCAGAGAGCAATAAGGTCTCCTCTCAGTCTCCTTTTCTCCAGACTAAACAACCCCAGTTCCATCAGCAGCTCCCTATAAAACTTGTGCTCTGGGTCCTTCANAAAAATAGATGAGAAGAATAATCAAATGTATAAAATAATTTGCATGCAAACAGCAAGTAAGAAGATTCATGTTCCAACACACACCCCCTTTAAGAAGTCTGTAAGGAAATGACAACCTGTGTATTTTACGTAACGTGCTGGAAAGGCCAGCTTATCCCTCATGTTAAAACTGGGGGTTGCAAAACTGTCTCTCACAGCTCTTATCATTCATGCCAGCTTGAAGGCTCTGCTGGGTACTCAGGTGAAATCCACCCACCAGGAGTATTGCTCTGCTCACCTTATAAGATATGAGCATCTGAGACCCTTCTTCCCTGCACCAGTCTCAGAGCCATCTGTTAATCCTCCTTGACTTGCTCTAGAGTTGTCCTGTTATGAGACAGCAGAGTCTAACAGACTTTTACAATCTAAGTTAAAGTAGTTAATAGTATGTTGGGGGACCCCAAGCTGTTTTCAATTAGCTGTTGTCAGTTATGAAGTCATTTAACCCAAATAAGTGCTGCCAGATGTAAATATTTACCACCTGGCTGTAGCTGCATGTAATACCAAATCTGAAGCTTGAATAGGAAGAAATCATAGTAAGTGCGATGCTTAGCTATTCCCACCACCAACTTGTCTAGTGGAATTGCTCTCATGCTTATGGTTTTCTAAATTACTGCTATAGTTTTGTATATAACTTGATAGAGTTTTAAGTGCCCTGATTCAGCACACAAAATGCTCTACAACTAGTATGTGGATCACATCTGCTTGGTTGCTCACCATCTCATTAGCAAACTGTAAGTGGGAGGGTGGTCCCAGAGTTTCTGTCTTTATTTTATGATTAAGGAACATGTCTGGCAAAGTCCAATGGTTTCTAAGGCTCAGCTTGATCCAGCAACTAAAAGCTTATTAAGTGAAATAAAAAGGGTTTGCCACTGGCAGCTATACCAATCTGGCTGCTTTTCTAGAAAATCACAGTATTGTAAGCTGCCTTTAATTATGTATTCACACTTCTTACCATTTGTTACACAGGGAAGAACAGTTTTTTGCTGACCACAGTTAAACTGGCCATAAATTTTTATTCATGACTCATAGAAATAAGAAATTTTTATCTGAAATGCTGCACATTAAAAATTCATGATGCAAATATGGCACATTTATGTAGTTAGCTAAATCCCTGTTCCGAGTCACTCTGTTGCATTTTCTGGGGAACAGCCGATTCCAGTTCCCATCATTACAACTCACTGGCTCGGCTGCCTGCAATGAAACAAAACTAGCTTTGTTTAAACAGCACTAGTACTATGCCAGCAAATTGACACCTGGCATAGAAGGGTGTTATGCAGAAAGCTGACCATTTCACTGATCAAGTAGAAAATTGACTCAAAATGAAGATAATTGCTTCTATGATCTTCTCAAAAAAAACCGCAAACTAAAAACCAAACCAATTTGGGATGGACCAGAAGGTGCCTCTCATACAAAACAATGCTTCAATTCCTTTTTGATTTTTCTAAATGTCTTTATATTAATTGTAGTTTTCTTTCTTCTTTTAAAAAATTTGTAATGGAAAACTGATATCTTGCGTTTTGTAAATGTCTAAATAGCATACTATTTCAATAAAATTGTTTGGCTTAGGGAAGGAAGCAAGGAAGAACTCACCCAAGAAAGTTCAACTGTTTTGACTCAACTTGGCAAATACTCCCAGTCAACATGAAAAATAAAAGGTTTTGCTAATGTTTTGAACAAAAACATTTCATATGGCCTTGGGTATCATCACAGTACCAAATTGTTAGATTATGTCTGTTGATTATGTAGCTCATTTTTCTTTATTTGCAGCAAAGGTTTGAGCATCATCATAGTTACTCAATTAATTTTACAATAGTCTGAAGTCACTTTCATGAAATAAGGAAAATCTTATTAACGTAATTTCTTAGAAAGTTGAGACTGTTTTCTGTTCTTATTATTGTAGCACATAGACACATAGGAGAAAATGGAGCCTGGTTAAGTCAGGTGCAACACACATAAACAAGAAGAGTAAATGTAAATAGGAAACAGAATGGTTAAATGAGGAAAGTCATACAATATCCTTATTTTACAGACAGTAAACTGTGTCCCATAGGTTGAGAAACTTGAGACTCCATATGTGTCTGAGCTGTTAGCTGAATAAAATGAATGCAGTAAAGGCATAGACAAGTAAAATATATTATGGCATCTTAAATGCAAGACTAGTGATCTAGAATTATATGCCAAATGTTGTGCTGTTATGCATATTTTATACCTGCAATTCGATTGTTTAAAACACCGTAGTGCACTGTTTTTCAATATCTTTTTTGAAGACCACCAATCATTAATATTTTTCAGAATACTATACATCAACAATATTGCTGAGTCTGAAGTCTCGTGCATTGGTTATGTGTGCTAAATGGAATTTTAAACTCCAAGGGACATGACGTGAATGCTGATAGTAGCTCAGGTAATCAGAAGAAAAGGCTTTCTTCCACTCATATAAACTCCTACAAACTTTTGCTATATTTCAGTTGAAAAAATATTTGCTACAGTTCTGAAGATCTGCCTCTGTAACTACTTCTATGACTATTGCTGTGATAACAGCAATCTGACACTACGGTTAGAGCTGCAGAGGAAGCCCTCCTCTATTCAAGACCAGGCTTAAACTGTTACATATTTTTAAATTTCCTATTGAGCATTAATTAACATGTCATGGAAAGGGCACACAAAACTAGAAAAAACCTCAGTAGTTCTAAAACAAGACACAACATAAACTGTTATAAATGCAAAGTATTACATCAAACCAGCATGAATTTCAAATTACCCACTACAAATTTTGAACTGCCATTTCAAGTGGTTAAGAAAGTAGACAAAATGCATTCATTCCAATATACAAATTTCTGTAATATGTTTACTGATAATATAATGTGTTTATATTTATAGGAATAGATGCAACTTGAAAGAAGTAAATATTAAAAAATAATGCTTTAGACACAAAGGCACATAGTATGGAACCTACTTCCGACCCTACCTTAGTCTTTAGCGCTAAAAGATGAAATGACATTACAATGGACTTCAAGAAGTCTGAAAAAAACTCTGGGCAAGCATTTATACTGCTGGAAAAGGTGGTAGGTATTAAAGATGTGGGGGTTTATTATCGTGGGTTTTTATTCATTTTCTTTATAAATTCATAGTTCTTTATATGTACATGTGTCTAATCCACCACTAGTTGGTGCAACTCACCTTGTCGTGGTGCGGTGGCTTGCGTGCCTTGTCAGGCCAGACTAAAATGTTGCACCCTGGCCCTCCAGGTTGGGGGGTTTGTTTTGGGCTAACAACCCAATCATGTAAAAAACAAAATCTGTTACAGAAATTGCAACAACACTATCCCACCGGGTTCGGTGGCATAGTGTTGTTGCAGCCCTATGCTCCTCGCGGAGTAACAAGGACCAAACAACAACAACATGTGTCTAATAATGTAGATATATTTAACTAAGAATATTTGTTTACATCAGCTTATTATACTGGCCATATAAAATGATTCAACATTATAAACAGGCTGCCTTGTAGTAAGTCCTAGCAGTAATATTACCACTCATGATATTTAGAACAAAATAATTGCATAACAGCAGCCTACACAGCATATGAGCAGACGTGCAGACCAATACTCCAGACAAATAGGCCTTTAGTGTCTTTTTATACATTAAACATGGGTGTAAAACAGCCTCTGTCCCAGTTATTTGTCTTGTTTCTGTACCTCATGACTTTCCAGGATGGTGGGTGAATAGTCCCCTCTCAAAAGGGAGGGAAAAGTAAGGGATCTTTCTATGACACTGATTCCTGTATATATCCTCATAATAAATACTTCTTAAAATATTTATCAAAGCATTTTCTATAGAATCTGTGATTTATAAATGAACGATCTACAGAAGAATAGACTAACAGAGGGATGGTACAGGATGTGCAGTCCTGCAGAATAAAGTTCCTTGACTTGAAGGTGGCCCAGCCCCCTGTGACAGGAATAAAATGTGAACATCAAAGCTGGGATACAAATGTAATTTACTATACCGTTGGTTTTGATCCCTATTTAAAAGCTGAGACAGAAACCATAAAAGTTTTACATTGTCCCATGGGACATGATTTTGTGCTAGTGCCTTGTTAGAGGCACACACTTTAACACCTTGCCAGAGGAAGCCTGTTAGAGACATAACTTGAAGACCATAAACCACGTCGAGTCTTTGCCACAAGCCAAGACAGTATTATGCATGCACCAAGTTGTCTGGCGTTACTGCACTGATAACACTGAGGTTTTTACTCCTCCCATTTTAGATGGAATTCATTTGGAGTTCATGAAATCTACCTTCAATTTCAGCAGCTATTGAGATCAAGACTGAGCACTTCTGGGAAGCCCACCACTCTTGAATGGCAAATTAATACTTTCAAACACCACCTTTCCTGCCCTTTTGTTTAGCATGGCTTGGCAATGAATATAAGAGTAAATTCATAGTTGTCAGCCTGTACTACGTATTGCATTGCCACATTCAATAATTCAAAATGAAACTGCACCTCTGAGGTGTTCAACTCATATGCCCATTTTAGAGAGGACTAAGCTATACTTACTTGAAAAGGGTTATGTGCACTAAGTAACACATAGAGAGAAGAGTACAGCAGCAGGCCTGCTAAAATATCCCTACACAAAAGCACATTACCATGACAGTGAACAATTTTGACATCTGTATAGTAGCCTGTCTTTTAAGAAAACATATATAATTCAATTAAAAAGCACAAGTTGAGGGCAAATAATACATATCTCTGGTAAAAATGAGCAACTTCTTATCAGCTACATTTTTCTAAATCAATCTTATTACATAGCTTTAATCTTTTGAATAATCCACTCTCCACTATCCCATAGGATCAAGGAAAAAGAAGGAAGGTCATAGACTTCAGTGCTAATTATATTATCCGTTAATTTCAGGATTACTATATACAACATTTAATTATGCTCTTTAGCTACATAAAGCTATAAAATTAGCATTACTTTACATAAGGATTTTAAATGTATTCCTTCAGTGACCATTTGCAGTCTTTCAGAAAGCAAGACTTTAAAGAAAGAACAAGAATCTATCTCATATGTTGTAAATCTTTTCCTAATAAATTGATTTGAGTTGTGTCATGCTGCTTCTCTTTATGCTGTTGCAAGTAATCACTTAGGAGTTAATACTAGTGCATACACATGTGTACATATACATGTGTGTCATTATTTCATACATAGTCCATATAAAGCATTTATGTAATCATAATAGTTTTAATATATGATAAGTATTAAGGTATATAAAAATATTATAAAAGTTAAAATTTGTATATATGATTGTTGCGGTTTAACCCAGACAGCAGCTAAAACAACCACACAGCCACTCACTCATTCTCTCCCACAGTGGGATGAGGCAGAGAGTCAGGGGAAAAAATGGTGAAACTCACAGCTTGAAATAAAGACAGTTTAATACAATGGAAAAGGAAGAAGAAGAAGAAGAAGAAGAAGAAGAAGATGATGATGATAATAATAATAGTAGTAGTAGTAGTAGAAGAAGAAGAATATATAACACAAGTGATGCACAGCATAATTGCTCACCACCTGCAGAGCACCAATGGCCAGGTAGTTCTCAAGCTGCGATCCCAGCCCCTGGCCAGCTTCCCCCAAGTTATATACTGAGTATGATGTCATATAGTATGGAATATCCCTTCGGCCAATTTGGGTCAGCTGTCCCAGCTGCGTCACCTCCCAGCTTCTTGTGCACCCCCAGCCCACTCACTGAGAAGCTGAAGAGTCCTTGACTTGGTGTAAACATTACGTAGTATAAACCAAAATACCAGTGTGTTATCAACATTGTTTTCATCCTAAATCCAAAATGCAGCACTATATACCTGCTACTAGGAAGAAAATTAACTCTATCCCAGCTGAAACCAGGACAGTGATCAACCATCCAATACTAACTCTAAGCTACTGATGAAATTTTCTCATGTCTTCTGTTGATAATTAATCACCTGCTAGACAACCACTTAGCTTTTCATGGTGAACAGTGGCTCATGACATAGGTTTAGGAACTTAAGTTTAAATGTTATTTATGAAAACATGCTTAATAAACTTTGTTATGCAAGGAGAAAGTGTATAAAGCCAACATATTATATAGTACTGCGATTTGGCCTCAGACATATTCCTTTTCATTTTAACAGCTCACAGAGCAGAATTTCTCTTTATAGGCTTCTAAGTATCAAATAGGTTATTCAGCTATAAAGAGTAATATATATGTCTTCCCAATGCTAGCTGAAAATTTCTTTCTCTGGCTATTTTTTAGTAAATGCAGAAAAAATACATTTCCTTTTAATCCTCTCTTTTCCCACATAACATAGATGTAGTAAATATGATCTCTATATTGCACATGCATATGTGTAAATACCAACTTATTATTTTAGCATTTTCTAAATGATAACTGCAGCCAGAAGAGCTCCTACTGAGGACCAATACATTTACCTTGTCTTGATAAAAGACACATTAAATTGAGTTAAGCTATCCATTTTTGAATGTCACATACAAAGCCCTGAATGGTTCTGGAGCAACCTGAACCACTTCCAGCATGTATAGGAACTGATGCTTGAGTGATGCATTTCAGTGTGTCTCCTGTCCCTTCCTCTGTAGAAGCCATATTTCTCCCCAGCATAGAAGCGTAGAGCTTAAGACAAACAATTATAATTTCTAAGTCCTGCTTTGATCATCATTTTCTGTATTCTATATACCTTGTGCTACCCACAGAGTAGGAAAATATACTGCATATACTACATGAAGAAAATTAGTCGCAGAATAGTTAATTTTTTTAATACAGAGCAAAAGGGCAATTTTCAAATTAAAAAAAAATTAAACTTATTCAAACAGCTCTACAATTGGAAGAACTGATTCTGCCTGAAGCCATTGCTGAGGACCATTGATAAATGCTGGAACAGTCCTTGGTCTACCTTACTCTTTATACATCTGACAGCAGTGGTGCCTAGAGACAACTTCAGAAGTTCCAGAAAAAAAAAAATGTCTGCAGATGTGAGATATTTTCTTTATCCGTTAGATCTTAATAATTCTGGAGAATGACTTCAGTGACTTAACATCATTGCTACAGAATCTTTTTTATAATCAATTACAATAACTCTATGTGTTTCTACTAACAATATGCAGCTAATGGGTTTTTTAATCTTGAAATGAATGGCTGTGTTGCATTAAAAATGGTGCGCCTTTTTTTTTTTTTAATGATCATTTGGAACACAGATTCTGACCATTTACTATTATTTTTCTATACTGTGGTGGGTTGACCCTGGCTGGGGGCCAGGTGCCCACCAGAGCTGCTCTATCACTCCCCTCGTTCACCACACAGGGGAGAAAAAAGTGTAATGAGAAGCTTTGTGGGATAAGGACAGGGAGAGATCACTCACTTATTATTGTCACGAGCAAAACAGACTGAACTTAGAGAGAGGAAAGTCATCTAATTTATTCCCAAACAGAACAGAGTAGAGGAATGAGAAATGAAACCAAATATCAAAACACCTCCCCCCACCCCTCTATCTTCCCAGGCTCTTCAAACCTCCTCCCCCCTCAGCAGCACAGGAGGATGGAGAACAGGGGTTATGGTCAGTTGATCACATGTTGTTTCTGCTGCTTCTTCATCCTC
>VXBL01002500.1:1972901-2070344 GCA_013400195.1 Aramus guarauna | reverse complement strand
TGGCCAGCGGCGGGTCCATCTTGGAGCCGGCTGGCGTTGGCTGTATCAGACACGGGAAGTTTCTAGCAGCTTCTCACAGAAGCCACCCCTGTAGCCCCCCTGCTACCAAAACCTTGCCATGCAAACCCAACACATGTACGTAAGTAAATGCAGTTAAGGAAGGATGGTAAGGTTGATTTTTGCACAGCTAATGTACCTAAATTTCACATAGAAATGATGATCCAGGAAGTGTTTGTAAAGTAAGAAACTTAGCAACTTCCTGGAGCCCAGGTTCTGCAATAATGTTTATCATAACCCCAGATATTATATGACTACAGAGCTGACAAAAGCAGTTGAAGTTGTATAAGAACTGGGCTCTTTCCCAGGCACTTTAGCAAAGCCATTAGAGTGGGCAGAATATTCTGTGCATTGACAAGCCAAGCGGTCACCAAACATTTGCAATACAGAGTAAACTTTTTAAAATGTGCAGAGACAGAGAGTAGAGACTGGGTTGCAAAGCAATATTTTCTTTTGAGCCCTTTGGAGTTGAAATAGTGCTTCTAAATTAAATAATCTAGATTTTTTTTCTGTCTCTTCATTCAAATATTATATGTCTCAGCTCATCCTTAGCGATTTGAGTGGATTTGTTTCTGCTTTATATTGATCTAACTGGCATCAGAATCAGATCATGCAATGCAGTACCCTTAGAATGAGAAAAAGAGGACATAAAGTATGGCTTTTGAGCATGTAACAGTTTTGTTTTATCACCTATTTGGCGTAGATTTCTGATGTCATTTCAAGCCACTGCATGCTAACCATGTTAGTTACAAAAACAAAACAAGCCATAATTTTTATGTTCAAGCACCTGACATCCAGTGCTGCCAATTCACTCAGAATTAGTATTTGTGCTGATCCCACACAAGCAGACAGTCTTTCAGCCTTCTGGACCATTCAGTAATTATGCTAATATTTTCGGGAATCTTTACAGAATAATCGATATTATAGACTGCATTCCCTTCTCTACTGCTATAGGACACACATAAGCAATGAAGTCACTGAAGAGCCTTCAGCTCTTTACAGATGAATAAAAGTCTTCACATTAAACTCAACAGACATATTGATTCTTCTTAATTTTACTTTCCTGACACTTTGTAATTTTGCCAGGAATGCATGCCATCCATGCATTCCAGACAAAATTACAAATGTCAAATGTAATATACAACAATAAATACACTCAAGCAAAGTCCCTCCTGATTTGAAACTTAATGAAGAAAAAAGACAAAGCAAAAAAAGCACAAAGTAAATATTCCATGTCCTTGTTTTGCTGGTGGGTAGCATGCTGAAATTAGCTTTTAGTGGCATATTATGACATCTTGTCATTCATCTTTTTACTTCAATATAGAAAGAAAAAAATATATGGATCTAGTGAGGTGCAAACTGTTTTTTAACATGGGAAATGTCATTTTTAATGCAGCATCTTCAGGGAGAAAACAAGTGATAGAATAACTGGAAACTAAGAGAAATAATAAGCTGCTTTTTAGTTTTGCTAGGGTTGATACTATTTTGTTTGATAATAAGGTACCTAGTCTTTTTTTCTTTTTGGTTCACTTCAGGCAGATAAATTGTAACCTCCTTCAAAATTTTCATTAGATAGCCACTTATTCCCTTGAAAGAAATCATACTCTATGCATTATTCATTAGGGACAGCAAATCTTCACAGCAGCCACATAGGCTGCAGTATCTCAGAACTACTTAAAATTCTATGCCTTCTTCCTCCATTTCTGCTGAATTCAATTCTGGTCTAATCTCCATGTATAATGCAATATCTCTGGCTAATTCAGATATTGCAATGGTGAAGAAAATATGTAGTCTTTACTTTACAAGTGCTGAATAAAATACCCTCACTTTTATTTATCAAATCTTGTCGTTCACTGTGTGTATGATAGTTTCCTGGGGTTTTTGATGTTGATGTACACCTATATATCCATATGCAGTGGAAGTCTAAGTAGAATATTTTATTGACGCTCTCCTCTGCTTGCCTCCTAGAGCTCATTTTTTCCAGGAGTCTGCTTTACGTGTACCTTAATAGCTTTATGTACTCATTAAGACTATCACTTTGTGCTTCCCTCACAGTTTCCTACCAGGTGATATATTATACTTTATGGGGTAAAACAATCAATCCTTCTTTCATATGCATCAGATTATTCCCACTTGACAAGTTGTATTGAAAATGGTGTAGACAATAAACTAATAAAATCATTCAAGTAGCTTTCTTGGGTCTTCTGTTTTCTCTATCATCTTCTGCATATTTCTTCTAAACAATGTAGTGTAAGACGAGGCGAGCTGTGTAGTTCAGCAGAAAGGCCACTGCACAGACACACAGACTGTCATCCCGTTCATGACTGGGCCATAGACCTTTCGTGAGTCACTTCTATTTTGTGTTTTTGTCCCTCCATCCAGTCCTCTTGCATGTCATTTCTGCTTAGCACATAGCTAATAATACCAGGGCTGTCATTTGCTATGCACATATTCAAACACCAGCACACCCTTCATCACACTGGGGAACTCCAGAGACTATAAAAATTAAAAACACCAACAATAACAAACAAAAAACAAACAAACAAACAAAAAAAAAACCCAAACAAAACAGAAACAAAACACAAAGGATTTTTAGTTGCTGATTTTTACCTCATGTCAGTCACCTCATATCAGCTCAGTTACTGATTTTTTTTTTTTTCACTACTTCTCTCAGTTTTCCTGTCACTGTGTGTTTTCTGACTACCCTCAGTTCAGCACTTTTTAAGCGCAGAACTTCAGGAAAGAATTAGGAAGGAACTCGTGGTGTTACAGCCCAAACTGCTGATCTGCACCTTTCAAATGATGGTATCTTTGCTACGTGAACCGCTGTTGGAGCACTGTGCATTCTTCCTGCCACAATTCAAACCAAATATGCTACCACAGATGTCCCACATGACAAAGTTCCTCTTTAGTCAAGACTAATTTTTACTTAAGTTATGAGATGTAGATTTTCACAATATGCCTTCTTTTAACACTATCCTTTTTATTTTTAACTCTATTTGTAGTACTTATTGCTTCTTTTTGATCTCTGAGTGAACAACAACATTTAAAAAGAAGAGAAAAATATACCTAAGAGGCCATCTGAACTGTGTAAAGACAAAGTAAGTGATATCCTACAAAGAATATAAAAACAAATTGTACAATTTCATAACTATAGAAATACAAAGAAAATCAGAGAGGAGGGGAGTGCAAGAAGACAGTTATGCAATAAAAACTAGAAGATAATATAGGATTATCCCTCCCTCCCAAAAAGAACAAGTAGTGATGATTAGTTTTGGGTTTTTTTCCCCCAATTTTGAACTCAGACATGGGGTGATAGCAAAATACCTAACGAAAATAAAACAATGAAAATACAAATTGTTGTATCTACCATGGAAGAAAATCTGAAAAGGCAGAAGGACAACTTGGGGTCTAAATTGCCTCCATGCATAAATTCTGAATGCAGCGTAAATAAATTCCAAATCTTTTAGACCACACGATAGTTCTGAAGCTATTCAAACAACTTACCACAAAAATAATTTCATACTTTATTATGCCCCATCCCACTCAGGGAGTTAAGGTGAGGTTAACTTTTTAATTCTCTGCGCGGTAATCAGGAGTAATGACAATTACTTTAGAGGTTCAAACCAATCATAAATTTACGTAAAAATCAGGGGAACTACAAAAGATAGAGGCTTGGCAAAAGTCATAACAATGCTCAAAACTTAGCAGAACTGTGAAAGGTAAGGGTTTAGCAAAATACGTGACGATATTACCCTAATGTGCCGAAAATTAAGTTAGAGACAAAGAGAGCGATAGAGAGGAAAAGAAAGAGAGAAAGAAAAGAGAGAGAGAAAAGATATCACCACCCTTAGATCCAGTGATGTTCTCTGCTCGTAGTTGTAGTCCTCAGGTGGTGGGTGTATGCCGCAAACTTATGTTTCCCCTTTTTATAACCCGATGTGCCCGCCCCATAGGCGGGGGTCTGCCATCACTGAGCACGGTTTGTGCTCAGGAATGTTCAGAAATGTTCTAGAAATGAGTCGGTGGGTTGGGGGGGTCTTGGGGGTCTCACTGCCCCTTCCCTTCAGGGCTGGCCAAGCGAGTGGTGACCTTTCACGGGCACATGGTGCACAGGGCAGAGATGGTCTTTGTTTACACGTTTCAGGAATAGAGGAGTGGGCTCACAGGACATTATCCTGCCTCCGCAGGCTCCGTTCTTGGTCAACGCTCCCTCGTCATCCCTGCCCGTGGCAAGACGGGTGTTTGCGACATTCACTTGTTATCAGGGCCTTATATATTACTAATCTAAGTAGGCCATACCCAAGGTTTTTATAACACTTACATGAAAATCATCCCATCACTACCAATACATACCTAAAAAAATCTATTATATCACAAACTTAAATTCATATTATAGAATTAAGTGGTGTAAATTTCACTGAATGCTACTATAATTCATATGTAGTACTATCTTTTTATTTTCCATTTTTATTGAGCAATTAATGTGCTAGAACTGTGAGATGGACAACTCTTATTATATGAATTCTATAAATTTCATTTAATTTTCTTCACTTATGTATTAAAATACCAACACTATATTTTTCATTAACCACATTCATATTAGTGCAATGCTGACCAATGACATTTCATCATTTAGCATGATAAAAAATGTCCAAAATGTATATACAGGTAAGATAGTGTGGGAAAAGTTAAAAATGTCAGTACAGTAAACTTTTTTTTTTTAATTTAAAGAATTCAAATTCAAACTAGGATCAGGATCTAAAACCAGAACATAAGACTTTCATTTTACCTATATTTTCTTCAGAGAAATGGAGGATTATCTACAGCTTTGAGCATGGGACTGGAAGGTAAGGTCTTGAACTGAGACAAATTAATAGTATTCGTATTTTGCAGAGGATAAATTTTCACATTAAATATACAGACACCCCTGTATACTGAATGTCACTGGGGATTAGCATAATATTCCTATTAGTAACGCTAGCTCATCTGAGCTACACAGTGTAGTCAAGAGCAAAACACTGGAATGGTGAAAATGAGCTTTAAGTGTTTCTAGAATGGGTTAAGGAGGGAGAGTGACCACTTCCACAAGCAATTATTTAACCTTAAATACTGTATTTCCAACAAAAAGTCCCTGTCCTTACGTAATTGATAGCCCTCTTTTCCTTCCATATTCCAGTAATTTCTCCCTTTCTCCACCGTGCTGCTTACTCCAGACTCTTCACATATGAAACGTATAAAACTAAAACTGTACTGTGGAATCATGGAAAAATGAAATTGTTGCCATTTAGAATACTTGATGGTAAAAATAGCCCTTCTGTATGTCACAGAATCGTAGAATAGTTTGGGTTGGAAGGGACCTTTTAAGGTCATCTAGTCCGACCCCCCTGCAATAAGCAGGGACATCTTCAACTAGATCAGGTTGCTCAGAGCCCTGCACAANTCTTACGTTGGGGGCCCCAGAGCTGGACACAGTACTGCAGGTGGGGTCTCACAAGAGCAGAACAGAGGGGCAGAGTCACCTCCCTATGTAAGTTATATCTTTTTCGATGCTACCTAATCCCAAATAAATACAGTATTTTATTTAATTTCTATTGCTACTGCAACTGATAAGTTAGGGGCAAATTCCTTTCTTAAATGCTTCATTATTCATTCCATATCCTTTTTCCATGGCTGTTTTAAGAATGGTGTTTCCACTCCACACAGAGAGATTTAACATAGGGTGTCACTGCTCTTTACATAAACATATGAATGTTATATGAACAGTGCAGAATAAATTTACCCAATGGATCACAGAAGGAGACTATCTCTGATGTTCTCTCCCAGAAGAGAGTGTTCAGGAAGATGCTGTGACTTTGACAGAAAGTACAAAGAACAGTGACAAGGTTTCATTTGTAAGCAATGGGATTTCTTTTGGAAAGATCTTTCCACAGGGAAGACCTGGTATTGCATATTTTTAAATCAGTCTACCAGGCTGAAATTTTTGGCTTGAGTCAATCATCATTCCTATTACAAAAGCACATTAACCTGAGAAAGGCTGAGACTGATCAGCTTAATACAGGAAGGAAACCAAAAGAAACAAAGGAAGGCAAGGAGCCAGGACACAAATTGATTGATTTTAAAAAAGTGATTCTGAGGTAAAAAATCCTGTTTGATGTCTGACTCAATTTTTTTGAGAAAAATTTTATCTGACTCAATTTTATTTTTTTCTAAATTACATAGAGAAAAAACTTGAGGGCTTCATACTGCTCTGTACTCTGAGCTGAAAACAGTTGAAGCAAAGTGGAGAAGTGGGCCATGTGTGTTAAAATACTGACAATAATTATTTCACTATTTGGATACCTATAGCATATGCATAGAACTGTATCACTAAAGATATATTTTTCAGATAAAGTTATTAGCTCATATTTTGAGAACAGGAAGTAAAAAAACAATTTCTGCACAAAAGGAAAGAAGAAGGAACATACTAGGTTGAAATTTATTTCAGATAAGTGTGTTGCTAATTAACTTTGTTAAATAATAACAGAGAAAACCAAAACATGATTATTTAGATGTCAGCAGTACCCATTAAAAAACAATATTTAGTGACAAAACATAATGCATCAATTCAACGTATATGCCCCATTGGTTTCCCTGCCCTATACGTGTTTTTGTGTTAAATCAAATCAAATCAAATCAGAAGGGTGAAATGAAACAATTTTTAAATCATTCCCTCAAATTCTGTGAACAACACAGACTGAAATTGCTTTGCGAGTCCACTGCAGCATAACATATCCAAACTGCTTGAGCAGCAATTTGTGATTAGACATATCGGAATTTCCATTCTGCGGGAACTTGATGAGAAGGGGGGGGGCAGGAAGTGTTTAATTTTGTAGCAGAAAGTTGGAAAATTCCTAACAGTCAGGCATTTCATTTCATATAACTGAGCTTCATTTTCAAAGTTTTCAAATAAAATTGAACTTGGGTATAGCTGGGCTCCTAAGTCCTTACATACTCTCAGCAGACTGGTGAGTAGCCAGAAAAGCCTCGCAGACAGAGCTTCCAAACACCCAGGTCTGCGACAGGGAGTGGAATAAGGATGACTGATCCTGGCAGTGGATGCAAATGTACATCATGGAAATCCCCACCAAGGTACAGAAAGCATCTGATTTCCATCAGAAGGTTAGCAAACATTTGCACTGACTCAATATTTTATGTATTATCATGAGCTTGGTCATGCGATGCCAGTTTAATGTTCTTCTACCCTCTAGCTTCCCCTTCCTTGTTTTTATTTATTATTTCATGAATGAAATGCCCAACTAATGTATCTCATGTCTCATCATAATCCAGGCATCTCAGCCAAAAGCTTTCATCTTTTCCACAATGTGAATAATCCCAAACAGGATTTATTGCCTGGCCTACAAAATCTTACCTTATTCAGCATTCAAAAAAATATTCTCATTTTGGTGGCAGAAGGTCATTATCAAACCTCCTCAACAATTAATATTCCTATCCTTATGGGATGGATGACCAGTCATAATTACTTGACATATATTTCCCAGCAGAAAATTCTTGTTCTATTTCTTCCAATATTGTTCTTCAAGTGACCTGATGCACAGATTTTCACTTGGCATCACCTTATCAAACAGAGACAAAACCCATCTTTGTTACTTGCTTTCCTTACTGTACCAGTTGTTCAGGTCCTCAGAAAGCCTTTGTCTGGTAATTCCCTTTCCCCATTCCATCATAGGAATTATTAGTAGGCAATCACTAGCTTTATACATATTGTCTTTGCATTGAAAAATAATTCAGAGACACTATCTGCCTTTTTCATTCACTGCATGTTTTCCTAGTGGAGAGGATTGTGTTGAGACAGTCTGTCATCACAACAATTCTCTCAACACCACCGCTTTAAACATCTCGACTGGCACAGCATCAGTGTCTGCCATCCTCCCATGTCTCATCATCTTAGCAACAGGAGTTCCTACCGCAACATTGGAACCTTGGAGGCTGCTGTTTGAACATTTCTCCCCCTACAGGTTTCTCAGATATTTTTACTGAATAGTTTTCCATAAAATCACTACTATCTGCTGATGACTTTGTTATTCTTCTAATACATTCTGAACCTGCATAGGTTTACAAATCCTTATCATCTAAGCCCAAAACTTAACAAGCACTTGCCTGTAAGACCCCAGCTGTGCCGCTGCTGAAGTACAAACTTTGTGTTGATAAATTTAGACACAGGCATAGCAATAAAATAAAATATTAAAAAAATAATTTATATTTTCCTCTAGAGCCTGAAAGACATCTAGGTAAAATGTAACACAAATATATAATAGATACTTTCTATTCCATACACTGCCATAAAAATATATATATGTATTTTGCATTCTAACTGTAAGAATTTATTAAGTGCCCCATGGCTATAGCTTTGATCTACATTCTTTCTTTTTTTTTCTTTACCTTTTTGAGCGATTACTATAAATTAAACAAGAAAAGTGAGGTCTGTCATACATGAGAATCATCAGCTCTTGCAAAAGATTTGTCCAAAAAGCATACAACAACTCCTTATAGCGAGAGCAAAGCTATTCCTTATTATAATGCTAAAACCATTTGTCACTCTCCAGATAGCATTTCTGTGTTCAGGAAGGAACAGCAATAACCACATCTTAATTCTATCAGTGCCAAGGGAATTATGTTACTGCAAGTAACAGAATCGTTGCTTGCATTTTTCCTTTCACAATAATATTTCTTTTTCACATAGCCAAACTAATTCTGTTTAAGGTTCATAAAATGTCTAAGAGGTACTGAACAAGTGTGTAATTATTTAATCACACACACATAAAAAAAAAAATCCCATATTTAAAAATAATGTTCCTCTCTGATTTTTTTCTAATTATTGTTCTGGGAGTCAGATCACAGAATCTGAGGATCATTCAATTACTGCAAATATCTTTAAGATGTACTGGAAACCCAGGTCATTGATTAAGGGAACATGGGCTAACAGGAAAAATACGAAATCCATACAGGTCATGTACAGTAATTAGAAGAAAAATGTCTGTGACACCATAACAAAAAATATAACCTTACACTGCATTCATTTTTTAATAGGAGAGGTTCTATTTTGAATTTCTGAGTCAAAAATTCTGAAAGGTCATAATTTTTCATCGAATCAAAAAATTTCAGAAGAGCAATATTGCAACCTCAGCAAAGAATTGTCTGTACTCCTGTGCATCCCCCGTTGTGGATTTTGAGCACAGATCACCACAGGTCAATGTGTTACCAAGATTCCTCTTCTAAATCAATATACTAAAGGTAGACCTGTAAGGTGGGGGGTTTGTTGTTGTTGGGGTTTTTTGGTTCTATTTTTTTGTTTGGTTGGTTGTTTTTTTACTCCAGCATTGATTACATCGCATTTGTCAATAGTGAACTTTATTGTAATATACTTTGGAGAATACTAACCCCCAGTAACAGGTAACAGTGAATTTCAGAAGAGTGAAGGTACCTTTCTGAGTCATGGAATTGGGCACTTCCCTCTCTGCAAGGTGTAGGATTACATCAGACTTTCTTATCGGCATTTTATATGTGCTTCAGTGATTCATCATTTAGTGTGAATCGCTGAATCCCCGCATACCTAACACTCCCAGTCATTTTATGGTGTTCTTGGAAGTTTTCTAACTGGCAAGACATCTAAATGTTAAATTTAAATATCATAGTACTTAAATTATATTATCACCAATTCAATATCCATCAAAGAGTCTAAGCTTCTCTGCAAGTCTTTTGGCTCATAATTAACTTGATCTTGGGAGCTCAACTAAAGCAATCAGATCTGAAAATTTTCTCTTATTGTACCAAAAGTAATCTCCATTACATTTCTTAATGTTCATAATTTGGGAGAAAATAATAAAATTTGTCTTTATTAAATCCTCATATTCATGAGGAACTCATGAGGGATGTAAATCTCTGCTTTCAAGAACCATGTACAATATAAAACATATCTTAATTTTCTATGTGTGGGAATCCTTCTGGAAGGAATAATTCAAATTCAAGACTGTGTGAAAATAGTGTTTCTAAACTCCTAAGCATTCATAGAATTTCTTTAATTTTCTTATTAATTTTTTCTGGGGTTTTCTGCTGTTTTAATTATTGTTGGTTTTACCTCATATAAGCATAAATTTCATCTCATGAGAGATACTTTTTACCCCAGCAGCAAATGCCCTCCAGAAGGCTGGAAGTGTTCAAGTGATGATATAAAGAACCTGCATATTTAAATTTTCTGTATTCCAAAGTGGATAGATAAAAACTATAGACAATGTTCCATTTTTAAAATATATGATAAAATAGTTCTATATCTTTTTATTGTAATTTATGTAATAGAAATTCAGCTTCCCAATTTATGTTATTTATTTTTATTTTTACAATCTTAAGAGCGATTATCTCAGTATGCCCACAACGACATCTTGTGGCTTCTCTGGGCTGGTTTTTCAGTGATTAATATGATGGAAATTTCTACTGACTTCCCTAGAAATCATTCCTGCATGAACAGAAAAGTTAAACTTGGTGAAGGGACTGTATAAGACAGCTGCCTGTGACAGTGGTGCCTGGTCTTTCTAACTCATGGGCAACCATTCCAGCTGCTCCATTTTTCTGTCAGTGGAAGATTAACTAATTAACCTTTCATATAAGCTTTCTTCTGTGAAAGTGGCCACACTACACTGAGCAAGTGACAGCTGAAAGACTTCAGGCTTTCGAAAGCTGATAGATGAGTTTAAATCTGCAACATTATGAAGATGGAAGCTAAACCTAAGAGAGTGATTTACAGAGTCAGGTCCAAAATAAACCATTGCACAGTCTTTGGAAAGTTCTTGTTCTGTTTTCTTCTTTCTCTTTTTTGGGGTAGATGATTGTTATGCTGGTTGGCTAGTTGCACTTTTTTGTTTTCCATCAGTCCTCAAATATTTTGATCAGGTATCCGTTCTCATTCACTTCCCTCTCTGCAAATATGATTTGCAGTAAACATCCTGGGTTATGTATGTATACCTGGAGCTGTGGAGCAAATGCTAATGTTAGTATGACTGTTACATTATCTGTCTACTGATTTCTCTGGCTTTTTATGCACTTTTGACTCCTTGACTATTTCTCCAGTGGCTTCTTAATTTCAGGTGAACTCCTTCAGTGACAGTTTGGGGTTTTTTCCTTAGAACTTTCTAATAATTTGGGAAAATCACAGTGGCCGTGTCCCCTTTGCTAGTTCACAGCTTCTGGACTGAAAATGCCTGATAAAAGTTGAGGATTCATTGCAAATATTTTAATATTTCCTCAGATCTTAGATAGATATTTACACATTTGCAGGGCAGTTGTCTGATTTTAGGTAGAACAGCAACTTTCTAATTTCACATTTTGCAGAGCTATATGCAAAGTAAGTGAGGGATTGTCCTAGTCACCACGTCATTTATATAGCTTTCTATGGTGGCAGGCACTCTTCCTGTGCTTCCTGTTGGATCTAGTCAAGAGTGTAGTCAAGAATATGAGCATCGTTGGCCTAGGCATGATGCTATATACAGCTACAGCACATACCTGGGAAGGTAGAGCCCATTTCTGACATTTGTTCATGTAGGATGGATTTTTGGTTTTGTTTTTTATTTTGGTTAAATAAAAAAAGGTATAATCTCAACATTATAAACAGAGCACATCTTCAAGCCACCTCAGTTTCTTCCCCAACCCTTGAGGAGGTTTCTAAGAGAGAATTCTAAGAGATTTCCAAGATTATTGCACCCTCCACAGGAGGCTTTCCTATATTCTAGAAGTCAAAGCCTCTCTCTCACCTTTAAAACTGGCAAGTCCTTGGAAAGCAGTCCCAAATCTATTCACTGTAATGCAGGTCCTAATCAGGTCCCACCACTTGGTGTCATTCTAACCTTCTGCTGAAATCTCACTCAGCCCCTGAAGTTCCAAAAAGACTGTGATAAGACATGGGTGGATGCAGCAAACCTGATGGGGACAGTGGGATTTCATCGCCTCATCAACTTTTCTTGTAACAAGGGAACCTGTGCCAAGCCTAATGCCAATGCTTACAGGGGGCAACAAAGCTGTCTGTCCATCTTGGATAAATTCACAATTTCCTTTTTGGACTCCTCTTCATGTAAGCTTGAAAAGCTAGCAGTTGGATCTCACGCTGTAATAACAGTCAAAGTAAAATCTAACTGAGGTTAATCTTGCTGACTCACAGTCATGCTGAAGAGCAGGTTTCCTCTGAGACTCAGAACATTTTCATCACAGAATCACATCTACATCACCTATGGCAATCCACTCATTTATTATCCCTTCATCTTGAGCGCAAACTGTAAATGCTGTATTAGGACAGAATGCCCCCCCTCTTATCTGCTTCACTCCCCAGACATTTGCTATCATAATCAAAACTCAGCCTTTAAAAGGAAAGAGTGAATAATAGAATTCATTAGACTTTATTGCTATCGTAATTTGTCCTGTGGTGCACAAACTATCCTGTTATTGCTTTCTCGATTACAACAAAATTGCACTTGTCTGTTGTATCAAAGTTAATGACCCAATAGTGTTAATGGAAATGCTAACAGCTAATAAAAGTGTTATTAAATAATGTATGCAATTAAATATCTTCAATTGATGTATTTATATCTCACTGATAATAAAAGTATTCTGCCATCTACAATGAACTTCCATCATGAGTAAGAATTGCAGAAATTGTATACTAATGCATCTTTTTAGCAACAGAATTGTCCAGTATAGACCACGATTCAGAAGACTAAAAGCAATACTTTAAAATCAAACATATAAGCTAAAGGAATGATACACAGATCTGAAAAATATGAATACTAGTTACTAGAGCGACGTGATTGATTCAATCTTGAACATGGATTTTACAAGCAGCTTCAGAACAGACTACTGAAAAGGATGTTGATGGGCCTAAATCCCAATGAAAACTGTGCAGTGGACACTTGCAGTGTCATAGGGAAAAATATAAAACCAAACGTAATGTGTAAATCTAAATGGCCTGAATTAAACATATGGTGCTGCTTATGACTGGAACTTGAATGTGTCCCTAGTAACCAGATAAAAGAATAAAACCAGTAGAAATGGCACGACAAAGACGTAATACATAATTAATAGATGCAGGGCGAATAGGTGACAAGTCACTGGTTTAGGATCCACAGCCCAGATTCAGGCTGCAGTGGGGCTGTATCTCACTGTCACTTAATTGGTCACGGGCACACATAGCAGTCGGTACGCTTCCTACCTCCTCCTTTGTCCTCGTGCGAAGTAGTGAATGGTGACTCTGCTGTCAAGTGGAGTTCTGCTGATGTACCGGTCTGAGCACACCAAGAGAGGTGTGAATGTCTTCCTGAGCGGGCCAGACCCGCAGGGGCAAGTGTGTAGGGGCTCAGCCCAACACAGAGTGTAACATCTGAGCAACCAACAAAATTACCTTAGAAGAACGCAAAGGCCTGAGCTGGCTTCAACCTACATGTTCCTCTCGGTGACTGGGGAGGCCCAGCATTGTGACAGTCAGCGTATAGACGCTGGTGATGGGAATCACGTTTGTGTGGCGATCCAGCTGTCTATTGCAGTTGTCGTATTGTGCCTGTTCTGTGATTTCAATACATTGCTGCGCCGCACTGCTAAATCCAAATCCCGCGTAGAGTCAAACATCTTTGAATAAGTAAATAGAATATTAAAATATTAAAGCCTCCTTGTGTGGACTATCTAAACCAATCGGGTCAGAGTATTGGACCCTGACCGAAGCTGTCACAGTTACACAGGATTAATCTAAACTGAAAAGTTGTGTGCTCAGTTTGCAAACAGGCAAATGTATGGAAGCCTCTTTTGATTTGATTGAAGCACATGCCTCCTCCTGATTTAAGTCATTATATGCAGTATTTCTTCCATTTCTAGATGGCGTGTAACACAACACACAGTTAAATTAACATGGTTGATTAGCACTCTGGTTCCAATACCGTGAGTTTTCTGCTTCCTGTATAATTACATGTATCTCTTGATCAAGCCAATGCTTAACTTCCTCAGTAACCAAAAGCTTTTAAAATCTCTTTCAAACAAGCAAGCAGGCAAGCTCTGTAACCATTCATGTATCTTCTGAAATAAGGCAAAACATTCTAGTAAAAGAACTCATTAATACTATGAAGATGTAAACCATTTTATTCCTATTATACTTAGTTCATAATTTCCTCAGATCTGATTTATGTATATATTTTTTTTTTTGCATTTAGTTTTCTCTTATGTTATGCCGCAACATCCATTCTTGTTTGGCTTCAGCATTACAAGATAAACTTTTACTTTCTAAGTCATCACATTTTTTCATAATTATAAAACCAGAATTCTGAAGTTTAAATCCAGGGTAATAAAACATTAGGCAAATGAAGCATAAGCTCAATTTTAAATCAAACAAAGTGAAAAATATTGCATTCAAGTCTCTCAGAACTAATGCTTAATAACCCTTAGGATTATACTGTTCAAATTATTAAAGCAAGCCTATATTGTATCATGCATCACACTGTGAAAAGCTATTGTGTTTTCATGAATATTTTATTTGATTCCCTGGCTTGTAAGATGAAATTTCTATTCCATGAACTTGGTAAAGGAGTACAAGCTATAAACTAAGCCCTGTACAAAGCAAATTTCTTGATATGAAACGTCACTTCATCCCCACCTTGTGGAAATCTTCTGCCGACACTATTACTTGGGTTAAAAATAAACTTCTTGGTACGATCTAAACCATCCATAAATATACCTGTAGTATGTAGTGTATCCATAGAGATGTCCCTAAATTCTTCTCAACACAGAGTTTATAGCACCAAAAGTAGGCTCTCAGTTAGATGTGCCCGAGCTGAATCTGTTTATTATAATCACCAGGAGAGGGGATGAGAGTGGAAGAAAGGAGAGGAGATACAGTATCAGAGCAGGTGAAAATTCGTGTTTAGGTTTTGTTCCAAAGGTTATTGAATACAAACTTGAATCTCAAACATAGCTACGAAGAGGTGAACTGAACTGGTACCATAGGATATTGTACCGCTCTGTTTCTGAGCATTAATCCTATCCATCCTCAAAACAATTCACTGAAAGACTGAATAGTTCATTTATACAAAAAGAAACTGTGAACATGGAGAAATTATTAAAAAAATATTTTTTCTTACCTTGATCTGGAGGTAAAAGTCCTGCAGTGTGAAACTTGTTTAACAGACAGCTCCCCTATGAAGCCCTCTTCTCCCAGTTCTCCTCTAGTACTGAAAATACATTTTCTTCTGGCATTTAAAGGTCTGGAAATGAAGGCAGAAATGCAGAGCTAGAGAGATCCCTGGGATCATTGCATTTGGTTCTTTGCTGTTATAAAAAAAGGAAAACAAACCAAAACAAAATTATTTCAAAATAACTATTAAGTTCTGTTTAAAAAGACATTATTTTTTCCCTTCTATTTTCCCATTGGAAAGTTGTTACAGAAAAGCTTTGTATTAAAGATTTGGAATCTTTTTTTATTATTATTTATTTCCAGCCTAAAGCCATGGTGGTTAACTTTTACCTGTTTATTCTTTTACCAGTGTTAGCTAATAGATTAAATAACTACTTTTCCTTCCCCAGTGTTCACTGTCATACAAGTCTTCTCTTATAGGCAAGAACCATATTCCCTCAGATTTTGCTTTGCTTGGCTGAATATGTCGATCTCTTCACACCCCCTTTTCCAGTTACCTGGTCACCTTTGAAATATTTCCATGCATTTTAGCGAGAGTCACCTCCTTTGAACGGCACACAGGGTTTTCGCTAAGACCTTACCCAAGGTAGTTCTGCTATCCTATTATCATTTGCATTGTCCATAGCTTTTATTCTCAGTGAATGTGGACACAGTACGATAGTTCTGCAGAAACTCTGTCCTCTCTGCCTGCATTTGAAATGTGCAGAAGAGATAATTTTTTCTTGAATTCTTGTTTTCCCCTACTCTGTTGGCAAAACTCATTTGTTGATGCGGGACAGAAGAGAAACAACCGGCAGTACAATGAGAGAAGGGGTTTTCACATTGATTTTCAGCTAATAAAATACCATATTTAAAATGTATTTTTCCTATTCGTTGCTAGTGCGGTTTCAAATCCAGTATATGTAGTAAATATGGTATTGCTTATTTCCAAGTCTACAAAGGAGAAGCAATTTTGCTAGTCAGGTAAAAAAAACCCCAAACCAGACTGAAATAGTAGTCTTAATATTTTTGTAACTGGTATATGTCTTTCTGCTATTCTTTACATGATATTTTTTGTTTCAACTTAGGAACAAATACGAAAAAAATGGGTGGGGGTTTTTTTCTGACTTTAGTGAGAAGCAGTGTTTTACTTCTGGTATAAAGCCTTCCAGAAGATTTTAAATCTCCCGCTCCAACCTATATCTTAATGGAAGGATCTCAAAACTTTCAAAAGCACTGCTGAGAACCCAAATTACTGCCATGACAAATGCTAACCAAAGGAAGATTTTGTAAACAAACTAACAAGTAGAACAAGGCGAGGGACCCTTACCCCGGTGTAAGCCTAGGTAGTACACACTGGCCACATCCATACGGCTCTCCTCCAGCTGGTATCTTTCCAGCTCTATAACATAATTGTTATTTTCTTTAATTATTTAAAGTTCAGAGTAAAACATATAAAATGGAGGATATTGTAATCCATCAGAATGTTTTTACATGGGAAACTGAGGGTGGGTGTTACAGAATTTATATGCAAGCATGGAAAAATAACGACAACAAACAAATAATAACTAATTAATTGAACAGTGAACACCTTAGTTTTTCTTTTTTTCTGTGATAAATCTCTTAAAACACGTCCTATGAAGTCTGCCTAAACCTGCAGACAATCTGACAGGAGCTCTGAGAGGCCTGGCCCAAAGCACCGGGACCAGGGATCTGGAGGGAGCCACGTCCCAGTCACCAAGGGATTGTCGCTGGGCAGACAGGGAATTGCTGTTGCCACGCTCCTCCGTCTTACAGAGTTATACAGAAGCCTCTTGGTTTTATTCCTCAGTTACTAATTATTCATTCACCCTGTGAGAGATTTGCTGCCTTTGATATGCTGCTAGGGGGAGGGAGAGATCCCTTCTTGGCTGAGGTATGCCATCTTCTGTCGGGTTAAAGCAGTATTTTGACAGCTGTCTTTGGTTTTTTTCTTTTTTTTTTAATGGTGCAGCTGTGTGCGTGCTTTTATCTGGGTATGTAAGCAAGAGATTTGGGGAGTGGCAGATATGTAAGCATATGTAGAGCAGAAACCTAAATGGATCTCCAGCTGCCACTCTGGCATCACAGCATTTAACCCTGTAAATTTTTTTCTCATATGAGTATTTGCACAAGTAAAAGGCCAATACAATTAGCATATCATTTCCATATCATTATTAAATGAATCAGAAGGCTAGGATTTGGAATCCTCTTTCAGTCTCACGGACAAAATCTCCTGTACTTCCTTAAAAACTGTATCGTATACTAAATATTTTCTCCTTGTTTAAAGACTGTTTAGAAAATACAATATTGCAAAACTAGTTCAATCCCGTGGGTAACTCTTCCAACCACTCTGTGTGACAACACCAGATGGCAGCAAGAGATCTGATTTTAGCCTTCAGGAAAAAACAGCAGTCACTAATACAGTAGGCAACCAGTTATTGTCCACTGGAGTGACCCTTCTCATGAAAACAATTTTCTCTAAACCAAACTGTTATTTGGGAAAATGGTGCCCAAATGTTTTTAGTTGAAACTGAGATAAAATGGTTTGGTTTAGTTCCACCTAAAGCAAAGCTACGTGACCTGTTTCATTTCAAATTTCAAAAATCTGAATGGATTAAACTGTTTCCTTAGAGTAGCACTTTGGGGAAGAAGTAACATACGCCTTCCTAATGTCCCTCAGCTGAGCTCCCTAATGCTCTGAAAGCCACGTGGCCGTCCGCGTTATGGGCCAAACCAGCTCTGATGGCCAAGTCTGCATCGCACCGTGCCAGTCCTGCAAGGAGATACTGGCAGCCTGAATTTTCATTCATGTGAGAAAAAGCGAAATAATTTATGACCAAATAAAATATTTCCATTTCAGAATNTCCAGCACCTCAATGTCCTTCTTGTACTGACGTGCTCAAAACTGAATACAACAGAATGCAATAAAAATACAGAAGGACAGGTTCACACAGTGCAGAAGCCTCTGCATTGTTAGAGGGTTTTTTTGAAAATTTTTGATATTGAAACTATTTATCTCATTTATACACACTGAAACAGTAACATTTCTGAATTTCACTAATTTCTGGTGACCACTTCCCTCTGCCTATTTCAGTATGCTCTAGCTAATCTGAACAGACCTCTACCAGCAGAGACCAGAAACACTTGTGAGGCACTAGGCGATCTTTCAAAACTTTCCTTTGTTATGTTTCTAATATTTGTATCACATACCATCCTCAGGCTAGCACGTTTTTGTGCTTATTGCTAGACAAATATAGGATAAAAAAGGCATTCCTGAGAGCTGGAAAGCTGTAAAGAGAGGAAGATGCAGCAGGCAAAATGAAACTAGGAGCTAACACTAGTGAACATGAAAGTCTGTGTGCACATCATCATCCATCAGGAGCCAGAGAACACCCCCGTGTGAATGAAACGCTCCACAGACAAGTGACACAGCAGACAGTTCTTATCACCCAAAGCAGAAGGACAAAACGGAGAGGCTGATAAGGACAACTGGGTTGATTATGCAACAAAATGAGCAGATATTAGAAGAAAAATATTGGTGTTGCTTTGTCCCTCACCTTGTATCAGAGGGACTCCTAAGATGGACCTAGGAGGCTTCAACACGAACTCCGCGTTAGTTCTGGCTGAAAGCTGGAGAAGCTGTGTGCGTCCTGGGGGACCAGCTCATTAGTTTCCTCCGGGCTGGACAGCAGTGCAGACAAATTCATTTTCCATAAAGGATATGTCTTGCAACAAATATGAAAGTATAATACCTTCTGAACCTAAAAGCAAACATTTGCACTGTACTTAATTTCCTTGGTTTTGCTAAGTTAACTTTTTCATTACTATTGCTATCTTCATCATTAAAAAAAAAAAGTAAAGTTACCAGCGAGTGGTACCAGCCTAATCACACAGGTTATATATCCCTTTGTAGTACTCAGTGGTGCACTGATTAGTTTTGGAAATGCAAAGACTCAGTCTCAATATAGTAAGGCATTTTCCATTTCCAAAGTCGTGGAGTAGAAAAGCAAACTACAAAAGACTGAGTAAACAGTAGTATAAAGTACATTTACATTTTTATGGAAAGAAATTACCTTTGGGAATACTTGTTTTATTTCCTGTAATTAAATGCTGTATAAAGTCTTAACACTCTACACAACTTTTCTCAAACACGGCAGAGAAATCCAGCCAGGTGTTTAAAATCATTGTGCTGCTTGCTATAATTCTGATGTCACAAATAAATTCAGAAGGCAATACCCTTTTTCCATTCTGCTCTCCGTTCTTACGTGATCTTCCTCAGGCTCAGTGACTGAGTCACTTTGCAGTGACTCACAGACTTACAGGGGAAGATCTTTCATCTTTCTTTCAGCTTTGTATTTCAGCTTCATCACAAGCGTTCCCAGATGTTTTTACTGACAGGTCTTTACTTTTCATTTCAAAGTCCCATTGAGTTTGTAAATTGTCCACAACTACTTTCTCTCTGGACTCATGTCCAGGATCTCCAAATACCTCTAAATAGCTTTACATATCTCCTCTCAGCATCTACTTGCGCATGATTTTTTCAATTCTTTCCCGCTCATTCAAACCTGCCTGCTAGCCTTGTACCAGATTGGTGATTATCTCCCCCTTCCCTGGCTTTCCCACCCTGTCCCTGCGCTGGCCATGACCCGTCCCTGCCTTGCATTCCCTGTCTCGGCTCCCTGCTACATCGCATCAAGTTCTGATTCGCTCCCATCCCCTCAAGGCCCTTAGTTGTTGTTACCCTGTCATCTCTCATCTTGTCTTGTCTCTTCTTTTTCTTATCACATCCTCTTTACCCTGGTGGCAATACCCATTTGCCCATTTTTGCATCAATTGTTTTGCACGTCCATCCGTCTCATTGCCTGCACCAGTTCGTGGGAACTCTCCTCTCTCGAGACCGGCTCTGAGAGAGGCGAACACAAATCAGCAAAACGTTTCACAGCCTCGGTGCTTGTGGCGATTAAGGAGAGACACTCTCATCATAAGCATAAGGACTAACACGTGGAAAAGGTAGTGCACCAAATAAAATGATCAAATAAGTATATCTTAAAATTACGTGCTGACAGTCCCTCTACCTACGTTTAGCACGAGAAGCCAAGTTCCAGGACTCTTTCCAGACCGCAGGGGCTGCAAAAGTAATGAGGAGAGGAGTGCAGAAGACATTTCACACATTTGGGGGATGGGAAGGGGGAACGACAGTGAAGTCGGGCTTTGGTAGCTAACGAGCTTTTAAACTCTGCCAGCGTTTCCACTTGAACGAGAAGTTTGACTACAGATCTTTTGTCTTTGAATTTGTCTAGTCACTTATTTTGGTGCCTTCTTCTGGACTTAGGGCCTGACTTTCCTTGCAGCCAGTTCTGAACTGCTTTTAAGAGAAAAGGTTTGCGAAGAAGCCAGGAGCAGATGCTTCTAGTTCCCTTATTGTGGAGCTGAATCTCCCTCTATTGTCCAACTCAATGGCACCCAACACTCACCTGCGACCCCACGGAGATCAGAGAGGGATCCTGCATCTTTTTCAGGAACATAGCAGTCAAATCATACATTCAGTCTGCTAATATATATAAAAAAGAGGACTGCAACTTATTTTCAATCATTACTACTGAAAAATTATTCTACTAGTTTTGGTTCTGTAATGGGAACTTTCCAAAACCTCTTCTCTGAAATGAAACTATATTGCAAATTGGTTCAAAGGCCTAATATTCCAAATAGCAATTTTTTATGTGTTTAAAAAACCTTTAACAAACATGCCTTTATGATTTTTCAGTCACATTTACAATTAGTGTTATGTATAGGATCCCTAAACAGTAATGACTCCCATGATTCCAAAAATAATAATTTTAATGTGAATACCCTTTAAGGAAGACACCAGATCTTCTTTTTCATAATTGTTGAGAATGTTGTCCTTTTGGATTTTGGCAAGAAACGTGTTGACAGGTAAGTAATAAATGTTTCAGTTAATATCAATATTTTATACTCAAAGGACATTTTACATTAGTATACCAGTTATAATAAAGACATTTTCTACCATAGTGCTGCATTAACCATCTATATTTTCATATAGTAATGTAATCAAATAATTAATCTGTTATACCTTTAGATTTGGTATAGCAAGACTCTGCATTACCATATTAACTCTTGCTGGAAAAGATAATGTTAAAAGTGATCAGAATCTCAAATTCTGCATTTTCTTTGATGTTACACAAATGAAGACTTTCTAGTAAAAGAAAGTCATTTTCAGTATCTGTCAGAGCATCTCTGGCAAGAGGCAACTGACGTTTTTCTCATGTACACTAGACAGAAGGAAAATTGTGGTAACAGTTACTGACCTTTCTTTCACAATGTTGATAAATCATATGCAAAACATCTCTTCTTTTTACAAATCTTAAAAAAAACCCAAATAAACAAACAAAAAAACCTACTGAAGAATGTTGCTCTTTGAAATAAGGTCCCTGAAAACTCATAGAGAAGCAAGGGCTTAGGTAAAGAGTTTTACAGAACACTTCCTTAAACAAAAGTACAATATCCTAAATCCTAACAAAAGTACAATATCCTAAATATAAATACAATGAGTCTGCATATCTGGAAAGTCTTAATGGAATGGGCTCCAGAAGTGATAACTACATGTTTATGACCAACAAGGAAGTTCTTTATGCTTGTTATTTTGGGTTTTTCTGAGGAATGTCTCCCATTCAGCTTAACAGTTCAATCAAACAAGAAACCAACATTTAATTATGGCAGCTATTGTCATCTAGACAAGATCTGTAGGCAAGTAAACTTTAATATTAAGAAGGCAAAGGCACATTTGCAATACTTAAAAATAGCACAATTAATTTTGAAAATTTTATTTAGGATACTATTTTTGTGTTAGCCTGGAAGTTTCTTCCTGGGAAGGGACTATTCATTGTTAAACTGAACTAGGGAAGAACTAAGAAAATTACATGTTTGGCAAAGCATTTAGCTCATTTTTTTTTTCCCCAAAGATTTCGTTCCTCTTGCTAAAATCTTGTTTTGATAATGACTTAATTCCTGATAAGGTTCCCCTCATTTGAAAAAAACACAGCTGAATTGCATTAATGTATTTTTTGAAACATTTTTTTCTTAACATTAAATATAATTATTATTTGTCATTTCAGTCACCAAGTAAGTCCGCTTTATGATGGTACCAGACCTTAACTAGGGTTAAGGTTCTCATCTGCCCTAAGAAGTAATCCTTCCTATTTTTCCTTATTAAATCAGATCTATATATTAATTATCTGTTAAGAAGAAACACTGTAACAAGAGCAGGGCTACATGTGCGATGTGTGTACACGTTGTTCCTCCAGCTGGGATCCTGTGAGAGCCGGAAGAGCCGCAGATGGATTTGGCTGTGTTGTCGTCTTGCCAAGCAGCCCAGACTGGAGGGCTGAGCCAGAGACAGCAGCAGCAGGGCTGGCTCTACTGGCTTCCTTGTGCTGAGAAACCCCAGCCAAAACGCTGGAGATCAAGAGATGTAAGACTCAGTTGCCTAAATCTAGTAACTTAGTGCCATTCTGCATGTTTTGGGGTGTTAGATACCCTTCACAAGGCTAACAGATGTGAGACATGCCATATTTGAAACCCCTTCTGCTGTAGTAGCTGAAGACCAGGAGAGATGCCCTAAGGCACCTAACATGGCCATCAGTGCCATCCAGCCTATCCCCCTTTATGTTTTAGGCTCTAGCTGTGACACAACTTGGTTTTGGGCAGCTGCTTGGCTAGCTAGATGTCAAGGCAGCTTAACATGGAACTTCCATGTCTATGGAGGTAACACCTCTTCCCGCAAGCCTTACCAAGTTGAGTGACCTCATGGTTGTCTCATGACAATGTGACTTCTGCACCAAGCACAGCTCTGCTCCAAGCGAATCTAGAACTGTGCCTCTTGCTTTAATGCCAAATAAAGTTTAGATATAGCTGGAAGTTGCTGCTACTAAGACTCACTAGTTTAAATTAAACGTGTGTTTGTTCTAGAAAGTGATAAAGTATTTCTAAAAGACTAGCAGCCATTTTTTTCCCCACCAAGGTAAGGTGAATAAGCATCATAAATAGCATTTTTAGAAATTGTACCTGCAATATAAGAAAGCCACTCCATACTATACAAATAAGTAGTATTTTTGAGGGTTTTGATTCAGAGTATTATATTGCAACAATAATTATTTACAAATGCCATTTTTAAAGGAGGTAGAAAAAACCTGCTAAAAATTAAAAAATGCTTTAAAATAATAAGTAATGCTAAGCAGTCAGGTTCACTGCTGAAATCCTTTAATTATTAACTTCCTGTAAATTTACCAATAATGACTAAGATTTGAGGGATCAATCTACCTATACATTTATATAAAGACAGAGTGTTTGGATGATTTTAGGCTATGTTACAGGATAATTTCTAAATATGCAGAACTAGAAAAGAACCAGATTGGAATAATCTACTGAAAGCGATTATTTAAAGTCATGCTAAGTGACTAATTGTCCACGTCTTTGTTTTGAGTATTTTTACCACCAGATGTCAGTGTTCTACAGATTCCAGTATGAGATTAACCCCAGTCTTCCCCTTCAACCATTTTCCTCCTTGCCGTTAAAAGCTACAAAATAATACTTTACATGGGTAATCTCCTTGTGCTGTGTTTATTTTACATATATATATATATATGTAAAGATACTTAAATATAATGAGGAATAAGCACGAAGATCATGCTTTCAATTTACCCACAATAGCGTCTTATATTGCAATGATTAAATCACTGAGCTCCGTCGTACGGGCAGGGGAAAAAAAATGAATTCCATAATAGCTTTGTTTCTGTTAGGGTTTACACTGATGCTTGTTTACCTTACCTCAAACTGGTCTGATGGGTCTCGTAGGTCATCTCGTAGGAAGATTGTTTAACCAGCACACCACTCCACAGGCTATTTGCAGCACAAGCCAACATGTCATTTGGGACAGAAAAACATGTCTAATATCCAATTTCAGTGTCTCCACAGCACTCTTACTTGATTACATCTTTTTCTTGGTGAATCAAATCACTTATGTGGAAGAAAGATTCACTTTGAACTCCAGAGACCTTTTCAAAATTATAATGCTTCAAAAAGAAAGGATAAGTACATTTAATTAGTTTAGTTAGATTTCTCAGTATGAACAAATTCCTAGAAAGAAATAGAACTGAGATTATTGCATTTTCAAAAATTCATACAGAAAGCCTGTATTACAAAAATAATCAAAAATGTTTCTAAAATGACCCAAAAGTTCAACATCAAGCAAACGGAATGCTATTGACAAAGTCTCTCGACTTACAACACAGAAGAAATTAAATTAGGTCAACTATAAGTATGTGAAGTCAGGACTGCAGCTGCCAGAATAAAAATATAGAATGAGCAAGGGTACCTTTCTGCAGGCAAGTGAGAATTTTGACACCAGATTTTCAAGGCAGAACAGTCTGTTATACTGGTTGACCATCATCTATGCTTCATAATGGAGAGGAACAGAGTAACATCCACAACATTTATCAAATTGAAGTGTAACACTAGATTATGTATTTGTCGTCTCTATCATCAAACCAAAAACTCACAGGCAGCAGCCAAAACAATGTTGGATCAAACACAGATTTGTTTACACTCAGAAGGCTCTCTATAATTTTTTCTTTTTTTTTTTTTTCTTTTTCAGTTGGATGGAAGAAAACAAACCAATAGAATTATTAGAAGGACTATGACCCTAAAAAGAGTCGCGAATTATGTAGTCTTCTCAGATAGCCTCCTGGGAAAACCTGTGACGCAGAGTTCAACTGTAATCTTCTGGAACATAATCAAATTGTCTGCATGTCTATTCATAAATACCTGTCCCACAGATCTGGCCCATATACTAGTCCAGGAACTGAATGGATTTTGTTCTCAAGAGTTTAATCCAGTTAAAGAGATTAATGCAGATAACAAACTCTTACTGCTCCCCATGGCACACAGGGAAACCTTTGGTGAGAGACGACGACTTTCACAGTTTGATGGCTCCTTTAATGCATGTGGCTGTCTATTATATTCTAATAAAAAGAAATACAAATAGATATATGAATCTGTGTATTTATTCACAGAATGCAAAAATATGGTATCGTACACAAGCTATCAAAACATTAAAATGCAGGTCATTCCTGAATACTTTTAGCTGGTCTTGTATTTTAAATAAGGAGAGGTTTTATTGTCTTTTTTTAATAAACATTTTTCCTTAGGAAAAACGATTAGCACCATCTATAGTTCACTTAAGTATATCACATAAATTATGATATGAACGCACATTAATACTTCCAATGTTTTTTCATGAACTTAGTGGATTTGGGGTTTTTATTATCAGCTGCTTTTTCCCAGATGAATAACCCCTTGCTCCCCAGATTTAGGAAAATATTCTTTTGCCTAATACTGTTATTTATGAATTTGTTTGATTTTAAAGAACAACAACAATGAATCTTGAATATCAATTGAAAAGTACTGCATAGCACAAATTTGCATAGGATTTACTGTAACATTATATTGCATGTATGAAGATTCCCTGCCTTCCTGGTTTTCCCTTATTTTTCCCACTAAGAGTACTGAAGGATGATAGAAGTTCCCTTCAGGAGCTCAGATTTTTCTCCTTCATTAACATCATCTCCACGTTCCTCACAAGGTACCCGCGTAACTGATTATTCCTCAAATTTGGCTTATGGGGCTGAGAACGTGCCAGGAGAGGCACGCTGAGTAACCGTGGCGGGGACTTAACTGGGTACAGCTGCGCGTTTGCTCCGAGTCAGGTCAGATTAATCCCAACGCCACTTTCTGCCGCAGCAGACCTGACTGGCAGAGATGGAGGTGGAAGGAAGGCTCAGCAATGGTTTGCCTGGGGGCACCGAGGTGCTGGTGAAGAGGGTACCACGGAAAGGGTTAGGGGAAAGCAAGCGTGAAGTTGCGGGCAGGACCTGAGGTTACGCTCCAGAGACTGTACAAGGAGGGGAAGAACACTATTTAGCTTGCTAAAGAAAGACAGGGCAAAAAAAAAAAAAGAAATATCTGCTCACGTACATACTTACACCCATTAAATTCTGGGAGAAATCCCAAGTACTGTCATGCTTAACTATTCTGTCAGGTTGTTTGGAAGATCTGAAGGGTGGAAAAAATAACACCATGAAGGCCCAGAAGCCTGCCATTAGCAGAAATCAAACCAAGCTGAATAGGCTCATAAAGAAGAGTCAAAGCTGTTATTATTTTTATAGATTATCTTACCATTTACACAAGTATCTGATAAATACGGTAGAGTAAAATAAATGCCCCCCCCCAAAAAAAAAAAAAAAAAAAAAAAGTTCATCTAATAATTGAATTTCCTATTTGCCTTTAAGGCTAGCATTAATATTAGTGTAGCATGACTGTTTATTCTCTGACTCTACAGCTGTTACAAACTTCTAAGGAGGAGGGGATGCATATGGGTGTGTTCAGTATAGAGGATGCCAACTAGCAAAAGAGAAGTATTGGGGCAATAGAAGTGGCAGCTCTTCAATGGGGAAACTGGTTTCTGCTCACCACCTACAGCAGCAATATTTTCCTCTGGGTCAGGAATGACTAAGATAAGGTGAATTCAAACTAGGAACAAGGAAAAGAGCTCTGTGTCCCAAAAGACTGAGAAGTCCAAAATAACCCTCCTCGTAAAACACAGAAATGACCAGATGCTCTGCCTGAGGGTGATGGAGGTGTCCGTACAGAATCAGGACCAACCATCCTCAGAGATGAGCTTGTCTGGAACCCAGAGTCCAAAAATTACCTTCCTCCAGTGTAAGAAATGTCTTATTTATTTTCTGCTAACCAATTATTTACCTGTACAAGGACTTGCCTATGGCTGATTAGTCTTAAAATACTTTGACAAGAAACTATGTCAAAAGCCTTTTGGATTTCTAAATAAATTAGAATTGAAACAGACTGCTGATAACCACATGGCTGCTGACACCCTCAAAAGACTCCAGTAGGTTTGTTAATAGACTTCCATTTATAAAAATCATGCTGTGTCTTCTCAAGTGTATTTGATTTATCCAGGTACCTATTAATTTTTATTTTTTACTGTAGGTTCTAAAAAAACCCCTCTTGAATAAAGATAATGGGCTAACAGGCCCACAGGACATCAGAATATTATAAAAGTCTGCAGAATCTCAGCTGACTCTTCTTCTATAACTGGAACAGTACAATTTCAGACAACAGAGCACTGATTAACCGTATATTTTAAACCCCCCCATTTTATCAGACTGTATGTATTGTATGCACATGTGTGTGTATTTCAAAGATATGAAAAATGCAATCACTTAACTTTAACTATTACATTGCAAAAAATCCTAATATGTCTCATTTGGTTTTAAACAAATAATACAAACACCGTAGTTTCCAGGCCTCTCAACCTCAGATCCTGACTTTGTTCTCTTCTGTTAGTGAAATACAGTCTTGCTTCAGTGGGGCCAGGATTATGTCAGCAGCGATGGTCCTCTTCTGCATCATCCCCTGAGCTGCTTCAAAAGGCACAAACTCTACCTCATTGTTCCACGCTGCTGCATATGTGACACATCTGCTCTGCCATCACGTTACTCACGCTGGGAAGGGAAACTGAGAACACATGGCCAAGACCACCAGTCACTTGGTCCTACTGTGACAATTAAAGGTGACTCGCAGCTACAGGTTTCTCTCAGCCATCTGCTCCTTGAAGGAGAAACACAGCTTCAGACTGCCCAAAATCAGTATGTTCCAGGCAGTATTTGCCCTTTGTACCTTACCAGAAACTCTCGCTACTCCTTGAGCCCATGAGTCCTACAAGGCATACCTGTATATAATTCTTTAATTGAGGCACAGGTCCTGAGCCCAGCTTATTAGTTTGCAGTTAGGGCTTACTGGGAAGGGAAAATCTTACATTTCCTTGTCCCTGTCTTGCTCTTTTTCACTGTCCTCATCCCTGTTTCCAGCCATGTGGTACACCACTCAGTCACCTTGGTGAGATCGCCCCTTCTCAGAAGCAGCAATTTTTATGTTGCTTCAGTTCCACTTAAAGTTACAGCAAAAGGAAGAGCATGTCAAGGAGAAAAAGCAAATCATGAAAGGAAAACACAGACATGAATTAAAGACCTTAATGAGATACTCCTGCCTAAGTTGTTATTTCCTGTGTCAAAAGACGTGAGGGGTCCAACAGTGCCTTCTTGAGAAAGGCTTCAGTCTGCTTAATCAGCTCAAACCAGTCAGCTGATGAACATGAGGATTTGCCTCTCGGTCTAACCACGTGATTTAGTTTATCATTCCAAAAGACAAAACTTGCAAGGCTGTGATTGTACGTGCAAACTAAACTGGCTGAATTATAAAATTCCAGGAATTGATTTGCATGTTTTAATTGGGACACGAACTCGTTGAAGATAAATTTGTTCCCCGATGAGATTCGTTCTTCAATTAACATTTATCCTTAAGAAGAAATACAGGTGAGTAAATATCTTTAAAAAAAAAAAAAATGCAGGACTTATAGTCTCAGAGACCAAAATATTCTCTACTAACTGTAGAAAAGTGATTCATGCATAAGTATCATTTTTCCTGGACAGCTGAGAAGAAGAAAACCAAAACCATTTAGACACCTTAGAAAACCTAGTTCTTATCATCACTTTTCTGGCCTACACAGCATTTCTGGCTTGAGTACCTCGACTTGCCGAACCATAGGATATTTATGCAAGCCTCTCGTTAATTTTTTCAAGCCTTTTTTGGTATGACTGAGATCTAGTGGAAAAATTTCAGTTGTTGCCATGTAACTGCTATAGCTGCGGCAGCTGCTGTGAAAAGAGCTTCTGTTTGATATTACCTCACCACTTCTAGAGGAGAAATACCTGTCCCCAAATCATCCCTTTCGGCCACGGGAAGTTCAGCAATGCAAGAGAAAAGCAGGCAGATCAGAACTGCCGATTCAAAGAGCAACTGAAATGATCTTCCCCGGGGCTCACGTTTACCTGGCCGGACTCCACTTGGCACGGGGAAGGAGTCCATAGCAGCTTGTACAACGTGGGCAGAACCATTTTCTCAGGACAAATTTCTCCCTGCAGAAGAGCTGCAACTCTCCTGGCTGATGCTTAGACCACTGTGAGCTGAAGATAACCCGCTTCTCTACTGGTGACCAGCTCTCTCACTGTACCAGCAGAATCACTTACCTGTTGCCATCATTGCCAGCAACTGTTAAACACAGGAGTAACCCTCCGAAGTGCTGGGATCCTCTGCAGGTATCTGAAAGAACAAAAAACTACAGCTGAAAATCTCAAAACTCAGAAACTGCTGGAGTTCGTCCCTTGTAAAAAAATACAAGTCAGAAGAATTCATGTGGGATGGAAAGAGCTGTTAAATACATTAAGTGCTTTGAGTTTCTTCTCTTCGATTGCTATCTGCCGAAATTGGAGGCAGTGCTGAAATGCGGTATCACCTGGAGACATAAATTAGTTTGCTAGCTAACAATACCTATTTGCAGAGTTTCTGCACAACCCAATGGAAATAAAGTGTTGGGTTTTTTAAGACAGAGCTTGTATAAACACCACTTTACCCCTCCTAGGATGAAATGCATTATGGTCTGCTCTTTTATAGCTTAGCTGGATTGAGCTGTGTTCTTCAGAAAACCAGCTATATTAATACTTGTCGTAACCCAGAACTGAATGATTGAAAAATGCATTGAATCTTATTGATGTAAAGAACTCTATAAACTTTTGCAATTGATTGTTATAGGAAGTACAGTACAGTAATGTCCTGTCCTAAAATCTGCTATACAAAGTGAAAGTGAATTGCAACCATGGTCATGTTCAACAAATACTTATGATCAATGCGTATATAATACAATTTAAATAACTGCACTGTCAAGATTAATAATTGCATGTATTATTAAAACCAATTAATTTATAGATATATTTCCAATTATAATAGAAATCCTCTTGTTTTATTTTAGCTTCTCTGACAAAAATAACAATATCAATAACTTTTTAGAAACGTGAAATTAGAAAATCATTTCAGCGCCTTCTGCTTTTAGCTATACCACCCAATTATATGATACATTTGCCTCAGGAATCAGACTGGCTTAAAAATTCCCTTTCTCTTCACCCCTACTGTGAACACTCATCCCCACATCTGAAGTGTACTTCACTACTGCCTAAATCATGCCGATTGAATGGTTTGTGTGGTTGTGCTGAAAAACAGAAACGCTGATAAGATCCTGCTGAGGGATAAAATAACCTCGTGCAAAAATATGAGATGATGTGGGCAGGGGAAAACGGGTGGGAAGGATTTCTAACTCAAGCAATTTTTGGATCTGTTTTGTAACATGCTATTAGCACTATTGATGGGGTATAGTGAACTGTGAAGAAAATGCAAAACTGAGGATCTGTGGTTGGAAATTTCATAAACTGGATTTTTCATTTAACTACTTCCTTTTGTGCAGCAAAAATACTGCACCAAACTGAGTGATCTACAACTGGTTTTCTTGTTTCTGAAAAGCACTCTAATCACAGGTTTAGACTAAGGACAGAAGAGTCTACAGAAATCAAGATCCATGCAACCTACCTCAGGATAAATCAGCTTAGGCTGTCAACAAACACAGAAGAGTCTGGAATGAACCAAATATGTGCAGACTTTGAAGTGAATCAGTTATGACTGATGTGCTGTGGGAAGCTCCTCTACTCCCCTGGCTTGTACTGCCGATGAAAAATTGTTAGCCATTATGGCACGTGTTTTCAGTCAGCAAGAGCACACAAAGAGCTATATAACAGCTAGTTAACTGAGAAACAAACACATTGTGGAACTGTATTTTAATTTATTTTCCTTAGTGATATCATGTTAATTGGCACAGCTATAGATTTCTCGTATCCATTTAAATTACTTGACATGCACGTAAGTAATGTAGTATTGTTATCAAGGTTTTAAAGTATTAGCTACTGTAACATCCAGGTATCTGTGTCCTCAGCAACATTCAAACCGATGTCAGACCAGCTTCTGCTGAGCTGTTCCAAATGACACTGCAGCAATGTGCATCTTGACTGGTATGTTAAAAATATAACAAGTATGGCTCATACTACCTTGTTCTTCCTGGACTATGAAATTCCACTCTTAGAAATTATTTTACTCTCTTATTCTTAGGATAGATCATTTGTGATACTAAATGGTGATTAAGAGACAGATTTGAAGTAATCTGTGCATGGGCAATGACCAAGAGTTCTAATTCAGTGGAACAAACTACCCATAACTGAGGCACAATTTCTGGGAAGGCTGCACACTGTACTTTTACCTGTGTGTGATTTGTAAAGGTATGGGCCAGAGGGTATTGTGTCATGAAAGGGGATAAGAATATCACTCTTTAGAGTTTGAATTTTTTTAAATTATTCATTGCAATAAGAATTTTTTGTCACAGATTTGACAGAGACGTATTGTCTAATTAATGTAAGATCTCCAGATTATATTTTTTAAAAAAAAATTTTACTCTTTGTTCTCATAATTTCTGCTAAAGGAACTATCTCCTTGAACATCTAAAAGTAGGTTGTACAAAAAATGCATAATACTGAGAACAGTCCTCCAATACTAAGGACAACAGAAGGAACAAGCTTATTCCATTTCTGGTTACAATGATTTGTCCAGTATAGGGAAAAAACTCAAAAAAAACCTACGCAACACGAACAATTAATAAGTACACAAAGTACACAAGTGTGTTTATTACATTTTTGCAAGCACTTTGTTCTACATTTCAAAAACGCCACCATCAAGCTGTTGGCACATTTATGTACAAAACAGATTAATTGTAATGCCTGCTACAAAGCATTCTTTGTGAAAATACAAACTCTAATACCAGAGAAGAGCCAAAAGCATTAACATCATTACATGAGTTTAAAAGACATAGTTTTAAAAATCAGCACAAACGTTTTAAGACACAAAACTGAAACACTACAATATAGAATCCAAAAGAGGTTCCTAATACTTTTTGCAGAACTGTAATACCGGTACTGCACATTATCAGAAAACTGTTGACCCCGTAGGACAGCCTAAGTGTAAAAAAAAAAACAAAAACCAAACCAAAACCCCAAATCAAAAAACACAACAAAAAAATCCCAAAACAAGCAAAAGAAAAGAAAAAAAATTCAATCAACTAATACTACTTAATGCATTATCATGCCACAAGTAACTATAATATTACCCTCTACTTACTACAAGAATTGTTAAAAATTACTGATGATGCATGACTAGTAATAGTACAAAGAAGAGTTTTACTCAAGAAGTTTTATTAGAAATGCACTTACACTGAGAGAATTCACAATGGTCCAATAAGTGCACAAAACTACCTAAGATTTTTAACACTGACAAAAATGTCTTGTCAGGCTACATCACTTTAAAAGACACTTTACAGCATTCTTGTAGCATTAGAAATAGGCAAAAAAAAAAAAAATTCCACCAAATTTGGTCCAATAATACTGACTTTTCTTAAATAGGGGTTTTTGTTTTATTTTTGATACAGGTAATTCTTTCAAATTAAGATGACCTATCTTTCTGATAACATTTTCCTATCAAAATAAAGGTTCAAATATATTACTACACTTTCAAATAATAAGCTCTGTAGTGGTCTTTCACCTTACTTTAACGTAATACAGGTAAACCAATATGTGTAGGAAAGCTAGAAGCCAAGCTATAACATTTATGGAAGTCTCCTTTAATATATCTTTTACAGTTCAGACAGGTGCAATCCATTTAAATTTTTAAAGCAGGTAAAAAGACATCTGACTCCTACGGTCACTGTATTTTTGATATATTACTTTCATAAATGTAGCTAAGCAGTAATTTCTTACATCATCACATGAACAGCTCCAATTTAGCATAACCATCATTGAATTAAAGAGAGATCATTCTGTAAAAAACTATGGATAACTATATCACTTAATTAACAATTGTCTATATACCATAACTCTTTAACAGGTAGCCGTGGTATTGAATTCCTTCAAAAGGCAAGTGGCCATGCATTGTTAGCACCACGGTCTGCATGCTCACAATACAAACAGGAATTATCACCCATGGAACTTGGAACAAGAGAATATTCTTTAAAAACATCAATAATAATACAATGTTAACAAAGATAAGAAGCACTTTTTTTCTTTTTTTTTTTCTTTTTTTCCTTTTTCTCTTTTTTTCCTTTTTTTTTTTTTTTTTTTTTTTATGTTTGTTTGTTTTACCCACTATTACAAATTTAGAAATTGCACCTTTGATTGTTTAAAACCTTCTTAGGACCTTCATTCAAGTTGATCAGGGTCCATCTGGCAAGTTTTCCAAATATAAAGGAAAGTCATCAGAGTGTTTTCTTTATATATTGTACATCATGTACAATGGTCCCTTTGAAGTATACCTGTAGTTAAAGTAGTTATTGAACTCAAAACTAAAAAGTATAAAAAGCTACTTTTTTCCAAAAACATATAAGAAACAATGCAAAAGGTGTTATGCATAACACATACAAAGTGATTAAAAAAATCAAACACATATTTGTATTTGACAATAGTTTAGTATCCTTGATCTAGCAGAACTAATTAGCTTAAAAGGATTCAGAAGAGGCTATTTAGGAGCTTTGTGGTAGAGAATGGTCAGACAAAGTAAGAACTAATTAAGAAACCAAGTGCTAAACAGCAAAGAATTGTACATGGGCAATATGTGAGTCACCCAAACTATCTTTTGTGAGAAGCACTTTCAATTGTTTTTAAAATGATTGGATGGCCTCTAGTTAAACAACAAAGCATTCACATGGTAGAAAGTAAGACAAGGTTTCTTTTATGTGTAGGCGTTAAGCCGCTCTTTAGAACGAGTAGAATGAATATCATGAAGTTCTTGTTCCTCCTTTGATTTAATATCCTCATATTTTTGCATTCTGCAAGCATCTTTCACATAGGCCCAGTTGGCAGACAAGACCATGAGATAATGGACCTGTAAGAGAGGTAACATGGAGTTAGGAACCAACAGAGCCAGTCAGAACAGAGCAAGTTCAAATTTGAAAGCTGTAGGATAGAGATTGGGTTTTCATCAGAGGGAACTAAGCATTGCTAAGTCAAGAAGTAGTACAGCGACACCATGTGAAGTTCAAGCTTGAGCTTCATTAATCCTCAGATTACTCAGCTCACAGCTGTCATTGTTACCGTGAGTAGCAGTTGGTAGCAATGATTATAAAAAAAAATAAATTAAAGGCACTGAAAAATCAACAAATCATCCCAAATTTACTATTTCAGCTAGTCTGCAAATCTACATGGAAAGATGCCTTCTGGTTATTTCTTGTAGACTTTTCCCCATTGAATCACTATTTGTTAAAGTAGTTGCTTAAGACAGAAATATGCCATGGACACATCTGTAGTTTTATGATTAGACATCTAATAAAATTACAGAAGGATTTGCTCTTTCTTTCTTGTTAAAGTTAGCCTTAGCTTTCCCTTTAAGCATGATTACTTTATTTCACCTACAACTAGCTATTTTGTCAAAACCAGCTAATTGGGGAAAAGTTTGTCAAAAATTGAAAATTACGTTCAGCTACACAAAATGTGACAAAATATAGTCACAAATAAACTTGAGGTCTTAAAAGGGCACACACCTGTCACCATTTAATTTAGTAATTTTATTTCACTGTTACATTAGTTATACCACAATTTATTTACATAATTCTTTAAAATGCATAAGAAAAAAAAGTGATTTGTAGGATCTTAAAAGACGACTTCTGTGTACATCTTGAGCAGAAACAATGTTCACGTTCCATGTAAATTTTTGAATATGTAAAAATACTTTTATTTATTTCTTAAAGAAAACAAAATTAAGAGCTTTTCAAGTGTTCAATCCAAAAGCAAAATAAAAAATTATCTGAAAAGAAGGGGAATAAAACCCTATGGCCTGTGATTATTATGCAACTTTTTGGTGAGAATTGGAGGTTGGACCTGACTTGCAGCCAACACAAATCACTGGATGAGCTATGATGATGTACTCCCAAAGAGCTTGGTTTATTTATGTTAGCAAATGCGGAGGACAGAATGTCAATGAATACATACGAGGATTAAACACCAGTTAAAGGATATTGGCAATATTGCCACATGAACAAATGGTTTTCACGTGGCTTTGAATAAATTTAATCTCAAAGTCAGTAAAAGGTATCTTTACAGTAGGAAAATTACATTCTGCAAATGTTTTCCTTTCTAAATACAGGATGTAAAACACCCTAATTGCCTTTGAGATGGAGCTTAGTGGTTTAAAAAATCACATGGTATAGCTGCCAAAGACTGAACTTAACAGCTGGTAGATGTCCAGTCTTCTGAATGGCGAACATGAATGGTCAAACAAGTGATAAATTTTAACACAACACCAATACAAGCAATGAAGCTGAGGCCTCCAAAGAACTGCTGCCAAAAATGTTTATTCAAAACTCTTCCTACAGGGCCAGTTGCCTGCTATCTGCCCTCTGTCCCTTCTGGAGTTAGATTCCTTAGCCTGCATGCTTGAGGCCGTTTACTTTGACTGCCTATTAGTGCAACAAACTGCTCTCCTGTCCACTTCAGCTTCCCAAGTCTGGTCCTTTCAGGACATTTGCAGACTTTGAAAGCTTTCCTTTTGAAGGTGGACCTCAAATGTCTTAACGCCTTCAGTCTGCTGGATCTGCTTGCAAGGAGACTCTGACCTTCTCAAAGCCTGTCTTCCTCTCACCTGCGAACATGCTCTGTTGGCTCTGTATTCAGCCAGAAAATAGAAATGTTTGGTAACAGTATTCAGCTGGTTTATTCTAGGACTCTTATTCCTCCCCCAGCAGGCTTTAAGATGAGACCATCTCTTAAATTTATGTTAATAAACTGCCTCAGAGGCCACAGATAATTTCCTAAAATCAAAAAGATTCCACCCCTCCCTAAGAAACTGAGAAATTAAACTAGAATTTAATTAGTGGGAAATGGAATAATCATAAAACCACCTTGAGATAATGCAAATTCTCCTCTTCATAATGGACTGCTGTAGATATATGACTATCTTAGATTCATACTAAATTAACAGAATCCATTTACTATGTTCTTTCTTTTTTGGAAATGGCAATGTCTGCTTTTTTCCACAAATGTTTGGTGGCAACTGTTGTTGATTAGCGCAGGCTAATGTACATTTCTTAATCTGGGTAATTAAGATCAAGGTGAAACCCTTCAAAGTACCAAATATTTCCAGCATCTTTTTTGTCCTGGTGGTTTATGGCAAACTTTCACCCAATTAATCCTTATTTGAGGAATACAGACTGAGTTGAGGAGCCATAAAATAGGAAGAAGTGTTCAGAGAATCTGTCCTCTAGGAAAAAGACCACAGACAGTAGTATTTCTACATATCTTTAGGAGTTTCTTAGTATCTATAGTACAAACACTAGCAGCACAATCTGTGATGATAATGCAAGTGTTGGGGATGGCAGCACGTACTGTGTTTCTCTGGGACACTTTCTGATCATAATTTAGCATACAGGAAAAAGAAACGCCTTGTATCTAACTCAGCTGTTCCAAAAGCTTTCACCATGAGTAGTCTCTGGATCAGGCATTTCTACATCAAATGAGAGATGCTAATGGTCAATCCTCATTCCGCTGAATGAAATGCCTTAAATTTCCTCCACGGTAAAACTCTTGAAAAAAATCAAAAGAAACAGGCTGGTAATCCTAATAATTCTGTCATCTCAGACAATTACAATTTGCATCCAATGACAATGCCAGTGCTGGTCCTTTGAGGGTAAAATTTCAATTAAAAAATACAATATGAACCTCAAAATGATTGCAGACATGAGAATCCTAGAAGTGGGGGGTATGTGAGCAGTGTACTCACATCTTCCTGACCTTTTAAAAGAAGGCACATTTCTTATCTCACCAAACATTTAGTAATGACCCTATAAGAGATAAATCTAAACCTAATGGCTTGCAGTTTCACTTGCCCTTTTTTCTTCTACTAAAAAAACAGACAAACTATTCTGAAGGTACATTGACCACCCTCTGACCTTCATTAATCTCCATTCTTCACCCATCCCTTCGTTAAAAAGTTACAGAAATAAATTTCTGGGATAACTGTTGAAAACTCCTGGATTTCACATTCACTATAAGTAGGATGACTTTCCTGGAAATTACTACTTTAGCTTATACAATGAATATAATCTCAAATACATACCCATGTTATACAATGACATATATGTTTAACAGTCCCACCACCTTGGCCTTTTGTTTAACACCAAGTTCCTAGATAACATTGTCACACTAAGGAGGTCATCTCTAAGTGGCTGTCTAATTGCATTTCACACTTCCATGACCTGAATAGCCTCAAGTCAGTGGGGCCCTGTCAAGGCTTATTCAAATTGAAGCAGAGCAGCTTCCACAGGCTGCCTCAGGATGTTTCAATTACAGACATATGCAAGACAGCGCAGGGTCTTTCCGTACTCTACAATCATTCCTGCTTAAATTTCTTCATTAGGTGAAAGAATGCTTCAATCTTTCACAACTGTAGAAATGCATCTAGGCTAGGAAGAGTTTGGAATTTGTTTTGGTTTTGGGACATGTCATTATCTTAGCAGGGCAGAAGTCTAAATAACTGTTTACTTTCCCCTACCATGCATTTAATATCCTGCAGAAGAACACAAGCCTACTGGGGGAGAGAAACTACACCACTTATACATTTCCCCTGTTCTTGTTTCAGGAGAACTGATTGCATCTCCATCTTAGCGGACATAACATCTGTGGAGGTTCAGGCTAACGAGTGCTGCTCACATGGCAACTTTGAGAAGGGAAACTGTATTTCATAATTCAGTTTTGCTGTAGTGGTTTTGGGAAAACAGCACAGGCAGGATGCTTAAATTAGGGGAGGGTGGTAAGATATCAGTGATGGGCTAGGGTGAGGCACAAAGTGTGCAGAAGCCGTTTAAGTCACTGGAGAACCAATGCCCTTCCCTAAATGTGCTGTTGCAAGAATAATCACGAATATGATTTAATGAAGTTAGTCTTTCTATATATCCACAACAGTAGCAGATCTCCATGCCTGTGAAAGTAAACAAGATTTCTTAACAGAAAAATGGAGATTAAAATACCAGTCCTTTACCGAAGACAAAGCTTATGAATTTATTAAACCCCAAATCAATTACTTGCAAACATTTACTTTAAACTAGAATAGTCCATCTGACTAAAGAAATTAGTATTTTCTATTTATTACCAACCAGTAATAGTAGAGCATCATCAATGAGACTGCTGAATAACTGAACTGGTAAAATCCACTCTTTTAAATAACATTTTAAGTCATGACACTGATACACTCCTCATATGTCCTCACTTCTGGATTTGTGGATGTTTGCAAGAGCCAGATTATTTATTTTTATGTGCAGATTTCTTTAACTCTTCTAATATTAATATTTGTGATGAAATTGACTAAAGAAATCAGCTTGTTCATGAATATTAAGACCATCTATCACCAGGATACTTTTCATTAATCTGTATTTTAAAAATATATATTAGAAGAATGTAGTCATTTATTGCAAAAACAACAAAATATTGTTAATACTTGCAAAACCATTTGATTACAAGTCATAAGTTTCCCATATCTACTACTTTAACTTCTCTCTTGGTCTCAGATTTTTCTAATATTAGAAATTTTTCACAATTCGCTAGTTGCCTCTATTCTCCAAGGGAGAATGCTGGTTTGGGTTTCAAGAAGCGAATTAGCCTACAAGTTGGTATTGATATATAGAAAAACTCATGTATTTTTTACAATATATGTAAGGGAAAGCTTTACTTTGCAGAGGAGAATGCCAAATAGTTTGTTTTCAGAAATTACCATTCTTAGACTTCAGCTCCAGATGAAAATAACCCAATGGAATTTTTTATGTTATAGATACTTTCTGTGAGTCTTGAGCACAGAAAAAATAGCCAGCACTTAATACTTAATTTGGACTATGTATGATTCTGAACACTACTGTTCAGAAAAAAAAAGATGTTTTCTTCTTTCTACATGAGACATTTAGGACCCCAAATTCATTTTCCCTCCCCTAAATTACTTCCTCCTTGGGAAAGCAAACTTCTCTTAAAGAAAGATCTGTTAACATCTTCATGTCCAACCACAAAATTCTGAACTTTCCCCTCATGTCTGATCACCAGTTTTTGGACTACTGTGTCAAGTGTGAAGCACACTGCTCAACCTATAAATGTGGTCTGGTGGTTTTAGAAATATCACCATTAAAGAGTGGAATGTGCTAGTCTTCACCAGGTACTTGACAGATCACAATGGTAGGTTAAAACCAAACAATTTACAGAATTTAAATATATACTACACAGTTGCAAACATTTCATAAAGCATATATTTATCAGCATTTGAATACTACATAATTTACTAGCACTTAGCTCCTCAACTCATATTTCTGTTGAAACAGTCAGCGTTATAGTGCCTGTTTTGTGCAGTCGCAGAATCCAATGAAAAGCATACTTGCGTATGGGAAACCCTTCAAAAATAGATGAATAAATGTGAGTTGTCAAAGTAAATTCCTACTGGATTAGTGCTTGGTGTAACACATCTATGGCATCTTTGATATGGTACTGTGAGCTTTGAAGGGTTTTTTTAAAACTTCATTGAAAGTATCATGTATTTAAACCACATGGCTCAATGTACCTATTTAATTTGCTTCCACTGAAGATCTGTTTGTTTTCACTGAAAATCTTTTGGTGGCTATTCTGATTCAAAACTCTTCTTCAAAATGCGGAATTGTTATCTGAACATATTAGCATTTGATAATTACTATTGAATATAGTTCAAAAAATGCACCGGAGAACTACTGGTCTCTTGGATATACTTTCCTAACACTAATATATATTATAATAATTACTATTTGGTCACCATTTTTTCAGCTAGAAGTAAAGTCTCAGTTTGGAAAATCAATTAAATTATTAATATAAATCTTAAAACAAAATTACACTGAAAAAATATGTTTTTAGTTATCTCTGCTGTGTTGGCAGGGTGTCAAGTAATACTGAAAAAATGGCAGAGAAGAACAAAAAACACCCACTGATGCAATGGGAATACTAGCTTCATTGAATATTCTCTGATTGTTATTTTTAATTCTAAGGAGAATGAAAAAATTATGCCATAGGATTCGATAAAAAATTACTAGCAGCAGTAGAAATAGTAATCATCACTAACACTTATGGAATGCATCAGTACCAAGTAACAGTCATTTTTCATTTCCCATTCCAGTGTGTATCATACAAGCCTACACTGGTACAGAATCCCCATTCTAAAAATATGTTTAAGCAGACATGGCAGACAAAAGGCAGAAGAGCAGGGCACTAGCTCATACACTTTTTTCTCAGTGGAACATTCTCATTGGCAAAATGCCATGAAATTCAAAGTAATCTTCATTACATAAAAAAATAAAGGGGGGGGGGAGGTGGCAAAAATTATTCCTTACAGAAAAACTGATGCATTTACAGATATGCAGAACTGACAAACAGAGTCTTCTCCTAAAACAGCAGCATGGCAAGCCTGTGAATACCCAGAAAGGCATAGATCATAAAAGTGTATTACTATTGCTATGAGACAGACACGTGAGTTCAGACACTTGCCTGAACACGGCAAGAGAATAGTAAAAATTCTTAGCATGTACTTAAAGGGGTTTTTTATTAAAAAAAGTAATCATGACATTCTACTTCAAAGGGAATCCATCAATATATTTAAAAAAAAAAAAAGAGAGAGAGAGCGCATTGAATTACAGAATTATATTTTAGTAATACCATTGAGTGATATTATGGAAATTGAATAACTGATACTAACAACCGGAATGTACTAGCAATTCAGATGAGGAGGGAAAGGCAGACTGTCAGGTATCTTACCATAGCAATGACTGCTGCTCCAGCTCCAGCAAGTGCCACAATGAACAAGTGGAATGTCATGTTTAGCTGCAAAGGGGGACACAGAAAGAGACTTTCATGGTGACACACTCAACAGAAACTGACAAAAAAATCTGAACAACATAGAGCAAAGAACGACCTTCCTGGTGCCACCCTTCTACAAAAGCAATGATTACTAATACATTTTCCAAAAGACTGATCACTACATGATATGGTACTTGTGCCTGTTTTGTTACAATACTCATACCAGGGATAAAACGTAATTCTATTTTAAAATATTGTATTTAAATTATAAAATATTAAATCACCCAATTATTTAAAAATAAATAGTCGAGCACTTTTTTATTTTTCTTAACAGTTACAATTCTACCTTATGAGATCTACAAATGTTTGTGGTGGTTTCTCTAGTGGCAGAGACAGCCTAAGAAAGTCCTATTTCCCTTCATTAGCTATAGCTTTCCATCCTCATATATTGATTTACTTCCATCCCAAATTTGGGAAGAATATTTGTTCATAGTGATATAATATAAACCAGGTTGCTTAAATAATCCGAGTCAACCACCTTCCTTACCCTACCCCAAACAAATGATTACATTTGTTTTTAATTTCAGTGATCTGGTTGACACAGTAGCCACTGAGTGTTGACTGCACAGCAAGGGTTGCATTTTCTTAGATGGCTTCGGTAAAAAGGCAGATTGCGTACCTTCACTTTAAGAAGATTTATTCAAACATGGTAAAAAAGACCCATGAAATATTTAGCTAAGCACCCTCTGACTTCACAGGGATAAAGATTTTAGTCCCTCTTTTTGTTTTAGATATATGTAATTTTGTTTGTCCTGTCTTCATCCCTGAGCAGTTAAAAACAAAGCTAGAAACCGTAGCTGCACTGAAATAGGTGGATTTGCCTAAAGGAAAAGCTACAAAGAAAAATGTACTAGGAGTTGTCATCCTAACACACTGCAAGATTTGGTCAAATCCACTTGAAATCTCTACTCTTCTGTCACAACAGTAATCATAAGATCTTCAAACAGTGATTCATTATGTAGAGCTATTCACTGTGCAGCAGGTGCATTAGCTTTCAAAAACATCTCAGTAAAAATATACATAAGAATGGAATTCTTGAAAAAATACAAATGTATTTAGAAAACAAGTGGCTGGAGAAATTGCGCTGACTAAATTTGGTACGTGCTAAAAGACTAGGAAAACTACTTGCTGACGGTATATTTCCACTGGGATTTTATTTCATCACTATAGCTAGAATTAGAACACAGAGTAAGAAAACAGATCAATTACTTCCTACTATAACATAATATTTTTGGAAAATCCATAACATATCACTTTTATTCACCTCATTAGAGTCACACATCTTGATGAAACTTTCTGATGTGGTGCAAACCTTCTTTTCCTCTCCAATGGTTACAATACCTGGAGCAGAATAAATATTCACAGTATTTAGTATTCCTAGCACATAGCAGCTTACTTCATATGAGCCAGACCAGCTAAGAAATACAAATTCTTGGCTGTTTTGCAGAACTTTTTCTAACAACAATATCAGGTTTTTTATTGATGGTCAGGGGGCTGGAGCACCTCCTGCATGAGGACAGGCTGAGAGAGTTGGGGTTGTTCAGCCTGGAGAAGAGAAGGCCCGGGGGAAACCTCATAGCAGCCTTCCAGTACCTGAAGGGGCCTACAGGAAATCTGGAGAGGGACTGTTTACAAGGGCATGGAATGATAGGACAAGAGGTAATGGCCTTAAGCTGAAAGAGGGGAGGTTTAAATCAGACATAAGGAAGAAATCCTGTACTGTGAATGTGGTGAGGCACTGGAAGAGGTTGCCCAGAGAGGTTGTGGCTGCCCCCTCCCTGGCAGTGTTCAAGGCCAGGTTGGATGGGGCTTTGGGTAACCTGGTCTAGTGGAGGGTGTCCCTGTCCATGGCAGGATGGTTGGAACTAGATGATCTTTAAGGTCCCTTCCAACTCAAACCAGTCTATGAGTCTATTATAATTTCAGCCATTACAAATCTAACACATCTATTTAGTAAAAGCCCCAGTAGGAACATGCAGGTAATAATTTTTCAGCCATTTTTTAAAATATCTTCATTCCAGATATTGATCAGCACAATAATCAAAACATCAGAAAATTATTTGCAACTAGTATATAGACTTACCATGTTGTTCACAGACATTCTCTACCCTCATGTAGAGAATGTGCTGTACGTTGTTTTCAGACAAGAAATACAGCACTTTTTATATCTCAAAATAGCAATGAAAAATATACTGTGATTTTATATTAGACCAAGGCAATAAAAGAAAGACTCAAGGAATGGCCTGACAAGAGTATGATTACCCAAAGTTCTGTGGGCTGAGAAAGTGCTGAGGCCAGAACATCTAGGTTCAAATCACTCTTGTGGCAGAAAGGAATTGAATTATCATCACCAACACAAGAATTCTCAGACTTTTTACAATGCCAAACCCCCTTTGTCCAAATTTCCCATATCTCAAAAGACACATATGTGTATATCCTCACTTTATTCTAACCGCCGCAGGTCAGACTCTCCCCACCACCCTCTTAGAGTATTATTTGTATTGTCACTCTTCAACAAAATTTTGGCAAGCAATGAATCTTGTCCTATCCCAATTTACCCCTAGGCTCTGCAGAGACAGATGATAACCTAGGATCTCACATCTCCAAATCAGGGCCCCACCACTGGATTAAAGAGTCATTCTCCAGATAAATGACTAATTAACCGTTTTAGACAAGCTCCAGCAATTCCAAAACAAGAGACTAAACAGAGGTCCCAAGCCAAATTTTCAGTATTCCTGGAAGACGGGACAATGTCAATTCAATTTTGTCAGGCCTGGAAATGCAGTGCATCTCTAACATACTGCCTTGACTAGCGGGTAAAGGATGGAAAGTGATGCATAACAATTGTTTCAGAAATACTGAAGCAGTTCATTTCAGACAAATGGAAGCAAAGCAATGTGATGCTGTCTTTTGTGAAATCTTGCTTTATATTTAGTGCTTTTCATTCGCATACCATACTGGCGAAGGTCCAAGCAGAGATTAGCTCCATCCACTACGGTGGCATTTCGGCAAATGGTCCACAGATTGAAGTACATGTAAACAGGCAGAGAAGTGAAAGCTGTAACGCCAAGCCAGGCCAACATAAAGATGTATGTCAGCATAATAAACTGCAGTAAAAGAGGGAAAAACAAAACCAGTGGTAAGTCAGAACTTAACTTATACTCCATTGCAAAAAAAGGAACCACAGAGAAGTAACAAACACATTTCTGACTGGTTGTGTCTGTTTCTGTCCTTATTTAAATTACAGGTTTGGACTGATAATCAATTCATGATCTGATCAAAGTGAGCGACAGAGCACTAACGTGATGTTTCTGAAGAACAAGCAGCTACGCTTCCAGTAGTGCAAGCACACTGCACATTCCTGTCACCCTTGGGCCTTATGATTGATGCAAAGCACCACATCTGAAGTACAGACAGCTGCGTGCTTCATGAAGCACGTCTCTCCCTCTCTCCCATCACCACTACTCCATAGTTAGGACAAGAGGCTACATGGTTGGTTTTTCCACTATCAATCATGATGAAAAAATTTGAATGAAATACTATAGGCTTTGCTTGCTTTTGCTTTTAAAGTCTGGGTCTTAATATAAGCAAGTCATTATCCATGGCTGCCACAGAACCTCACTGGCATTGAACCATTTTGCATTGAACCAATGAGACAATCTATTTGTCACTTTGTTACTGTATTTAGACATATTTAGGGTGTACATACAAGGGAATTTGTCATTCAAAACAAACTAGGGTGCTTAGCTCTGTTAGTAAGAAACGCATTAAATTACATGCTTTGCAACATGTGTTCTCCAAAGGCTACCCGTTTTCTTTTTTTAGCCATGAGCCTCAAGAGCAGAGCAGTCTGCTTGCAGGAGACATTGAACTCTACTTGTTTGAGGGCTGGTAGTTATGCTGGCACACCCAGCTTCTGTAAATACGTAAGCATGCTACATTACTACTCTGCTGCTAATTTGAGACGACTAGCAGACACATTCATCAATAACAAATTACCTTCTCATTTTATGCTGTGGAAAGGATATGAAGATGCTACATGGTTAAATGTGGAAGATAAGTCAGCCTCTAAATGTTGAAACCAAATAGCCCCAAGATTTGATGGCATCGGAGATGCTGATAAATCTAAACACATTACTGAAACAAAAAAAATTCAGCACTAACATTGTTTTAAGCTGTTTACCACAGAATAAACATTGACTCAGAGAATACAAAATAAGGGATATTTCTGAAAGCTGAATAAGCTGGTCCACCGTCTGTTTAAAAATTAAACCTTAAAGAGTAAATAAGGGCAAAATGGAAGAAATTTTCTAGTTCTTTTTTTAATGTAAGATCTCTCACATTAGGTGACAAAGAGAAAAGCCTAATATAAATACAGATTCTAGTTATGGAAATCAAATGAGGTAAACTCAAAAGGGTTGTAAATGACAGTAAAAATCATTAGAGGGGTGGCTTGTCCATGTGGACCTGACCAGGAAAAGCAATCCAAAACAAAAAAGGGTTTAAATTTTAGGTGAGGTAGTTTTATTACTTTGAAGTTATGGGATGGACATTCTCAAGCAGTATTAAAGAGACCAGAATTTGATTTACTTTAACTCACTTCCAAAGAATATTAAATAAAAGGCATTTTAATTCTGAGGAAGTGTATTTACATAGGGATTTAATGTAGTTTAATTAATCCAGTTTAAAATTCAATTCACATTAATTTTCCTGATTGTCCCTAGGTAGATGAGCCTTTCAGCAGTTGTTTGAAAAGCTGGAGAATTTGTAGCACTAAAAATAATTCTCAGAAGGATGCAGGAAAGTAAGAGATGAAGTGGAACACAGAATAGTATTCTGTTTAATACTTCGGGTCTCTGCTTTCTATTATTTTCTTTTTTTAGTACTCAACACTTCAGCTTTACCTGCCAGTTTGTAAGTTATGAACCATTTTAACTTTTCCCTTAACATCAAACTAGTTTAAAAGGGAAAATGAGATGTCTAATTTATGTTTAAAGATTTTTGAAAATGTGTTCAGGCAGATAATGGCTGTATTCCTTTCCAACTTTTCCCAAAACACAGTTAGTAGAAAAACAACTGATAGAGAAAGTGATAGCCAAGTCTGGAATAAATATACACTGTTGAATATTACAGCAGATTTTCTGTGTGTCAGTTGCTTTATATAGTGGAAATTCTATTCCATTTATTGCAGAGAAAATAGTCAATACAAGTCAATACTGTTCTGTACACACTCTTATTTATTTTTCATTATTGCTCCTTCATTATTTTCTCCCCCCCCCCACCTCCATATTACAGTGCTAAAGCTAATGAGACAACATCTGGTTCAACCCCAGGCACTCATTTACAAATAATTACTTGGAAAATTACTTGGAAATGTAGATTCACATCAGGGCTATGAATTTCCAACTAAAATACTATGTCTGATCTTACTTTATTATCAAGCTAAAGAGTTGTACTAATTTTTTTCTAAAGCAGGAGCAAGAAATAACATCCTTTAAATTCTCAGTTTACTGTATTATAGAAGTATTTTAAAGGTAAAGCCAGCCTCCTAGCACTTTTTCTATGAGTTTGCCAAAACCAGGTAAATCTGAGGCCTTATTTTTGAGCCTCCTTCTAGCATTTCTGAACTAAATAATATGTAATAAATTTAGTACATCTCTCAGTGTAGTACCTGCATAATTTAATGGAGAACTAAATCTTTGATAATAGTTATATTACTGAACTATAGTAACTGTTTTAAGACTGGGCTCCACACAGATTCTGGAATCTTCCTATTCTGCGGTTACCACCAAGTGGAGGAAAAAGATCAGCCTTGCTATGAGCATTACGATGCCTATTTAACATCTTTTTATTTTCTGACCTGTAGTAGGGATGAAACACTCTTCAGCTTTGTTTAAGAAGCTTGCTTAAAAATGTGTACCGAGATAATACAAAACATTGGTACCCCAAAGAGGGGGGAAAAAAAAAAAAAAAAAACACAACAGAGCTTATTAACCTCTAAAAAAAAAATCTGCCTTGGGCACAGAATAAGAGCAGGAGAAATCTGTCAGATGATGGCTACTGGGAGTCACAAGAGCTGCTGCCTTAGAGAGAATTGCCTGCTTGTTTATGGAAGGCATTCTCTTTTAAAAACATGAATCTGTTTGGTTGAGTATCTCAGAAAAAATGAATAATATGGTTAATTGATGGTTATTATGATTTAATTTTAAAAACACATTTTAGAAAAGGAAGAATTTTATTTTCCCTCTTTTGGTCATTTTCAACTGAAGAGCCAGTGGCCAATGATGTGCCCAAATGCATATCATTACACCAAGAAGATGGGGGAAAAAAGAGAAATTTCCTTTGTTACATGTAAGAATAACTAAAATGCGAAACTTCTCATTAAATCACTTGGTAGCTGCTATCACTGATATCAGTGAAGAAACCACAAAAATGTGATCTGGGCAATAATACACTTTCTGTTGTATGGGCAGGAAAAAGCAAAGGGTTAACCTTGCACAAGTTATTAGTTTCTAGCAATAGGATGTGTTAGCTTATAAATTCATGTTATAATGGAATGAAATTGTGAAGGACTAAAGGTGGAGGTTTTTAGATAATTTTCTCTTCTATTACAATCTTTCCTCTGTGCTCTGGAGATCTCACAAGAAATGCTTAAGGAGCCAGTTCACTCCAGGAATTAAATTCAGAACTCGTCTCCTGAGATTCAAAGGGATCTCTCTCCTTTGAAGTAGCATTCTGCTACGTGACAAGCCAAGATTTATGAAATAGCAGTACAGTATCTTAAAGAGGTACCACAGTTTGTTCTTTAGTGTGCTGTGTATTCCACTGGTAGTGAAAATTACTTTCTCTGATCAGTTCAGTTTTCACTGTAAGAAGCCAAAGGCATAAACCCAGAACAAACTGGAAGTGATAGTTAAATTCGTCTACCAAATCATGAAGATAAAGTTCACTAATTAATACTCTGTTCACATTGGGGAAGAATAGCTAAAGTAGATAATTATTTGAACAAACCAAATCTTTAAGCTTTGTAGTGGTTAATTTCTTGTACCCAAACCACGGCTGGCAAAACCCTCTTGCTAGATTTATAAGCTTTTCATTGCCGGTAATGGTTTTCCTGAATGATAATCAAAGTAAGCAAATCATCAACCCTTCTGGAAAGATTTTTATGTAAAATCTGTTGCACAGATCAATGTCAGGAAGTAGAGATTTCAAAGCATGTTCTGAAATGGTACGTATTCAGCACAACAGCTTTCATGGTGGTCATATTTGGTTGAAAACCTGTTTCCACAGAAAACATTACCAAAACCCTATCTATTTTAATGAGATCAAGATTTCGGTTACTGCTTTCTTTTTAAAATTTATGGGTATTGGTCCCATGAAAAGCCCATTCATTGAATTTCAAACACTGTTCTTGTGTTAGTTTTGTTATAAATATTTTAATACCCCTGAAGAAACATTGTATGATTGCTTTAGTGACCCTTGGGACAGAGACAGTGAAATCACATCTAAAAGGTACTGCTACTACAGAGAGATGGATTGAAAAGGAAGCAAAGCAAACTCCAGTTGTTTTACTGTATAAGGACACTACTGCTTACCACCAAAAAACCCTATAGAAACATAGCAACGAACTCAGAAGTGCCTGAATAAGACTTAACTCCAGAAATCTCATGTTGCCATGTAATTTTATCTTTGTTCCATACCCCTCAGTACTTACATTTCCTCTCAATTTAAACCTATACGTACTTTATTCAAACTCTGTGACATAAGCTCTCAACCCAGAGAGTTGTAAGAAAACATACACTGCTGTGTTCACGTCTCATTTAGTTTTATTATCCTATGATACACACACACAACTTCATTGTCTACTTTCAGCTTGATGGTCTAAGAGGTTCCTTCCAAACCTCTTCACAGACTCAGTAACTCTCTTTGACAGTTTTTGCCAGAGATCAAAACTGCATCTATAGAGATCATGTACCTTCATCCTGCCAAAAGCCTATTGTGCTTCCCTCATGGGAAGATGAGCCCAGGATTAGCCTGGCTATCTCTAACTGCAATATGGGAGGCAGCTGACCTCCACAGTGCATTGCGTAGTCCAGGTTCTGGGTGCAGTTTCCTCATCATACTGTCAAGTATGAGCAAGGCCCTGGGTGACGTTTGATGGCAACTCAGAAGCACGAACAGGAAGATACTTTGCATTTTTTTTCCTGAATTGCCCTGTCTCTCTAATGTTATATTCACATTCAACCATCTGTTGATTTGATTTCAATACTAATAAAAAGTTACTTAGCTTTAGCACTTTGCCTAGCTTGAAATTCATTAATGTCCTTTGGCTTTCAGGCCTCTTTGCCTCAGTCTTGTCCCTTTTTCCTAGGGGAAATTCCTCTCAGTAAATGCTACTGTCTCCTTACCCGGCACACATTCTGCATAAACACATTTATGTACTGTTTTTAAATTGTGCATTGCAGTCACCACAGATTTTCTCAAATGCTGAACTTTGTCTTGGTGAAATCGTACTGTTAGAATGCCTAGTTCTTTCTGCAGTTTACAGGAAGTGAGACTTAAAAGTACTACATGTGTTCCTAGATCAGACCTATTGTTTATTTGCATTCAATTATCTATAAGGCAGGGTTCTGCCTACCACTTTACATCTACACTCCAGAGTCAGTAACCTCCTTTGATCAATAAACTTTTATTATGGATTAGTGTGAATATTAGGTATTTTGTTGCTGTTCACAATCTGTATTCTTACACTATAGGTATTTAGTTCTTTTTACTTTTGACAGGTTCAGAATTCACCCAACAGAATTTTGCAATTTTTGCACTTTTAAAGAAGAATCTCTACATAAATACTTCAACCTCTTCCCAATGTTTGTATGGTTGTGGGGGGTTTGTTTGGGGTTTGGGGGTTTTGGGGGGGGTGTTTGGTTTTGTTTTTGTAATAGCATCTTAAATGTCTAGTTCCCCATATGCAAATACTAGAGAGATCAAGTGGAAAATTCACCAAGTTCCTCTGGAAAGGATTTTAACATTGCAGAAGCTAAACCAGCCTTTGCTGCTTAATTAGAAACATTTAATTAATAAATCATAATGTTTTCTTAAGTGGTCAAATGAGAAAATGAAAAAAATGTACAGACATCTTTAAACTCAGGATATATCAGTGGTTAATATGTTACAGATCATCCTTTGCCACTCTAGCCAGCCTCTCCTGGTATTCTTCTCGCACACAGTGTGAAATCTAAATATGTTTAAGAAGGACTGTTAAGTAGGTCTCCACCAAATGGCCTCCTCTAACATTCTCGTTTCTCTGCTAACTAGCATCTCGTACATTCATGCCTCATTCTTGAACAGAAGATGAAGCAAAAGTATTTCAACTTATCTCATTTTACATATAAGGCTGCTGGAAGAAAGAGACTGATGTTCTGATATTACCACTAAATGCACTATGAATCACAGAAAATACACACTTACAAATTCTTTTCTTCTTGGTATAAAATATCACCGTCATTGCTAACAATCACTTGTTGGACATTTACTATTGTCTCTACAAAACATGTTCATCCTATCTCTCTCTCTGACATATTATATTCCTAGGCACAGCTCCAAGACTCTTGTTGAAACATGGATACATTTCATGCTATGCTATTACTGTCATGTGGTTGATTCTTCTTGGCTTGCATTCAACTGCTTCACGAGAAGAAAAGAAGCAAAACACCAACATTGTTCCAAATTTCTTTTCATAGCGAGACAGATTTCTCAGGTTTGCCTAATTGCAAATCATCCATATACTAAATACTAGCTCATGTGACATTCCTTAGATTGTTAAAATCTATTACCAGAAAATTATTAAATGCCTGAAATTGTAAATTTTATAGCATTCATTTTAATGGAACTGTCGTGTTTGGGTTTTTTTATACATTTTCTTCTACACATATTTTAGATGGATGAAAAACTGATTTTGACAAAATTAAAAGCAATTCTCACTGTTACTTTCTGCTCTATCTACACATACATTTTTCTAAAATTTCCTTTACATGTATATTTCAAGGTTGAAATATTCTACTCAGGAATTCTATTGCTTTGCAACTATTTATATGCTTATAAAAAGCTTGTTTACTTTCTGATTTACTCTGAACTGATTTACTGGTAGCAGTGGGGGAGGAGAGTTCCACAGCTGTATCAGAAATACAAAAAGAAGATTCTCTAACAAATTCATTCATTTTTTGAAACTTTGCTTTGTAAACAAATCCACTAACTATCAGAACATACTCAGTTTGAAGAAGATGGATTTGCATTGATGCAAGACTAGGTTTTCTCTGAAGATTTTATAATTTATCTTTTTGGTACTTCCTTATAAACCAATGACACTTTTTTATTATTATTATTTCTGAATCTTCTTTAGAATGTTGATGGTTTTGTAGCATTGTGCTGCTTAAAGTTGTTAGCATGAGTTATTTTATATGTCCTTCAGGCAAGACTATCATTTTTGTAGTCCAACAGGCTTCTGAAGTCCTACAGAGAGCATTGGATCTTATCAGCAGCAGAATTTTCTATTTAATTTTACAATCTTCCAGATAGGAATTTCTTTTTCTAAAAATGTGTATGCTTATATTTTCACATTCTCTAAGTTTTCCTCCTCTTGTTTTTCTTTTCGATGGTGTTTCTAACACTTTGATATACTCTCTGGGAATATAGCTAAGCTATTCGTTTTGTATATAAACATGATTACAGATAAATAACCTGGTTTTAAAACTGCTGTTTTAAACAAAAATGGAGCAGATAACTTCATTAAATACTGCTGCTTTATGGGTTCTTCAGACTGTGTTCATGCCATCTAACTATTGAATGCAAAGATGCAAAATATGAACAACAATCAGTTCCATCATGACCCACTCTGCCAGTGTAGGCAGCTCCTAGCAGTACATTTTCCAAGTATTTTGCTTCCAAATTGCTGATAACCTATTTATAAAAAAAATTATCCATACTCTAATAGTTTTCAGTGATGACAAGTGTTTTATACACAGAAAAAGATAACACCCAGCTGGGAAGAGACTGTGTTATAAAGATTGTTTACATTTTTTGCATTGCCAAGACTGTGATTTTTGTTCAGGAAGTTTGTGTGCTCTATACTTGGGAACAAGACAGTGAAGCTTACACTAGAAAGCAGAAATAATAGTCTTATAACTTCTCTAAAAAGATGTGTCACTCAAAGTGAATCCTTGGCTGCCAAATATAAGAACATGTGTTCTTTCCTGATGCCTAAGAGAGAATCAAGGGGTAGGGACCTTCCTTTTTTGTTTGCTGTCTTGCCAAGCAGTGAAAGTCAATAACATGGCTTTTAATCAACCAGGGGATTCTAAAAATGTGACCTTAAATGTTAAAGGTCTTCAGCTGAAAGAAGTATTGATAACAATACTCTGGTTTGCTAAGTCCAACCATTTTAACTTGAACGCTAATCATCATGTACAAATAAAAGGATACAAGCAATGAGGGGATAAATTTACAAGTTTCCCTCCTTCTTGTGTAAGCAAAAAAAAAAAGTAGCTATGAATTTATAAGACATCAATAGGAAGATGCAGTTGATATGAAGAACAAAAAACTGTCTATGGTTTCTGTGAATTTTGGGGATAGTAACTTTAAGTGGAAGAACTGAAAAACAAGCAGGCTAGAAGCCATTGGGAGTGGATAAAGGACACATCTTTGTCCATAAAATTGTGAATTTCTGATGATGCCAGTGACATTCACAGGTTTAAATAACTGTAAAAATAGTAAGATGTCTAGCTGCAGTGAAAAAGAATAAGGCAGCCAGGTGAGAACAAGGTTCATGGAAAACTGATCATCTGATGAAGCATTCAAGTTAAAACTGAGAAGGATTATATCTGAACCTGGAGGAAATAAAGCTATCATCCTGAACAATTTATGAGGGTTCAGAATAGAAAGGTAAAGCCCATGGAGAAAGTGTAATGGCTCCCACAGTCGAGCATACTTTGGTAATGTATGACAGCACTTTTCCAGAAAATGGTTTCGTTTAAAAAACTACTTAGTGACTAAGCTTACATGCCAAGGAAAAATTCTGTCCTCAATGTGAAAGACACACTTACAACACAATCTGAAGCAAAAACATTTTGTCCAGTTTATCACCAACAGTAAAAAAAAATCTGTCAGTGAGCGGCAAGACCAAGAGAAGCTGAGAAACTGCTGGCAAGGCATATTACAATGTCTGGCACACTCCTCTATTAAAGGAACCAATGAATAGTGCAGTCAACAAAAGGACTACGTGTAAAACACATAGTAAGTTGTGTGAGAAGAGGAATGATCAGAGGAAAGAATGATTTTATAATATGATATCCCTGAGTGAGAAAATCTGGAAGTATAAAATAAAGAAAAACAAAATAATCTGGCCAGATTATGGAAATAAAACAGATTAAAAGTACAGTCAGCATCTAGAAATATATAAGAAAGTAATTTCTGAGATCACTGCAAAAGATTTCTAAAAGTATAACAAATAGAGGGGGGGAAAAAAGTAATAATTTTTTTTTTGAAACCACATGTGTATTAGCAAAGCAGTTAGGAGAGCAATAGCATAAAGATGAGAGATTCTCTTAATCATTCAGCTGAGTTCTGAAGTATTGCTAGGGCTTGTCCTTCCTATTTCAAAAACAAGCACAGAAGATTACAAGGAACCCAGTCCTCTAAAAAAAAATTCCAACACTGGTCTAGTATTCAGAAACCTATAAAATAATTTATATGTTATATTTTGTTTACTAACTCCAGTAGTGTTTAGATAGCAAATGTTATTCACCTAAAGTCCAATTAAAGGGGGCCAAGCAGGATACATCCAACTAAATTTAGAGAGTTGACTGAAGTGCATAATAAAAAAAGACCTCATGCAAAAGACTTGAGGGTTATTCTCTCTGCAGAAAATAGGACAGTCACTTGCAGAAAAATTCAGCTCATTTGAGAAAGTCTTTCTAACCCTCTCTCTTCTAGCTACTGAAGGAGCATAGGCCCTTCTCATGGCAGCCTTAGCGACATTCCTAGCTAGGTGGGACACATCTGTGTCACAATATATTTCCTCTGAAATTAATTTCTCCATCAGCTTCAGGGTCATTTGTGGCAATAATTAGTGATTCTGGTTTTTAACTATGCAGTCTGAAAGGTCAGACCACCATATGAATCTCACCTTCCCCATTTCTCATGTCAGTGTCTGAAACCACTTATGACATTCACTACTTTACACGTACGGGGACAGGAGTTTTGTTAGATGCTTTCCTTATTTAAGATTGCATTACGGGATTCTAGACGCGTAAGCACATCTGCTGTCTTGGAGAGAAGGCTCTTTGCTTCTCATAAATGAAGAAGCAGTGGTATGAAGCATTCTACATTGCTCACACACAGCAGTATTCAGTCAGGAGGAAGGCCTCTCTCAGCTCAGCATTTTGCCACCAGAATACCCAGATATGAGATCTGACTTTCAGAAATTAGAGCTTCATTTCTAGCATTCAGAAAAGATGCATCTGCTCTGGCTGGGAGAGCCAGCTGAGCCTGCACTGAACACTCTCTGCCTCTTGATTCCTCCAGAATCAAATGACAATATGGTGCAGTCTCACTGCCTCCAGAATAACTGCTCTGGTAAGGGCAAGATGAAGCAGCAAGTTCACATCCCTTACAGATTTTTATTTTTTTTTTCCAAAACACTCGCGAAGCTTCCATGGTTGTTCTTGCAAAATAAAATCTGGAAATATTTTGGAAAGTTCAAGTTTTAGTTTAAGCACTCAAGAAGCATGGGCCTAATAGCACATGAGAATTCAGGAAGACAAAATAATTTTCAAAGGCAGAGAAATTATTTTTGTTCATTAAAATAAAAGGTTCCTAAATACTAAAGTTAGAGAAAATGTGTTAGTCAGTGCAACTTAGAATATAGACCATCTTTCTCTAGATCCTTAACATGTTTCTTTTAAAAGGTAAGAGACAAAGAAATAGAAATATATCTTCCAGGATGAAATCTTTACCCATTATTTTCTGATGAAATAAAAAGAACTACTTTCCTGTTTCATAGCATAGAATATTCATAAAATTTTCAAGCAGAAAAGCCTCGTTTGTGTTTGTTTCTTCATTTTTTCATTGGTTTTGTAAGCAGACATTCTAAAGCAGGGTATAAACGAGGCTTTCCATGATCAAGCTAGCTGAATATAAATAGGAAGGGTATTAAAACGCAAATATTCAGTGTCACAGTTGGCTTCAGGCCTGTCTCCCATTCTTCACTAATCATGCTGCAGCACAATTATATATAACTGTTTATTCAATTCTCTAAAAGCATGTTCAGGCATTGAAAAATGAAGACTAAAACCATAGCTATCCCTCCTTGAATGTGACTGGCATTGTTATACTGCTTTTGTTTTGCTTTTCTCAGTGAATTAATTCTGCAAACACTGCCAGTGAGACTCTTCACTGTCACTTTCAGATCTGAGAGGGTACGCACCACAGCAGCACTGGAATGACTTGGACGTTAATCCTCTGAATGCTCATGTAGGCTGATTAATCAACTGTACCATCAATGGAAAGGTTAGGTTAAGCTATTTCTTTTTCCATTACTTCAAGCAAAAAAAATTCCTTTTGCCCATGGAAAGCTAGAAAGTGAGCCAGTCACAGTGAAGGAGGGAGGTCAGGAAGGGCACATGAAAAGTTTCTGTAGATGTTGGCTTTTGGTGTTCTTAAAAGCCTGCTTTTCAAAGAATATTTTGTTAAGAAAGAAAAAAGATGTCACTTTTCAGATTTCCAGTGAGAAATATAGCTTGTCCATACAAAGTTAAAATGAGATTTTCCTCCTTGAAATTTTTTCTTGATTTTTTTCCCCCTCCATTCTCCTAATAGGTTTAGTCACAGACATAATAAATATGCTCATGCAAAATATTAATGAGAAGTAATTGAGGACAATGGTAAAGCAGAAGGAACTAATTTTCAGACTTTAAGATGCTAAACTGGTATTTAGAAAGACATTAGCAAATTTTATATGAAAACAATCACAATTGGATTTTTGCAGAGTTGTTTTTTATGTGGAGCCATTTTTGTCATTTTAATTCTTCAAAACAACAAATAACCTGTGTGTACATTGCTGTTAGCAATAAGATATTGCTAAAAGAAACCAACTGCTTAGTCTTTGACTGTTTAGATTTTAATATTTACAAAATTATTATCTCAAAATTTTATACAAGGGAGTTTTTTTGCAACATATAGTTTCTGCCAATCCTCTTCAATTGCATTGTCTCATTTTGGCAACTGCACATAACAAAATTTACTACATCAAATTTGCATAGCAATAGAACAATCTGGGCTTAAGACACAAGGGTACTGATTAGGTTTGATTTACCTCTCCGGTCATCTTTTTGTTGTTCTTAGAACTTACTTCTTTGTATTGTAGCATGATTTAAGGATCTGAATAAATTATAAACATATCACTGCTGGACTGAAATACCTTCTAATTACTTTTTTTTTTTTTAAACGTAAACTGGTTTTTGTCCCTTAAGAATTTTAAATATGAGATCATAAAAATAAATCTAGTCAAAAAGGGTATCATGTTTTAATTGAAAAAACTGCTGTATATACTGTCTTACTCTCAAATCTGTTAAGCACAGAAGCAAAAGCCAGAATAATAACCCAAAAAATTTGTATGGCAATCTTGCTGATACATAATCAGAATAAGACAAGCAATCAAACTACAGATTTTTTTCCTTTTCCAGGGAAAAGAAAAAACTTCCACTAACTTCAAGAATAACAATAACAATGTATTAACTCAAAATAATTGATGGCTTATTTTAATTGTGATCATGAACAGTATATAGCCTTAACCTTAGCTGCACAGTGTATATCAATCCAAAGTTTCTTAAAGGAAAACACAAACATTACAAATTACTGATAAGGAAAGTAAAATGCTGAAGGAATTAATTTAATGAATCATTAATAATAACAGTGATATTAACCATGGAAGAGATGCTTAATATTTCTTCTAGACACGTACTACAGAATTACAGTTTATACTGCAAAGGCATCAAAACTGTGAGAGGATGCAGCATTGCTCTGCTGCATTACTCAGGACAGGCATTTATGGGAGCTGTGAAGAAAAAATAATATTCTGAAAAATTTCCTGTTCTGTGCAGAATTTGAACTAGCTTAGTAGGTTCTCAGTGAATACAGATTAGAGATTTCTTTCCAGGAGATAATTACTTTTTTTTTTTTTACAATGACTGTTCTTTATTTACAACATTCCCAGTCTTTATTTAAAACATTCCCAGTCTTTATTTATATATTTATTTAAAGGCTCTAAAACAATTCTTGGTTGAAGTGCCAAAATCATACAATGACATTTGACAAGAACAAAAGAAAAAAAAGATGGAAAATTATAGTTGCTGTGGAGCATGTTCTATCTATGTAGGGATGGCATACATGTTGTATTCCCCAATTTCCAATGTGTAGATTATCTGTGTTCAATTTAACCTTAAATGTCAGGTGTTCTAAAACAAAACAAAACAAAACCAAACAAAAAACAAAACAGTTTTGATAGTCTTTAGTGTGACTAGAAGATACTCTCTATTGCCGATATTTGTTCCTAGTCTGTATTCCAGTTTAATAAATGTTGACTTTTGTACAAGGGTACAATGGGAAACTCTCTTCTGGCTATTATTTTCAATATCAGTTATTGTAAATATAGTATAAGATTAAGTGTACCTTAACACCCAGATGTACCTGGCTGTATTTAATTATTTATTTTGCATCAAAAAATATGATTTGTTGATATTGATGGTGTTTGCAGAAATATCCAACAGCTACCAAGTGTCTAGGCCTCTTACCTTAGATACAGAAGAGTCAAATACCAAAAAAATTAGTTATCTGATATTAAACAGAGATCTCAAAATAATCCCAGTTCAAATAAACAGCAATTTTAGTATGAGAAACTTCCATTTAAGTCCCAGTACAAATCAGAATTTTTTGAACCTAGGTTTTCCAGAGTCATAAGTGAATGGTCTCTCCAGACCAGAGATAAAGTAGGAGTAAAGAAGGGTTTGATTGCCATTTAAAAACACAAAAGAAAACCTGATGACAGGTCGCAGCTTGTCCCCAAGAGGAACAGGCAAGATTTCTAAAATAACAGTGAAAATATTAGTAAGAAAAATATTTCTTGGCCTGTAGAGCTGAAGGCATTACACACTTTTAGTGCTGTCCCAAACAGCTTATGTTGCTGAGAGAATAAGCCTTGCCATTTAACTGGTGTAATTAATTGCTCCTAAGTAGCAAGAGTAACTTAGTGATTAACCAATAGAGAAAACATTTCTAACACTCTATTCTCCTTTGCTGTGATTTTTCACCATTAAATGAAGTATCAGAAAATATTAAAGAGACAAAAACAACAACAACAAAACCCAAAAAATAAACATCACAAGGCACTACAAATATCCAAAACATGTTGAAATTGTTATAAGTACAAAAGCATTCTTAACCACTTACCCAGGCACTGACACATCTGCCGCAAGTGGTGATTTTAAAATCCCCATAGAGATCCTTGATGGCACCAGTTGTAAAGAATCCCTCCACCATCAGCAAAATGCCATATACAAAGAATGCAGCTGCCACACCGTATATCACATACTTGAAGATGTCAATCCTGTATAGGAACAGCAAAAATTATTTATCTACATAAATATTTAAAGCTGACTCTGAAATTTCAGGATGAGATAATCAGACCCATTAAGCCTCAAAGTTTCTACACTGGAGTCAGCTTAAGTGCTGATGTGCAACAATGACAGCTGAGGCTGAGGAGAGGAGTGAACTTTGGAATAAGATAGCATTGGACTAATAAACACCAGGCCATTTAATTTAATAAAATGTAAAAATGGATCTGTGTAAGTACGACAGCACAATTTGTCAGAATAATTTAAAAGTAAGTTTTTAATTTTATTTTTTCCTCTAAATACAGAGGGAAAAAAAAAATCAACAAAAAAAACAAACCAAAAACCAACCCACAAAAAAACCCCAAGAATCTGACACATCTCTTGAGCAACACATAGTATCCAGCACTTAGGTTATAGAAAAGATATTTTGTCACAATCTTCAATAAAACTTTCCATATGTACAAGTAGTTCTCAAGCTGCAATGCCAAACTGCTCTATCTTCTCATTGTTATTGTTCCAATTATTCTTCAATGGACAAAGCTTCTAGCACAGAATAACAAAGTCATCAAGAGACATCCCTACCTTCAAACCAGAAAAATGGTGTTACCAAAGTAGTAAGGTCAGATCATCTGGTGTTCTTTATAACGGGGCTTTAAAAACATCATTTCACAGGCCCAAAGCTCAAGAAATGGAAGGATGGCTTACAGTGTAACACGCAGAGCCCTGGAAGGCTCAATTTAATACGAAGAAGATTACCTGGGTTGTCGTGAGGTTGTGCTACCCAGCACTGTCTAGAAGCCCAACAGTGGCTCAAGGAGACTCTGCCTCCTAAATGTTCTCTCATGACCAGGGTCTGTGAAAAGATGTTTGAAAGCACCTCTCTGCTCTAAGTGTCTTGTCTTAACTTGGAAACATTCCTAGCAATTGTTGCCTTGGATCAGCAGGTTTCAGTGTTTCCTACTTGGACTTCTCTAAAAAACTAGCCACAGTAAACTTCTAGTTTATCAATATGACACAGCAGGAGTTGTGCAAGTCTTTAGAAAATGGTAATACACAGGTTTAAGATGTTAGTAAGGTCCAGTCATATTGTCCAGGTCAAGATAGCAAAAGCTCGTAACAAAGAAGAATACAAACTAAGCCAGAGACCCATTAGGATCTGCAAGATGAATTTTGACATGCATCAAACAATTACCCAAACTGGATGTTTCTCAAGATATAAAGATTAATACTTTTATTGTTATGAAACAAAATATTTAAGGATAACATTTCTATAGGATCACACTTTTCATCATTACCAAAAAGACAACTCTCAATACATGTTTTATATGTACAATACAATAACAAAGCTCAAAACCCCATTAAAATATCTTTCAGTTTGGATGATTTTCAAGAGGTTTAGAGTCAGGTCAAGTTTACAGTTGATATTTCAGATTCAGCTTCACTGAATGTATTTTAAGCTTGCATTAGTCTCATAAAAATGCAATTAAACTTACGACCTGATTGGGGTGGGAGAAGTATTATAAACGAGTGCTTTTGGCACCTATTGTAGCATTTTTCAGAAGGTGATAACTGAAGGGTTCTGGGAACGAGACAGGATATGGTTTTCCCTAGCATTCCAATAACAAAGCCCTCAGCTTTTTTCTACATCACTTTTTCTTTCATACTCAAGTGAAAATTAGGGTAAGTTGATATCTGTATGGAATAGACACATGAATTATTCAAAATGGTGACATAAATTTAACACTATAGACAGTATTAGAGGATGCAAAGATTAAATTTATTTTAATACATATATTAGTTGATTACATTATAAAAATCCCATTTCCCTAATTTTAGGGTAATTCAGCCAGTGTAACACTGTTTTAACATGAAAACAATATTTTGAGCCTATCTTGTCATTATTGATGAAAATAAACATACAAGAAACAAACAGAGATCAACTTTGTGATTCTTCCTTAAGTTCTCTTCTAATTCCTATATAATACACCTTAAAAAATTTGTGACCTCCACCAGTGGCTGAAAATGCGGGAGTTCTGCCAGCAGCAGCTCCTCACAGACCTCGGTGTGCTCAGTGCTTTAGAAATTACAAGCTATCATTGCCCTAAAGAGATTAAGGCTTTTGGGAAGTCCAGACACTATTTCAGCCCTTGTAACAGCCCCTTAAACCATCTGTGCTGAGCCTCCCACTGAGCTACTTGTATCAAAAAGCATACTAAAAGATCTCTGCTTTTTCCTCAGCTTTATGTGTAACTAAAGGAATAACTTTCACATAAGCCTTCTACAAGGAAAAAAAAACAACTATATAGAGCTATACACTAACCAAATATAGAAATCAATTTCTTCTTCATACACTCTCTACAAAAAGAAGTAGTAAAATCTCTACTGATCAGACTTACTCCAAGGAGAAACGATCTTGTAAAATGCAAACAGTAAAAATATAAACAAATTGCAAAACAATCATTCAACTACCTCTTTAAAAGTCAGATAGAATTGCATTGCAATATGATTATGTTTAGTGTGTGCTATATTTAAAGAAAATGTATTACAATAGCATCATTTTAGATAGATAGATAGTTTTGAAGATAGTGTTATATTAAATTATTCTGCAGCATCTAATAATTGTCACATAAGCTTTGATTTTCCAGTGAAATTATAATAGATAACAAAATACAGGCCTTGTAAAGTGAAGATTGCCTTTCTCTAAAATAAAATTTGATTCTTTGTGGATGAACTCAGGGAGATTAATTGCCATCTGTGTTTCAGCAAAGTCTCAAATGCTGCAGACAGCGCATGAGAGCAACCAGGGAGGTAAAAGGGAATGGCAGAAGGGATGATGAACATGAGCCAATGGGTGAGGTGGGTAAGGACAAAGAAAAAGGGTAAGCAGGGCTCGCACTTGTGTAGGCTGGAATGGAAGGAAAGACGTGAGTAAGGAGCAAAGGAAAAAAAGACAAAATTATAAATATAAATTTTGAACTCCTGACAGGATTGGAAAAATATACAATAGGTGAAGACTGAAGCTACACTAAATGAGAAGAACAAAAAGAAATCTTACATACCTATTCACTAAATGCAGGAGTCTAACAAATATTGCATAATGATATAATTAAAGTAATGAAATTTCTATTAAAAGGCAGACAATGAAGATTACAAAGATAAACCTGATTTTAACAAATTCACATTGATCATCCAATCTTTGCATATTAACCTAGCTTGCTGGGTAGAATTGCTGAATGATTAGCTAAACAAAATTAATTGTGAAAACATTGTGAAATTAGTAAAAGCCTTTTTTTTAATAATCTAAACCATATTTTGCATACTGTCTTAATCTTGTAGAGGGTCCATGGGTTCCAGATCTGATTTTCCTCTATGTTCAGAAATGTTAAAAACATAAACATCGCTGTCTTCAATTTGTGACTTAAAACAAGCTGATCTTTCAATTTTTAGTTATTTTTCTGCTGCTGGGTCATTAATTATTCCACATTAAGCAGACTTCCTAATTCCAAACAGGATATATATATTAAAATAGCTGTAAAGAAACACTTTCTTCTCTGACAGAAGTTATTGATGGAAGCCATCAATGCCAACATCTCAGCAAACAGGTTGTAGCTGAGTACAGAGTAGACTATCCCAGCAGAGACAAGTCGGAGGTGAGCAAAAACATTCTCAGTGAGTCAGTTCAATGTTGCAGATTTCCTACTGTGTATTTTCATGGTGCTTTGGCATGAAATCAGCAAGCAATAAGATTAATTGTTGAATGATCATGTCTATGTGTTGCAGGCTTTTGTGAAAAGAGTGTTATAACAAATTAGTTGTTTTGTTGTTGAGATTCCTTCAATCAACTGAGCTCATAATTATTACACCCTGTTTCAAAAGTATTTCAGTATTCATAATTAGCTTTTGTTAACTGTGTCTAGAAGTGATAATGTTTTAGGCTTGAGGAACTAGTTGCTTCACTGGAGTAAACCAGTACTGCTCCACCATAATAAATGGATTTACTACCCCAACAGATAAGCCAAGAAGTTAATATTGACCCTTAATATTTTACTGTGTCCTAAAAGGAATTGCAAATTGTAGGAACCCTGAATCATTTACACTATTCAGTCTAACCATGGTACACTTTCTACCCTGAATGTTGAGGGCTGTTAGTCAGCTAATGCACACCAATCTATATTTTTCTATCAAAATTACTTAGTATTGCTTTGGAATAATCTACATACTAGCTAGGCCTATTTTTCTTTAATTTGGTTAATATAGGAATGCATTGCAGACATTTATTTGCAATTAGCAGCAACAAAAATAACACATTAGTTTCCCCTGAGACATGTGATCCTCATGCTGTCCAGAAAATCTTTTTATTCAAAGAAAATATGTGTACACTTCAGCCTGAACAAGAGGTAAAAGCCTAATATTACAGAGGTTTTGGCTGGCCAGGCCCACAGAGTATGAAGTATTACTGTGGAACTAGTTTTCCAGCATTTATAATTCTGCCTCACATTTTTTTTCCTGAATTTATAACATAAATTCTACAAATATAGATAATGACATTCAGATACTACAGGTGCAGAATAGCACATAATTGCCAGCAAACTGTACCTGTACCCTCTGAATGCAAGTAGATTCAGGCAATTATACCTATTTCCAAGACAAAAAAAACCACAATAAGGAAAATAAAATACCAACACTATCAAAGCACTAAAAAGTTAGTTAGATTATCATAGTACAATTCCTAAATAAAAATTGTCTTTTTTTTATAGCTGGCAGAGACAATTTAGAAAGATGAGAAATGAATGTAATCACTGCCATTGGGGTGGGTCAGTTTTACTGGTTGGTTTTTTGGTTTTGGGTTGGGTTTTTGGGTTTGGTTTTTTTCAGTCACAAGGAACTTTGAACAGTTGATGTTCACATCTAGAATGCATGATAATCTCTGTTTACTCTGTAAAACAGCAATGCTGGCCTTCGTGCTGATCCTCTTGCCCTCTGAGGGACTGATCCTAAGAAGCTGTCAAGAGACTGAGATAGCAGCCTGCCCTCTCAAGCTATCTCAAGCTTGTAGAAACAAGTTTTGCAAATGTGTTTTTTTTGGGGGAGAGAGACAAGATATAAGGGGATGTTTGCAAGCAAGAAGGTTTGTTTAGGATATGGAGAACACATGCCCCATGGAAGTCTTTAAAAGAGGTGCTCAGGCTCTCCTGCAAAGCAGCTGGGAGCAATTTCTTGGTGTAAGTTATTCATTTAAGCAATTGGAGCAAAGATGATGTTCATATCATGAAGCACAGGGGAATTGTTAGCAATGGGAAGAGACAAGGAAAGGCAAATTTCAGAAGGAAAACATACAGCCAGCAGGGAGAAAGGATTTATTAATAATCATGTACTACCTGCAGAGCAAGACCAAAAAACTCCAGGTAACAACATAAATGAGGTAAAAGAAACTGAAATACCCTCCCTGTGGAGAAGAGAAAAATGAAACTAGTAAGAAAATGTCAGCATAGATCCACGAGGGATTTTTCTGAGATTAGGGTAATACAGAGTCTAAACTTCTAAATTTCAGTTGGAAAGAAAACAAGACTGGAGTACAGAATGCTCAATTAAAGATTGTCAGGAAATGATAAAAGGAGAAAGGATTGACAGTAGACAAAAGATAAGAGCAACAAAGATCTAGAAGTATTCCTTATTAGAGTAGAAATAAAACATAATAAAAGGAAAACAAAACTAAAGCCAGACTGTTAGGATTACATAAAGAAGAGGTCTTCATACTAAAATATGCATGTTACGTTCACATTCTGCAAGGGCCAGATTTTGTTATTCTACTCTGAACAGCCACTGATGTGACATAAGGTCCTATTGACTTTAACAGATTAATTTATGGCGTCCAACTCTCTACAGGTATGCAGACTACAAACCTAAATCATCATCCTCTAAAAGTTTGATGGTTGCTTCCTTCCTAGGAATGGGCAGTTGAACCAAAATTTCATGGAGCACCTCTAAAAGCAGTAGACAATTCACAAGCTAATGGAAGAGGAGCAATAGCAGTGCAAACCACATTTCTGCCCTATGAATCTTGCAACTTTCTTAGAGCAGGAAAGGATCCAGCATAATAATTTAAATAATCATAAACATTTGAGCCCAAAACACAAAATTCTGACTATGACATATGGAGGAGACTGCTTCTCAAAGCCATTTCTGATAATCAAGGCTTGTTCTGTCTGGTTACCTCTAGTAAGACTACTTTCTTAGAAACATTTTTAAAGATGTGAAATACACAACAAATCTGGAGCCCTCCTTGCCTAAATAAGGCCAGAAAAAGACTGGAATTAGCGCACAGTAACATACAGAATTACATGATGGTGTTGTGGACTATGGGTACCAAATTCCCAGACAATTTTTCATAGAAATAAAGGGTAAAAAGCTGTGGCAAAAGCATATTACAGGATTTGGAAGTATTTCATTATTACAAATGTAAACTTGGAGTCACATACAGTAAATACTGATAGCGTAAGGCTGACGAGTTGATACTAAATCTCCAGATTGGGATAGCAATAGTTCATTTTACCCTTTTCAGATCTTCTGTAGAAAGGCCAGTTATCTTAGTTTTGCACATGAAGCAAAATTTAGCAATATGTATATCACATAGGCATATACACTTTCCATTTTACGTGTTTATAAATTAAACTAAGACAAAAAGGAAATAAAAGCATTTAAAAGAGAAGAAGATATTTCCTATGAAGATGAACCGCCTGCTGAGAAAGGTCTATTGCAAATGCGTCAAGTCACAGGTACACAGTGATTATACCCAACCTAAATTTTCAGATAACCAAGAAAAAATGTTGCTTAACACAGTAATAAATAATACATTTTTCTGCCTAAAAGTAGTTAACTGTATCTGCTCAGATGAAGACCAAAAAATTCCTTATGTAAGATCATTCTGCTGTTATTCACATGCACTGCTATGAATTTCCTTATTCAATTATTCCATGAAATGAGGACCACATTTTTGCAGGTACCTGCAAAAATCCTAAATTTTACTTACACAGATTCTTACTGGTTTTGCTTTTAACAGAATACATAATACTAGGCTACACGATACAGCTGAGTCGGTAGTAAATGTGACTTTTCAGCATTGTATAATCTTGCAAAGGTCATATTCTCAGGTGCTGGCATGTTTTGTCAGATTTGGTGCATCTACCGAACAATACCAGATCTAAAATGCTATGTTCTGTATCTAATCTTTAATATGCTGTATTTGTCCAGTGTTATTTTTTTATGTGTGACTGAACCATTCCAGTGAAGTGGAAACTGTTCTCCTTAAGCAAATTGCATTTTTTTGAAAATGAAAAATGCATCCTTTGATGATATTGTGCTCTCTCTGGTAGTTCCTGCCAAATTATAATATACAGACAAGACACATGTGCTAAAGTCAAGCATTCCTTACAGAGATAACTCCATTTTTCTAGATATAGACAGAATCCAGGTACAAGAACTCAAAGGGTGCTATTAGTGGGAACTTTCATCAGCCTAGTTAAAAGTCTTCTTACCACTGAGCTCAGTGAACCAATCTTTAACTTTACAGGAGTAGGGATTATGGGTACATCCCCGTTAGTGTTTTGGCTCAGGAATGGATTTATTTTTTTTAATGGATTTTTTTTTTTTAAGCAAGTCCCTCACCTGTTCCCACTTATTGAGATATGGTTTGAATCATGTTTTTCAGACTGCACAACATGGACTCCTTTGCAATTAAGCTAAATGGAAAGTATGCTCCAGGAGGGCTCCTACTGCCAATAATGGGTGTTCAGTCCATTGTATCAGGCAAGACCGAGTCCAGAATAAATCCCTGGAACAAATACTGTATAAACTGCAAGTTATTAGCCTCGAGTATTTTGGTCTACTGATCAGTTTCTATTGTGCTAACACTGCTTTCTAATGTATATGTAGTTATACGACTCCTCCACTTAACTCCGGACTACATCTTCAGAGCTTACGTCTCAAAAATACCAAGAGAGCCAATTCTTTGTAGATTTCAGAAGAGGATTTGAATAAGGCAGTTCTCAGCCCACTGCTGTCCATTTCTCATAGTGGAAGATGATTATCAGCCTGTGCAGCACACACAGTATTACATATCAAGCTAGGATTTCTGCAGTACTTAGGTGATATAAGATTAATTGAAAATTATTTGCTGTCACAGAATAAACTACACTTCACATGTATCAATATAGTAATAGTTGGGGATCTTAAAGATAGTTTCCAAGGATTGCATTTTCAAAATATTTTGTAATAAAATATGTATGCTGATATTTATAACTTTTTTCAGATACTTTCAGAGGTATCAAATTGACTTTATGCAACAATAAAATCTATTATGTAAAACTAAATGTACTTGTAAGGTGGGATACTTTAAAAATAATTATTTTTATGTAAAACTATCATTTTATAAGAACCTTTTAATGCAAATTTCACAAATACGCAGCTAAAATCTTTAGCTCCTACTCCCTTGATAATATATTACTTTGATTTATAAAGGAAATATAAACTGTTGTTTAAATAAATACTTGGATACTATTACATAATCAGGATTATGAAAACAATCCTTACCAAAAGGCAGTATACACCTCCAAAAGGGCAGTGTACATCTCAAACAAATGACTATGCAAGCCTGGACTTCAACTGCAGGCATTCATCCTACTAGCTTGGTACATGCAAAGCGTGTACATCTCCACTTATTGCCTGTCTCTTCTTCCTTTTCATAGGCTCAGACAGCTGAATTGGTGCCCAGATGAAACCTTGCCTTACAGAACCAGTGAGGTCATCTGCCAGGGCTCTTTAGGATGGTTGCTGTTTCCAGACATACTATGACACAGCCTTGCATAAGTTAGCAATTGCTTGTCCTGATACAGAGCCTTACATGTTTTGCTTCCCATTATACAAGTAGTGTTTGTAACATAATTTAAGTTCAAATTTGAAGAATGCTAAGGTTCTGTAACAGAACAAACTTGTATAGGGAAACCCAGGTTAGTACCATTGTGTACTAAGTAGATGACTAAACCAGAACCATCACACGGTCTAATGTAAATATTTATAAATATCGTATTTCATATCACCTAACCTTTACTACAGGTGTCATTGCAATACCTTTCACAGTATGCCATTAATATTAACGTCATAATGTTAATAATAACAATAATATTTCTAGTGGTACTAATATTTAACCTGTGATAGATGCAAAGCCAACAAAACCAAAGAACAGTAGAAGGTCGGAATAACATCCATTCATCTACCTCCCAAAACACTGTTTTCAACCACTAAGAGAGGGGATATAAAAGCTTCTATGCATGCTCTTTTGGTTTTCCTCAAAAGAAAACAGTTGCACACACATATGTATAGTACTAAAATAATACCCTTTTAATAAACAATGACTATACACTAACAGGTTATCAGCAAGCATCAGACCTGGACACAAGAGCATCTGAAACACAGGCTTTCACATTTTGAAAGGAAGGAAATTTTTAGATGCAAGAAGGTGGCTCCAGTAGAGTGCCTGTGGCACTTCCAATAGAGAAGATAGTGACAAAAGAATTACGGAGTGAAACTTCATTTAGTTTACTATTTGGTCTCACACCTTTAAAAAGAAGTGAATTTACAACAACCTGAATTAGCTCTGACTGTAGTAGGAAAATTGTTAATGTTTCTATCAGGAAGATTTCTTCATTTTCTACTCTAAGAGCATGATTCCCTTGTTTCGTGGCCTATATATCACAAACATGTGACAGATGGCACTAACTGGCCTTGCATACTAAGGAGAAAACTGTGAAAAAATACTGTTAGGAAATACATCAAACATACCCCATGCTGCTGATTTCCTAAAAAACGTCTTCCAGAATTTGTTCCAAACACTGGTGTATTGGGTTTGCATGGCAAGGTTTTGGTAGCAGGGGTGGCTTCTGTGAGAAGCTGCTAGAAGCTTCCCCTGTGTCTGATAGAGCCAATGCCAGCCGGCTCCAAGATGGACCCACCGCTGGCCAAGGCCAAGCCAATCAGCCCCTCTGTGATAACATAGTTGAGAAAAGAAAAACAACTTGTGGANGGAGCAGGGGAAGAATGAGAGGAGTCCTCCCCCTGAGGATGAAGGAGGAGCAGAGACAACATGTGATCAACTGACCATAACCCCTATTTCCCATCCCCCTGTGCCGCTGAGTGGGGGAGGAAGTTGAAATTGGGAGGGGTGGGGGGAGGTGTTTTAAGATTTGGTTTCATTTCTCATTGCTCTACTCTGTTCTGCTTGGTAATAAGACAAATTTTCTCTCTAAGTTCAGTCTGTTTTGCCCATGACAATAATTGGTGGGTGATCTTTCCCTGCCCTTATCTCAACCCACAAGCCTTTTGTTATACCTTTTTTTTCCCTTGCCTAGTGAAGGAAGGGAGTGATAGAGCAGCTCTGGTGGGCACCTGGCCCCCAGCCAGGGTCAACCCACCACAACCAGAAAAATATGAAAATCCAGCTCATACAATACATATTTGGTAATCGTACATCTATTTTTGCTGTCTTCGGAATCTTGTCAAAATCAGTGATTAATTAAGCGAATCTAGTTATACACAGTACTTTAAAGATAGTGTTCACTACAGTTTTTAAGTTATTAGAAGAATGACTGAATACATCATTTGCCTCAAGCAGATTACTCAGTTTCAGTGTTAAACTGACAAAGTGGGCTACATAAAACATTCACCTCTTACAGTTAAAATATTATAAAGGCAGTTTTCAGGATAATTGAAACGACCATATTTATTTTCTTAGGATCCATTTGAACTAAACTAACCACTCGACATCCACTGAAGGAATCCACATCCCAAACAACAGCCTCTGACTTCTGCACATTAAATGCCCAAACAAGCATTTCTTCACTTGGGGAGTTAAAAAAAAAACAAAACAACAACAACAAAAAGCAGCTACCATTAGAGCAGTGATAATGTGATAATGTTCATAGTGAAGAAGTCTGAGACTAGGGGGAATGAAGTTTCACAAAAGTGATTCAGAAAGCAATATAATTAGCGGTTAGTTCCAAGGAAAAGGTCACTTGTTGATAATTCCAAATGTTTTTTATAACCATCCAATTTATTAACGGTTCATGTATTTAGAAATGACTGTGTAAAGAGAGATGAGTTTACCTTGTCCAGCTTCGTGTTTTTTGAAGATATGCTCTCTCTGTAAGGAATACCTGTATGTACACTAGGTGTTCTCATGAATTCAAACACATTTGATTTATTTTACTTTTCAAGAGTTTAGAGTATCTGTTTTACCTGCATCACCCTGAAAAAATTCAAGTTAGGCTGTAATCCAGTACTTTGAGACAAAATCCTTTTAAAAAAAAAAAAATCATTGTTACTTTTTAGAAACTATTGGTTTTAGCACTCTATTATAGGCCAAATTTGGGTTTGTCTTTTTTCCCCCCTTAAAACAAGCAAGCAAAAGAGCATTCTTTACAGTAAACCTTTGATATAAAAGCACTATCTCTATCCCATGCAGCATCCATCCAGGATGTCTGTAATACCTCAGAATTATTGACCATGATCATTCCATAATTTAACTTGGAAAAAAACCAAACATAAATTTAAGAAAATTGATTTAACTGACTGGCATTTAAGAAATTTTAAAACCAACTGCAAAACTTGCTCTTAATTTTTAAAATTATAAATATTTACTACTTATTACTATTTCCAAAGCAGATAGGAACTGTGGCTGGTTTATGTTATTTGAACTCCGATAAGAGTCTGGGGATCTGATATCAGGGCCAGCACTCAGACCCCCTCTTCTTTCCCATGGGGCTGCTGCTCTTGGCTGAACCCCCAAGAGCCAGAGCCCTCCAAGGGGACTTTGAGGCCTTTTGCAGGTTCCTAATTAATTGATCTCTCCCCAGGCATGAGGGCACTATGTGGGACAAGGGTTCCCCATGGGGCAGCCAGGGCCCACCCAGCACCCCAGCCAGGGAGTGGGGCAGCCCCAGCCCCACAGCCAAGTGAGTCCGTGGTGAGAGACTGAGAGCCCCAGGCTGGGCTGAAGTGGAGTCCTGGACCATGGGCAGGTTGAGGGCAGGCCAGGCAGAGACAATGAGGGCTGTTGGTGCCCTCAGGGACATTGACATGGACATTTCTGAATGGCTTTGTTGGATTTAGGTACTTTGGCTTTTATTTTAGGCATTTAAAGAGCATTTCAGATCTTGTTTATGCCCTCTGGTGCCCTACTTTCTCTACAGGGGTCTGGTGCTTCTTTTAAATTGCAAGGAGTAGCTCTGTTGACAAAGATAAAAGATACAGGATGGCTTGTGAGTTGTATTATTTGAGTTTGAACACACACAGTTGTGGGCACAATTTAAAAAGCCATTATCTCTTACCATTCACGTAAGTAGCTCTCAAATAGAGATTGATTTTTATTCTGAATTACATTTGAAATTCACCATGCTAATAAAAAAATAGGCATAAACCACATGCATGATTAAACAGAATCTAACAAACTTCACTCCACATCATTCTGCCTAGCATATTTATCACTGAAGGATGGACTCCGGATCAGACTGAGACACTTCACAGCACTAGAAGCATTAGAAGCCAAAATGTCCTAAACGACCTTAAGAAAGTATAATTTAGGAGGGCACACAGCTAGATTTATTTTTTTAAATTCTTATTATTTCTAGTCAGAACAATAAAAAAAAAAATAGGGTTTTGTTTCTATTTCAATACGTATAGTTTTAAGAATGTAGGCATTGCACTGGTGGTTTCTTCTCACATATTTTTTTTCTTTCTGCTTTTTGGCCTTTCAAAGCAATATAATTGCCATAGGGCTTTTGCACCGCCAACTGTTAACCAATAGTTGTGACAAAATATCAAGCATTTCTTCTCCATACAGAATTATTTTTAAAAAGCAGAGTAATATCTACTTAAGCAGGTAGAAAATTAACATATGCAAGTTTGTTTGAGAATCACACATTTTATCCAGTTAAAAGCAATGGGTCATTTGCTTTTAGTCAAAATATTTGCTCCTGCTTCCTTTAAGACATAACTTTAGAGACATCTTTCACAACTGAATAAACTGAAAATTCGATTCCAGTAGGTCTGCCAAGGAAAGAATTTGGCTTAGTATATCTTTAAGAAAAAAACAAACAAATCAAAAAGCTGCTAGCTAAGCCAAACAATTAAATGCCAAGAAAAAAAACCCTATATCACCTTAACAGTTCCTTAATAATTTTCAGTGAACTGTATGCATTTGAACTATGACGGATATTTTCACTTAAGTATTTGACAGAGGGAAGCTGGAAAACTTGCTATGAAGAGAAAGCATCGATTTGTGGCTGTTCTGCACTAATGGCTTCCTAGGGACTAATAAAATAAGTTAGAGCCTAATAAAATGACTGATCTCTCATTCAGGATAACAATGAACCTTGGCTGCCAAGTCAAGTCAGACCCATTATTTTAAATAACAAACCAAAAAAGGCAAAGCAAAGTCACATACTTCCCATCAACCCAACATGTTCTTATACAAGAACATCTAAATTTCTCAGTCCTAAGAAGAAATTCGCATATGGCATAGCAGTGGCATAGTTATTTGGTACATTCTCCCTTCTGGCTAATAATTCCACAAACAATAGAGCTAATGTCCACAAAGAAGTTCTGGAAAGGGTGTCAATAATATAGCACAACACAAGTTATGACATTTAAGATTCTGTTTCTAGCTATTATGAAAACTGGTACCAGCTCAGATCAACTATATATCCCATCCATTTTCCCATCTCAAACAATGAATATAAAAAAAAATAAGAGCAGGCAAGTCAGCAGGATCACCCCCAATGCTATTCTAGCCTCTGGGACTTCCTGAGCTGGATAAATCTGCATGCAATTAGAAACCATCAATGGATTAAAGGATTATCCAGTCTTCCCTTGAACCCATATAAGCTTTTGGCATCCACAATATGCAACTAGTTTCACCAGTCTGCTATACAACAATTGAAGAACCATCACTTGTTCCTTCTGAACCTGATGCCTACTAGTTTCCTCTGGTACCTCAAACTTCTGGTACTGGAAGAGAGACACAATCTAACCTTGCACACATTATTCAGAACATTGTGACTTTACAGACTTCTAGCCCAACAGATCTTAACCACTCTGTTTCTAGATGGCAGTCCTACTATACTCAATTTTTAACCATACAGCCTCTGTTCTGTAACTTGAATCATCTTTTTTTTGCCTTCTTTGGGGCATCAATATTGTACACAGTATTAATGATATGGATGAAAGATGGATTTATACAATGGCATAAGTTTATTCTCTGTTTGTCTATGATTTTCCCAGTAGTTCCTGGTACTTGATTTGCTTTTTGACCACTGCTAAGCACTGAGCTGTCATTATCATGGAACTATCCATCAGAAGAGGTCAGTGTTTTGATGGATTATCAAATCACTTCTCCAAAGAACATTCATGAAAGAACGGGCTTACAAATTTGAAGATAGAATTCTTCAGCTTTAGTTAGAACCACTAGCAGCCAGACAACAATTTAGATTTCAAATATCTGAGAAAATCATGTTTTAAAGAGATAATAAGATTAGAAAATACATCATTTAATTTCAGGTTACAGTAAAGTACTTTGTTAAATGTAATTAATTTACCAAAGGGAAGGAGATGCTCAACAAAATGAAGGCCTTCCAGAAATAGGTTTCAGGAGCAGCAAAGCATGAAACCTTCAAAAGAAATGAATTCTGGGAAAACCAGAGGCAATAGAGTTTTGACATTACAAGACTCCAGGTTCTACACAGCTCTTCAGTTACTTCTTTATTGCATTATTTCCAGAACTAATCTGTTACTTGTTACACATTCCTGCTTTATCTATTTAGATGATAGAGATTTTTTTTTTAATTGTTTTTACACATTTCAGCAAAAATTATCACAGGATAAAAGGGATAAAAGCAAACATGGATGGAACAGTTTCATCAGTATTATATGAAGCAATATTTAGTAATAAATTAAATAACTAAATTATCACTATGGGATATTAAAGTGTTACAAATTGCTTGTAAATAGTAAAAATATCAGCTCTGTCTAAGCCTCATCTGCTGAGCTTATTCAAATCATTCTTTCTATGATTTTCACTACAACACATTTTCTTCAGTCAAGTTTATATTCCCTGTGGATTTTTTCAGCAGTTTTGAAAGGAAACAATTAAAAGAAACGAGCAACTTACATAGTAAAGACATCAATAACATCTCCTGCAGCTCTTGTCATCTCAAAGTAGGTTTGCAGAATGTTGACAGTTCCTGAAAGTGCTTCATGTCCACAACCGCAGAACAGTGCAACTCCAGCATATAGCAGGATGGTAGCAATCAAAGATGCATAGGGAATACCTCCCAGGCATTTGATGCAACACTCAAAGCACCCTACAAGAAAAGTAAGTTTTGTGTTAATATATTATATCAAGAAAGCAAAAAGGAAGCTTTTACTCTTGAGAAACACTTCTGAAAATTGAAGGCTGCAGGCCAAAGAAAGATTAGGTCAAGTATAACAACCCGTAATATCAGAAAATCTGTGAAAGGACACAGTTCAACTTCTGAGTTTTCTCAGTTGCTATTTGACCTATTAAATGTAGACATGCCATCTGATTAACATGAAATGTTAAACAGCTAATTCCTTGTAGAGTTTCATGTTTTTATTCAGAACAGGTTACGATGCTGATCCTAGGTTATACCTATATTCACAATTCCTGTTGCTCACCTATTGGATTACTGAGGAGAATCCTCAATAACAGGAAAACCACAGAAAGAAGATATGCAGTTCAATTCCTTCCATTGCCATAGATTTCTTTCTTTTTTTTTTGTTTGTACAATAGAATTGCTCCTGCCCACAGCACCAATTCTTTGTGCATCACTCAAACAGCTCACAAAAATAAATGATCCACTAAAAAGGCACAGAAATAGAAACAAGTATAGAGGTTGAGTTTTCTCTCAATATATTTTACCCTGTACAATGTTTCTTAAGTGAGGGTAATTGCACTTGAGTTATACAAGGCCAATTTTTGTCCAGCCATCAGAGCGTCTAAACCAATGCACAGTTCCACAACAAACCCTTTCCCCAGCAAGGGGGCTCAAGTTTCTGGCATCACCTTTCTTAGTTTGTTGAGTAGCATCATGAATGCAGCATCTCTGACTCTCCCAAATCTCCCCACTCCCGTAAGGACTTTTACACCCAGTACAATCTTTCCTATTGCCTTCTGGAAGGACAGAGAAGGCAGGAACCACTGGCTGAGGGAAGGCAAACATGCATTGACTCAGTAGCCAGAAGTTTTATTTTCTCCTAAACATTACCAGCTTTTGCCACAAAGGATTTGGATAGAAAACAAGGAACAAGGTGAGTGGCCTATAAATTTTAATTGCTTATACAGACAATAGCCAATTAAAAATTACTTATATGCTCAACAAGTGTGAGTCTATATATTTTAAAGTGCTCCAAAAGCTTTAGGCTATGCTAAATCATAGGAATACCTGAGATACATTAATGGGGAAAAAAAAAAATAAAAGGCACCAAAAAAGCCATTTTTTAAAGAAAGTGTGCCTACTTTTCTCAAAGTACAGGTAGCCTCTATATATAATTTCATATTTTGTCCTTTAAGTTAGTAAATTCTTATTTCTTTTAGCCTAGATAACAAAAGTAGTAATTTCCTCTGTCTGTTCAAGCAGTCATTTTCTGCTTTTAATGAACAAATATCAATCTGTCACATATATATATATTTAGCAGCTATTTATGCACGTTATTCTCTGAAGAGAACAGTTTAAGTAATTTTCAAATATGCATACACATTTTAATTAAGTAGAAAACTCTACTGATATTTTGTAAATATAGTTACTATAAAGGCAGTATTTAAACTGCTGGATAAATCCTTAAAAAAATAAATAAATAAATATAGGAAACATGTAAAAGACAAACAGACTTCAAAAACTAGGGTAATTCCCAACTCTGAATGCTAGCTGAATAAAAATAGAAAGAAAGATATAGCTTGAGACTACTTTTGTTCAAGGACAAATTACTGTATCACAGCCAACTGTAAAATACCAAATGTTAAACGTACAAATTAACATACTTAAAATTCTGCCAAAGTCTAAGTAACCTATGTACAAGTCACCCTCCTCCAGCAGCCATCACACACCTGCATGGGTATGACACCTTCTACCCTTCCAATACTTTGGTAACAGCATTTTATTATTTTTTTTTTTTCCTCTCTGAGCCCGTACGACACTCATTGAAGGTTACAGCACTGGCTGAAGGATATCTTTCTTGCAATTCATGTCATTCTACTGTACAGACAGTAGGTAGCCTTCCTATTCAGCAGCACAGGGCTTTCAATGTCCAGTGAGCACCTGGTGTCTGTCTTCAGCGTTGAACTATGGGGGTTTATACCCAAGAAGTCTGTGGGCTTTCCATCAGTGGGAGGTCTTAGCAACAGACTAGGAAAATATATAAATGCTATTGGTGTAAATAATTCTGCATACAGATAAATATAGGAAATCTCCTAAAATTCCTTCAGTCCTCTTTTCTAAGGTTACTCTTAACAACAACTGTAGTGAATTTCTCAGTGTTTAAAAGCCTACATAAATACTAGAAAAGGTTCCTTCACTGGATAACCTACTGTCTAAAAGGCATAAAAATAAGAAATATGTACTGAAAATATATACATTGAACAAGGACTGCGGGGAAATACAGAGTTGCGTGATATCAGAGTTTATCACAAAATGCCCATTGCCATTGTCGGCACAGAATAACAGCAGAAAAAGCCTCAGGAAACTAGTAACACTGTACACCTGTCAGCATTATATGAAAAAGTAAAAACAGGGGGATAGATGACAGTAGAATAATAATGGGAGTGATATATGAGGGCCTGTTAAGTCAAAGATGAAAAAATAAGGTAGATCTAAATATTTATGGGGACACATGGTCTTTAGGGAGAGTATTTCTTTATATTGCAATAGCTTGTGGCAGGGAGGCGGAAGAGAGATTTTGCGAAGATTTCTTTTTCACCTTCTGAGACAGGCAAAGTGGAAGAGAGAAAGTTGAAGAAATGACAACACAGGGACAAAAATAGCTAACAGTCTGAACTAGAATAAATTTCATTAAAGTCACACTCACATACAACTGCTGTGTTTAACAGTAAGGGTATTGTTATCTGGAAACAACTGGCTGTGCGATGCCTCTTGAATCTGGTGCACCTCACCCTTGAGGTCCAGTGAGAGTTGAGTACACACTCAGATGTCACAAGCTACATCAAAATCCAGTGTCAGTAGTATTACTTTAGCTTTATTATAGCAAAATAGAATAATACAGTAAAATAGCATAACAGAATAAAATCAGTATAATGCAATAAAGTGATGTCAGATATAATAAAGTGCAAACCAATGAAAAATTTCATCAGAAACAAATCCTTTTTTTTCCAAAATGTTTCAAAATTTGAAAAATAAATGAAATAGATTTATAGTTTGTGAAGTAAAAGTGCTTCTGTTCCTTTATCAAAATAAAACTGTTCATGCTTATAAGCCTTTGAGGGAAGCTTTTAACCATTTCAAGAATTTTTTCACTCAACATTTTCAAATAATCAGGTATTTTCAAGGCCTTGCTCATTTATTCAGTTCTTCCACAGGCCTGCTACCTTTCTCACTATTTAATTCATGATAATAATTTAGGGTATTCAGTGTTGTCAAACCAGCTCAAACCTAAAGAAAACCAGTGAATCAGGTCTAAGATTTTCAAATGGGTATCACACATCATTCATACGCCACAGAAGGTAACATGCTGTAGGCAACATTTGCTTCAATTCTTTTCTTTCAACTGTTCAGAATGTGAAAATAGCTGTTTAAAAACAGAACAATAGAAATGCTATTTTAACTTGCACAATGATATTGAACCACCAGTACAGAATGTGACTCATCTGTGCAATGTGTGTATAGGTCGGTCTAAGACTGGCAGTCATTCCTGACTGAACAGCATCTTCACAAGGCAGTTAAAACATACAGCCACAGAAATAATTACTAGGAAAGATAAAAAAAGATTGCATGCTGCTTTGATGTTTGCATCTGCAAATACAGGTTTCAGTACTTTTCAAACAGTTCACTCTGCACAATTAAGTCTTCACAGTAACCTTGTGCAATATAATTCAGCATTTACTGTTCTTATTTTGCTTATGTTTAACAATGTTTTCCTTCAGGTAAAAATTTAGATCTACTGGAACCATGTGTTTTTACATAAACCGCAGGAAGTAATCCAAACCACTATTCTTTATAGCTTTCAATACAAAGAACTGTACTGTTCTTTTTATATTTTATTATAAATCATTCCACAGAGAAAATGTAATAATGAAATACACAGAAGATGACAAGACAAAGAATTTCATTTTACATGGATAAAATGAAACTCCAAATACTGGCTATATTCAGCTATCAAAATAGTGCATGTAAAGTTGCGTTACGTATGTCCGCTTTCCAGTCAGCAAAGATCTCATAAACAACTACCTCTGCTCCTCTCAGTACAATTATTACTGTCTATAACAGAAATACCTTTGATATAGCTATATAAACATCTGCTTTAAAAGTCTTGTAAAGTGTTCCTTATACAGGAAAATCTGTGCACACCACTTCTAGTTTATGCCACTTTTTGGGTGCAAGATTACTAACATATCTCCAAGTGTAGCAGCCAAACATAAGCTGACCTTGTCTTTTTATATGATCTCTTCTCTACATTAAGAGGGTAAAAGATTTAGATCTTGAGCAGAAGCAGAAATTGCCCTTGTGATTTACATGCTTATTATGCACACAAATTGCATTTTTGTTTGTGTTAGTGAAATGTGAACTCTTTCTCCTCAGTGCAGGTCAAGACATATAATTACAAATAAAACACACAATCAATTTCTGACCAGTGNGAGAATATCCTTGTACAGGAGAAAAAAAAAAAAAAAAAAAAAAAAAAAAAAAAAAAAAGAAAGAGAGAGATTCAGGACCTACATCTCTTGCCACATAAGTATGTGAAAGTGAAGTTTAACCCAGTGATATCAGAACCAGTTTCAGAATGCAATTACACTACTGTTGTTTACATAAACTGTTAAGAAAACCACCCCATAGTTCTATTTCTAGTTATTTTCATGGAGAAAATAAATATCTAAAAAATATTAAAAATTAAAAAATAAACGTAGACAATACAGAAAGATTTTCTACTTTTGCATTTTTCCTCCTTTACAATTCATTTTCAACTGGAACATCTAGGATGATTAGTCACAAATAGCTACATCTCCAATGCATTACTGATTAATCACGGATAACTACATCTCCAATGCGAACAAGCACCTCCGAAAATCATATAACTTTTTAATGACATTTTTTCTTAGCTTATTTTTCTTAAAGAATGTTCTGTCTAATATTAGGAGACAGGACAGCAGAGCCCAGGTAAAATGCAAGAGAACTACATAAACTTGAAATGGAAAACAAAATAAAAAAAAATCTTCTGTGCCTTCCATGCCTGGCTAGGCATTTTTTTGTATCTAAATTTATACCACTTGTCACACAGTTTTCATGGCCAATCAACTCAAATTCAGTTTCACAGACCATCATCAAACATGCAGATTTAGTTCTGAATTTTTTTAAGCTAGCCTTAACCTCATGAAGTCAAGCTACTGTTATGTAATATTGTAATTGATAAATACATCCATCAAAACACATAGTACTGAACAAAAAGCAACAGATTTTACTCAGATCTAGTACCACCCCCCACCCCCAATTATTCAACATGTGGCATGACTTCCTGATTTGAAACTGTTCTCCAAGCCATCACAGCAGAGCAACAGGCAGAAGGAATCCAGCCCCCTTGATATTGTCCCAAGTACAGAAGACAGACAAGCCATTTGAGATGTAGTTTAACAAAGCTGCTAATAAGGGGAAGCAACATTTGGGAATTAACCAGCAAAGATCATCCTAGTACTGTGATCTGCAAAACCTGTCAAGAAGTGCTGCATACAAACCCCCCGTTATTTCCCTCTGTGTCCCAGAGTCACTGATGGGACACCATCCCACTCTAGTCCCACCCGTTAACATTATACAAGATCTACTGGAAATTAAAAGAAAACTTTATCACCTTGCTGGTTGTTAGTGTCTGATACACAAAGTGCCTTTCTTAGTCTTGTTCAGGACATGACTACTCCTTTAAATTAGCTTTCTATGAGAATGTTTACAAAATTATCTAGCAATTGATTAAACTGTTATAAGCAACGTGATATGTAGAACAACAAGAATAATGTCCACAGAAAATCTCAAAAGGATTTTCAAGAAATAGGCCAACTAATTGCAAGAAAACACAAAACAAATATGCAGGTACCTCTTACACATTAAATTCTGTATTGTTACTGAATCTACTTTGACTTGTTACCTTAGCATGACTAGATGTTAGCTAATTAGAAATCAGCTAATTCTCAAAATCAAAATGTTATTCTTTAGGCCTTTACAGTCTGTAAATTCTGCAGTTAATAATTGCATCAGTTCCTGCACTCAACATGGGACCAAGCCTAAGAGGAATTGTAAACTGACTTTTGCTTATTTAGATATAGAATTTCTCATACTAAATTGAAATACCTACACTTGTGCATCTTCACAATTGCCACGATGCATGCTTGCCAGTAAGAATCCCTCTGGCCAAAACGACAACTTTAAGTAGTAGGGATACAACCTGGTTATGCTGGATCTTGAAGGCAGCTCCCACAAACCCATCCCTTCATCAGCCCTTATATTATCTTGCATTAAAAAAAAAATCCCAGAAACCACCTTTTTGCACTAATTAAGGTAACTTTGATACCCAGGGCAATTATATGAAGGATCAACACCTCAGCAACCTGCAACCAGAAGCTGCTCTGCAAGGTCTCAGCCCTCCAAAATTCTCCTTCTGTAGAAATATAACTTCACACAACTCATCCAATAACAAAAAAGGAACAAAAGATTTACCTTTGCAACACCCATCCCAAATGACTGTGCTCTGATTCTCTAACTTATAGAAAGCTTCAGTCATAAAAAAGAATTTTATCTACATTATTGGAATGATATCAGGATTATCTCACCACGGACATGGAAAGTCCCCACGTATATAGGCCTCCCCTGCCCCCTGGCCAACAATAACAACAATAATATTGCAGCGTAAAAATCCACAATTTTCCATCACATTTACTACTACATTTTGTCTTCAGGTTATACACAGAACTTTCAGAAACACACAAAAAAGATACAAAATCCTTAAAAGGTGTTTCAAAACAAAAATGAAAAGTAACATGAAATGAGTGTAATAGTCTGAAAATGGAGCCTTAAGCGACTACACAAACTGAATGTGTACGTAAGGAAACCTTTAGTGACAAAAGATGTACAATTTTATTGCCATCTTTAAAAGATGATATTTTCTTATGTGGCTGAATGCTGAAATAGTTGAAATTAAAGCAGTAAAGGTGAAATTCATGGTCCTTTATCATAATTTGAATTCCAGAAAATAGTTGGAATCTTGCCTGAAGTCATTTAAGGAAAAAGAACAGAGCGGTCAAAAGGTAAGCAACCTAAATTAGTTCAGCTCAGTTCTATATGGCATTTTTTTCTTAGTGGGCTCACAGAAATAAAATGGAAATAATAGACTACTTATTTACTCTACCATACATCAATATGAGGTTGTTCGGCTTGTACCAGGAAAGTATAGACTTACAGATACATTGTTCTAAAAAGCTTTTTTTCTACACTAACTTAATTCTTTGAGAAATTTTAGTTAGAAATTTTAGAATCATAAGACCAGCTTAGGTCAGTAGCCCAATGTGAATTTAAATGTCTCATGGAATGCAAGTTTGGTTTTTTTCTTTTTCTCTTAAGTTTGTAAAAACCTCCTTGTAGCTGCACCAGTATTTGATAAAATAGAATATTGCCCAGTAAAGCATTTTTTGTTTCCAATAGGAAAACTATTATGACCTTTAAAGACCTGTTTTACAATAAAAAGTTATTCATAAATTAATTTCTTAGTGCATATACAAATTGTAAAATTCTTTCTGTTCATGATTATTTTCATTCAAAGTATGAGGATCTGTAGATTACATGGCATTGCAATAAAATGTAGTACATGACACAAAATCCCTTTGTCCCTTACATTGATATTCTTTTGTTCTGAGTAACGACTAACAACTAAACCTGAACAATGACAACAGAATTTGTAATTTTTGTACACCACTTAAAATTAGGTATAATTTCATCCAGAACGGTTCCTTGTTTTTATTAAGCACTCAAAACCTCAGTTCATATTGTAATGTTTAAAAAACTGCATTCACTAGAGAATAAAAAAAAAATTTAATTCAGCAAGATCACTAATAATCCATCATGGTACCTTCTATATCAGAAATATAATTTAGATTTGCATTTTCATCATATACTTTGAACACATTTCTTTAGTTATAATTAAATCTCAAATGGATTGCTTAAATGGGTTCCAAGTAATTCACAGTTTTAATGCACGTTGGTAGTAATAGGAAATATGCTACTTAGTCAAAGAGAAGAAATATTTCAAGAATCTTGCAATAGAAAAACACTGAGCTATTCAAACAACCATATTTAGCAAATCCACCTGGCAGAGAGATCTATAATTTCTGTGTTACCATCATCTGGTATAATAAAATTTCAAAGCCAAATTAAAGATGTATTTTATATCTGAGCTAAATTAGATTTAAAAAAATCTATTTTCAACTAAGTTTAAAGACACATCAAATATAAATAAACATGGTTTTAACTCTCATTAAAGCACATAGCATGGCAACTTAAAGAGCAAGAAAGAGGAGGTCCTCTCTTTCTCCTAAATTAGGAGTCACATGCATGTAATTAGTTATCCCACAGATAACAAGCATGCTTCTGTTTTGTTCTATCCTTAACTGCACTAAAAGCTGGGGGTAAAAAAAAAAAAAAAAAAAAGGACTACCTACAGCTTCTTTTCCTGGGTAACTGAAACACAGCTGGATATGGAAAATGTACATACATACACACACACACTTTTATTATCATGTCCAGCATGGCACAGAATGAAATGACAAATTTATCTGTTGAATATATCTAAAAAAGTAAATCTGAATTAACTAGCACATACAATAATTTCATCTCATCTTTCACTGATCATACTTCTGCAATACTCAATGGTGGGAGTATAAAAATTCATATTCTGACATACTGGACTGTAGTCTTTTATCAATGATCAAATAGCTTGTTGACTTCCTCCGTTGCACCAAAGTATCCTGCTAAAGCAGTTGTTGAACTCTGATAACTTTCCAATGAATGATGAGAATTGCTAGGTATCATACAATAACAAAAGAGCACTGTAAAGCAATCCACCTGATTAGCACCTTTTGGCAGAACGCAGATCTAAGCTATTGTGACAGATGAGAATCAGCGACTTGGCAGTAAAGCCTCATCATGAGTCATGATCAAAGGTCTAAATTTCACATAGTGAAGTTACATTCCAAGCTTTGGCAGAGACAAACATGCACAACATCCCAAAGAGCTGCTCTGCATCTCTTCCCTACTCCATAACTCTCAGCAAAACAGGGAAGCTACCGTGGATTGACTGGAACTACTTTTTAAAAGAAAAATGCCTCATTCTCTTTGTCAGTCAGACAGGAAACTAGCCTTTCTTTTCATCACTTTATTTTTTTCTTTTTCTTCTTTGATAGACAGGTAAATGATCATCCTGCATACTGTATGCTTCCTTTAAGGTATCAGTGTCACCTTTCTCAACCCTGTCAATTATAATTCTAACAAAGAACTAATTTAAGCAACAACTCCCGGCTGCACATCTCACAGCTTGTCAAAGAAATTGGCTCAGTTACTATTTAGGTGCCTATACAAGGCTCCATTTAGTAAGGTATGGAGTGTGTGCTTGGCTGCAAACGTGTGGCTGGTCTCATCAACTTAAAATCAAATTAACACTATAGCTTTAATAAAACATGCAGAATATGAGGCAGATTACCAGAACTAGGTGACATCACGTCACAATTATTTCCACATAATACAGCCTCACCCTATACCTGAATTCATTTTTTTATTGGGTAAATAACTATGAAAACATTTAACTTTCACTAATACAACTTATATACTACTTGGTGTGTCAAGCCCCTTATAAAAAACTTTCCATCTCCTTGCCCTTTTGTCCCTGACAGCAACCATCTTTGCTGTGGTTCCTTAGCCTGCTTATATTGTTCGACAGTTGTAGAAGTAGCCGCAAAACCTAATAAGAATGAGGTAATAGCTGGCTGTGCTATATAAGGATCAATTATAAAAGTGACACAATCTGGCTTGGGCTTTACTAACCAAATTTTAGACACCAGTACACATGACACCTTCATTGTTTCACATTTGTATAAAAACCTTTACATATGTGATATTTATAAACGCTCACGTTGGTCTTATCTGTGCCCAAGTGAGTAATGCTTCTAGTGAGAGAGGAACCGTTTACGTGGAAACATTGGAATGAGGATCTGTATGTGCTTGAAATAATTCTCTCCTTTTACACATATTGTTAGAATTTGCAAGGTAAATTAATGCAACTTTCCCAGACAAAGTATTAATTAAAATATTTTATGTATATAGATGCAAAACCTTACACATTCACACCTTCGAAAGAAACTACAACCACAGATGAATATTCATATTTGGGGGACATTGATGATTACGACGACGTACAGAAAACTGTGTTGTGATTAGCTGTTATATACTCTTCAGTACATTAGGCTTATTGCTGTTTAATGAGACAATTCTTAATCTAGCAGTTAATAAGTATTAAAGTTACTGACACAGAGCAGTCACCGCCTGAAATACAAATCAGTCAGCCACAAGACAGTCAGTCTTTGTAGTCTTAAAAAAAACCTGCTGGCTGATTTAACACAGACAACATTTATCAGCTTCAAAATCACTCTGAAGCTAAAGGGACAGGAATGAAACAAACTAGCTGCACAAATGTGATACAAATAAAGAAGAATTTGTTCAATTAGTTCAAACGGTTTGCCCATTACATGTACTTCATATATCACACATCTGAGATTTGTACGTTGCATAAATTAACAATTCATTACTGTTAATAAATAGGTTATAAATATTTTATATGTATCAATAATGCACAGATGATGATTGAAGCTATTATAGATGTTTATAATTATGTTTTTGAATTGCTGGAAACAGTAACAGTTTTTAAGAGCACTAATTCTATACAACATTTAGTACCCATTACAAAGCGAATGACAATGCCATGGATCATAAAACTAGAAAATAAGTATTCTTTTCATCCCTCTCACCTAGAGTTCATAGAATCAATCCCTTGAACAGAACTTTTTCTCCCAAATGGAAAACTACTATGAAGCATGTACTGAAATGTAATTCTGCAGTAATTTTTTCTCATTCACAAATAGGCTGAGTTACACCGGGCTTTAAGCCACATCTTTTTTCCTTTTTTAGTGTGTTATTGAAATCTTGCAAACTCAGAGAACATTCCTCCATGAATCTTCTGTGCACTCATGTGTTTAATTGGAATGTTCTCCAAACCTCTTATATATTTAAAAGGTATTGATGGTTTTAAGCATCCTCATTTTAGAGAAGGTAACATCCTCCTTTTTTCGGGTGGTGAAACAGAGGAACAAACAGGTTACTTGTACAGTGACTTTTCAGTTTGGTACTCAAAATAACATTAATATGATTTCTCAGAATACTTCTGTTTATATAGCACTTTATATAGTCAAAACACACTTTACTGTTGTTAGTTCCAGTTGTGTGTACCTAACACTCAGGAATAACAACAATAACATTAGAGGCAAGTTGCAAATACCTTGATCTCAGGAAATTTTCCAGCAGCTCTCCAGGACATAGCAGCAAGAAGTGTAAGAATAAAATACCAAATATTCAGCTGCCTCAAACTATTTCTTTTGCCTTACAAATCTTTCCACAACTGAAGCGGACAGGGGTCTGTAGGTTGTACAGCTGGTAGCTGTGGAACTCAAACTCAAAAATCCTGAGCTCTTTGATATTGTAGTGACTAGAACTTTCTTTTACTTGGCATTACAAAGCCCTTGCTCTTTATTTGACATCATATGCAACTTCTGATCCTATGACCTCCTGTTTTACATCACTTTTATCTCAAAAGCTTCTCTTTGACTTTGTCTGTTCCTTTTACCCTCAGGCTGTCTTCATCCTGGCTACTCTTATTCCCTTGAACACCTATTTGCCTAAGAAACAACCAAAGCAGATAATCTTGCTCCTTCTCTTCAAAGCTGAGAGAAAGCAAGCTCATCTGCTCTGGGGGATGAGCAGTGGGAACACAGTGTTGACTCTCTCTTCTCCCCCCATCCTTGTACTGGCTACCCAGTTCCATCACTCCTCTCCAAAGCACTCAGATACTCCTCAATGAATCAGGCATGTACAAGTTGTCACGTGTATTTATTACCCAAAAGGGTAGAATAATTTTAACTAAAGTAACAGAAAAAAGAAGAATTATAGAAAGCTTCAGCCTGCAATTTTGAATATTCTAAGTATTTGCATCTGGAAATAAACCCATAGTTTTTTAGCTGAAGTGTTAGATAACTTGATATATGACTATCACTTCAACACCTCAGAAACAAAAATAGACGGGAAATAGATGATGATGGGGCAGACATGAATAATCCAGTCATGACTTGACCATTTACGAGGATGTTTCATGAAACTAATGAATGGTATCTTGTGTATTTTTCAAAATACGTATGTGAATATTTATAACGCTTTTAAAATGTACTATTTAGTCTCTTCCACATAGTAATTCACCTCTTAAGCCCTTCTCTGCACCCTCTTCAGCCTGTCCACATCTTTTTTTGCATGGTGGGAACCAAAACTGAGCACGGTATTCCAGTTGTGGCCTGATGAACACTGAGTAGAGTGGGAAAATGACTTCTTTATCTGCTGGTGATGCCCTTGTTGACGCAGCCCAGCATCCTGTTGGCTTGTTTTGCCACAGCAGCACACTGTTCACTCATATTGAGCTTGTTCACCAGGACCCCCAGGTCTCTTTCCACAGAGTGTCTACCCAGCTGGGTAGATCCCTGTCTGTGCTGCACTCCAGGATTATGTTTTCTAAGGTGAAAAACCTTACTTTTTTTTTGTTGAACTTGATAAGATTCTTGTTAGCCCACCCTTCCAGCCTATCCAGGTCTTCCTGTAGGGTGGCTCTCCCTTCTGAAATTTATATATTCACTTTTTTCCTGGATAACAACTTTAAAGATACAGGTCATAAGCCAAGTCTCTATGGACCACTATGTTACATACTTTCTCAAGCCTACAACTAATAATCTTAATGACATTAAACTGATTTATTTATTTTTTTACTGGAACTGAGTCATTGCCTTTCATTCTACCAAGATCCCAAGTTAAGTTACATATTCCTTTTGAACAGAAATATCTGTAGTAGCCAATTTCTATTGGCTTCAAAAAGAGAATATATTTAAACCCACCCACTACAGTTAAACAGCATTTATTGTTGACTCCAGCAGGAACAGATATCTCAGCCAGTATTCAGTGAAGTGACGATTTCCAGAGTAAAGGAATGAATAACTGTATCAAGGAAAATTACTCTCGACCAGAGAGATTAGAATCTAGTGAAAGATCAATCTGCATTAAGCAGGCATTTCATTTTCATTCTCTACATAAGTGGAAAAGGCATTTGTTCTTGTATATTAAAATACTAAAAGATATTTTGTCCTGGTTTCAGCTGAGAAAGAGTTAATTTTCTTTCTAGTAGCCAGTATAGTGCTGTGGTTTGGATTTAGCATGAGAATAGTGTTGATAACACACTGATTTTTTAGTTGTTGCTCAGCAGTTATGGTCCCTACAGTAAGTCAAGGACTCTTCAGCTTCCCACGCCCTGCCAGGTGCAGAAGAAGCTGGGAGAGCACAGCCAGGACAGCTGGCCCAGACTGGCCAAAGGGATATTCCATACCAAATAGCGTCATGCTCCCTATAGAACTGGGGAAGTGAGCCAGGAGGTGGGATCGATGCTCAGAAACAGACCGGGCATCACATGGTTTTATTTTCCTTTCACATGGGGTGAGCAATTGCATTTGTGCATCACTTGGGTTTATATATATTTTTTTTTTCAAATTGTTATAGAATATATTTAATATAAATTATTATTATTATTACTGTTATTCTCTTCCTTTGTTATCTATTAAACTGTCTTTACCCTGAGTGTTTGTTTTTTCTTTCTCTTCCCCATCCCCTTGCGGGGGGAGGGGTGAGCAAGTGGCTGCATGGTGCTTAGTTACCAGCTGGGGTTAAACCACAACACGTTTACAACTAATATATGAGAGGCAGACAAGAAAATTCCATTTCAAGAACACAGATCCTAAAATCATGTTTCATATTGCTCTTACTCAACTGCTGCTTTACCATGAAAGGCTGTTTTCTTTCTAGTTGCAGGAAGGTTCATAAGTAAGATACTTAGATACAATTATTTTCATTAAAATTTATAGTTTAGTCAAAACTTATCTAGATAGGATACTGAAAGTCACTAATAAATCCTAATATCTTTTCTGTTTATATATCAGTTACCCTTCCCCTTTTGTAGGCTGGGGTGGTTTCTTTGGTTGGGGTTTTTTTTTTTGCCACTAAGTCTTTCTTCAATGAAAAAATATTTAATTTTTTGGAAGGATGATTACTGCACAAAATTGGGATGTTCTACTAATTCTGTGTTTAGTTGAACCTTTTGAACTAGGAGGAAGGCTTATTTTCTTAGTTAAGCTAAATTAAAGAAGGAGAATATGATAGGTAAAACTGTTCTTCAAGAGCACAGAACATGAAAAACAATTATGCATCACAGGCCTTTTTTCCTCCCAGAAATCTAAGGTTAGAGGGAACTACTTTTCAGACAGACACATGAAAAAGCAAAAGATCTGTGAAAATGGCAATAAAAAGATGGAAACATGCTAAAAAATAAAACTAAAGCTTCTATTAACATTTTTGTCCTAATGGTGACAGACACCTACAAATATTTTTTTAATCATCAAGTATGAGGCCAAGCAAGACCAACTACAAGAAGCCAACATACCTCCTATACAATCTAACCCTTATCTAAAATTGTATTAAGACTGTAACATAGTTAAATAGCTTTTCAGAAAGAAAACAAGTATTAATTTACAGATTTCAAATTGTTCAGAATGAAACATGCCTACAGGTGATTTGCTCAAGATATGAAATTACAAGACTGAATGAAATTCAGCAGTATGCTGATAGCTTGAATCAGTCTAGTTTCATCCTCCTCCAGTTGAATCTTCCAATGTTCTTGTCTAACTTTAAAGTGGGAAATGCCTGCAGCACTCAAGTTCGGTTTATGTTGGCTTTAGAATCTTTTATTATTACAACTTTCATGCTTTTTCCCAAATTCCAAATACGAAGGAAAGGAAACATTATGCATGAAACAGAAAAAGGCCAATCCTGAACTAAGCAAGCCTTGCACGTAAGCCACGATCCATGATGACTAGCACTCATTTACCACATATCTCCTGTTCTGCTGGTTTGTGCTACAGCAGGAGAGTTTTGTAGTTCTTCACAGTTACATCACTGTGATGGGATGCTCTCTAATCTCACATTTCACAGCCAGAAATTTCCACCTTCCTGTAAGTTATTTCACTGAAGCAGTTCCAGAAAAAGAAATCAAACAAAACAAAGCAAAAATCAAGATGCCAATATATCATATTTAGAAAGAAACCATAGATATAATGAAACAAATTCAAATTTCACAAAAGTATTAAGACTTTGGCAGTGACAACAAAATCTTTTAAATTCTATTTATAATATGTAACATTTATATTGAATTTTCCTAATTTAAAAGATTTTTAGTTATTTTATAATGGTTAACCAAAGAAAATTTCCAGGTAGTGCGCCAGTCTGCCTTTGAGAGGCAGATGATTTTTCTCATACACTCAAAACATTTGAGCTTAAAAGCTTTCTAATGTAATATATTATCTTATTGAATATATTGGTGATTTAAAGCAAGGTTACTACAGAAAGTGAACAACAGCTGCTTTAAGAACACATAGTTGTTATTACCATACAAATAACAGACATTTGTCTTTTTTTACAGCAGTGCTTTTTACATAACATTGCTGTTATAAGTCCCGTGGTGATTGTGGTCAAATACTACTTGGTGAATATTAAATTTGTTTTCATTTTGTTATCTTCAATTTATAAGTCTCCTTACTCATTCAGTAAACATGGACTGTTTAACTCCTACTCAATAAAGCACTTTATCATTGTGGCTAACTTTATTAAAAAAAACTTTTTTTTACCTTTTTTTTTTTTTAGGGGAAAGGAAAAGATATATATTTTTACACTGACATTAAAGTCACGATAGTTATAAAACACTATTGTTTTAAAACCTGAAGCTGTCAAAATTAATTCATTGCAGCCTGTGTGCACTAATTTAATTAGGTTAGCACAGTTATCTCCAGAAGTAAGCCTTTTAGTGTTTAAAAAAGGTCACAGCCTCAGGAAGTCTTATTGAGCTCCTGTACAGTCTCTTCATTGTAACAGTGTGCTAAGAGTGATACATTTTACTCCTGGGAAACAGAAAAATGCAAAAGTGAAAAGGTCAAAAGACAGAAAGTTCTGAGACCAAAAAAAAAAAAAAAAATCAAAATGAAGACAAGCTCATTTGAAGAAAAAACAAATCTTTTAAGGTAAAAGATAGGTATCTGTAAGTATCCACACCATACTTATCCATAAGTATTTACATAACTTAATCTAGGTTAAACTCTGTTGGTTTTTTTGTTTGTTTTTTTTAAAGTAGCTGGAGAATTCGTCTTTTCTACTGTATTAATTTTTATGTCTATGGCAATTATGCCTAGATTTGGGAATGCAACGATGAGTCCTTCTATCTGAAATCTCATGCATGCCTTCGCAACATCTTCAGGCATACACCTTCACCCACATTTAGGTGGGAAATTCTTCACTCAACAGCTGCTGCAGTGAGATAAGAGACCACAGTCCGGATACTCACAATTGCAATATAGATAAAATTTTGAAAATGGAAGAATCAGCCACTTCTGTGACCCAATATCATCCATACAAACTGCAAGTCGAGAATCCATTTATTTTGATTGCCACTAGACCTCTTTCTGAGGTAGTGGAGGAACTGCACAGAGCTATACAGTGTGGCAAGAGGGAATTTTAACTACCTTAAGAGCTAGTTTGAGAAATTCTTTCACCCCAAAACCATTCCAGAAAATGTAGCTCATTAAAACCAATCTGTCTGAAGGGAAATTATGATTTTCACAGATTTGTCAAAAATTGTTTGTTTGTTCTCTTAAATGTTTTAGCATTTGCAAATTGATGTCTGAATTTAAGCTATTTTTCTTTTAAAATTATTTCTGTATTAAAGGAGATATAAATACAGCCAAAATTAAAATAACAGAGAAGTTTTTGATAAAGCCAAGTGATTTCTGTGAATTAACAATTTATAAAAGAGACCGAGGTTTCAAAGCTTCAGCTGTTTCAGGACAGAAAAGCTGTATACAGAGCGCTCAAGTCATGTTCCTTGTATTTTAAGACATTCAGAAAACAGCACAGGGACAGACTTTGGTTCATTGTGTAATTACCCATTGATGGTTTTCTCTGATGATGACTTCTAAACAAGTTATCAAGATTAAGAATTAAGATAACCTTGCTAATTTGCCTCTTGCATTACCTGTTCTGCCTGGAGGTACTTGAGTACTACTTGAGTACTGAACTTTTCATTTGTAGTTACACATACTAGCTGGATCTCAGACAAGCTTATTCTGATTCACTTGCTAAGTACATGGACTATCTCTTCTCTGAACATTCAACACACAAAATCCTGAGTGCCCTAAACATCAGATAGGGAAGTATTCAAGGATTTGGAAGAGACCTGTTTTGCAGATGAAATCCTCAATGTATGTGAAATTAAAATATTGAATTTTAAGTGAACTCTAGCTATTCTTATTAAATGTCAACAACACTGAAAGCATACCAATAAGCTGAAGATTAACTGGTTAACTATGCATAAGAGAAAAAAATGCAAGTTAATAACATCCACATTTTGATGAGAGTTTGCAACCAAATGTCATAGAAGACAACAGAAACTAGGATACAAATTTTCTATTTAGTTTTTTGAAACAATGTTGATTTGAGAATTTCCAATTTATGAACAGGATATTATCCATCATGGAAAGTTACAGATTTCTCTGTTTGCTAAGACATGCAAAACATGAGTAAACTGCAAACAAGCCATGCATAACATGTTATGATAAAAGTGTTTGAACGCTACATACTTTGCTGATAACATTACAACACTGTTGGTATGGATTTGTAATGCTGTTTCCCTAGTTTACTAAAGATGAATCCTTTAGTCTTTTTCATTACACACACACTCAAATCTAACAGCACCCAAGTGTGGAAGAATGCATGAAAGTTCTCTCCAAAGCAAACGATCTCTTCCCTATGTGAAGATTTCAGAGCTGTATATGCTGCAGGCAAACATCATCAGGGAGCACTATGAAAAGCGTTCTAACTGCTATTGTAACAACTATAATTGACTCTAATTCCACATGCTGCAGATGAATATCATGGGAAATTTCCAGAATTATGCTCAGATCACTGTTAGTCACTCCATTGCATCCTTATAAAAAATGGAATATGATATTCAAATCCAGTTTAATTCAGGGAGCATATCAGCACGCTACATGCAATCTCAGAAAGGTATTTGCCAATTGCTTTTCAATCATACATTAATTGTAATCAGGCTAGGTTACAGCCGCTAGCACAGGGAACAAGAATTCAGCTGCCTCCAGGGGTTTCATCTGCTTCCTGGCCTAGCAGAATTCATCCAAAGAGATGATGGGGAAAAAAAAAATCAATTTGCAGAAAATGATTCCCTTGTGCAGCTTACAAAACACACTGAACACTGCAAGTAGAGTTGCTTTTTGAATAGCTAGACAGCTCCTGGTGGGCAAATCTCAGCATAGCTGCAGGACACGTGGTCAGGGAGGCAACTCTGCATTTACTGAGTATATAAAAGGGTAAATATTTAGAGTAGCAGCAATGATACAAGATTACTTTAAATATAACACCCAAAAGACAGACTCGCTTCCTTATTGAGCAGGGAAAGACATATTAGAAGCTAGAGGTAACATCTTTCATAATTTCTCATATGCCTTTGCTTATCCTTATTTCAACATTACACCCAGAGAAGGTTTACATAGGCAAAGATATATATTAAAAAGAAAAATCATTTGCTTTTCTGCATGGGAAACATTCCTAATATTTATTCATCAGATTTGCAAATCAGAAAATTCAGGCCACTACCAGTGGACTCAGCTTTACAGACTACTGCAGAGTCTGAGTGAAGTCAAAAATCTCACACTATTTACAAACAACTTTGAATAGGATTTCAGCACCCAAAGCAGAAACTGGAGTCCTTCAGAAAATGAAGAAACCAAGAAATACAAGATTCAAGGCAATGCAGATGAAATGAACACTACTTTTTTCTTCTTTTTAAGGCATCATCTGCTAGTAATTTTTGAGAGTACAAATGCTGCTCCTGCAACACAATGGGCTAACTTGATAAACACTGTAAAGGCTGTAAATTCAGAATATAAAAATAACTTTTTTGATTAGTGTTTGTAAAAACAGACTCAGAGGAAGGATGATGTGTGCAAAAGGAGAAAGAACCCCGTTCCTGAAATCAGAAAATTATATTCCTGCAGTTCAATGAGATACTGAAGGAAAGTAGCCCAATTGCCCTCTGAATAAAGTAAATAGTACCTATAATCACACAAAGTCGTCTCCAGAAACCTGTTATTAGAATCAGTAGACTCACAACTGGATTTTTGGAAGTTGGCCTGTGTTTGGGCTCTGAGCCATGGGAGAATTACACATATAGAGTAAAAAGCAATTTGCATGATATGAGCAATAGTATAGCTTTATAAGAATGAATTTCCCATTAAAGGGAAGTTATTGGAGAGACACGCAAAGAAAAAAAATTCCAATTTCCATAAATTGCCAAACATAATATACAGAAACTTTTATTTCCTGTCGGCATAGAAGACTTCCACTTTTTTCTAAGCATTTAGTTCTAAATTAAAGGTCATGTTACTCTGCTTATATTTGCAAAAAAATTAAATTTTATATGCCTAAAATGCTGTCAAGGGAGGGCCAGCAAAACAGGGCCAAAAGAACGCAATTTTCTTCAGATCCTCAAACCAAATAAACTTATCTGCAGGTTAGGAAATCACAAAAACATGGAGGTTGGCATCACATTTTGCCAACAAGTTCCAGTAAGCTAGGTAATAAAAAGTAATTCCTAGTGAATCTGCAAGTATGCCTCCTCTAATGACAGAAAACTATTCATTTCCACAAAGTACAAATGGCAATAATGTTCATATGAGCTCATCTGAATGACCTTAAAAGACTTTCTTCTGTTTTCTGAAATAATATCTTCTGAGGAAGATTACTCTAAAAAGACATGAAAAGGTCAATATAGTACTTTAGATGACGACGATGATGCGAAGCTTAGAAATCCTTCTAAAAATTAGGCATACCTTTAGACAGCAAGTATGCATTTCAGATCCGCTCGACTAACGTTTAATAAGTTAAAGACTTCAGAAAGTATCTAATGTGGCAGGGCAAGTACAACAAAGGAAAACTGCAAAACACACAGCAGGGTGCAGCTTCAGCCAAACATACTGCATTCTAGTAAAAATCCTTTCTTTTGGAGAGCAGATGGTATTTCAGCATGGACCAATTTGCAGCTCTGCTGATGGAAGGTTTTTTGTGGGTTTTTTGTTGTTTGGTTTGGGGTTTTTTTTTTTAAACCTTACTACAGCTTCAAAGACTCCTACCAGCAGGCTTCTGAAGAACTGTGCTAGCTCAATGGGCTTCAAAATTACACTAAAAAAAGAAGACAGCTCATTTTCTAGATGATGCCCACTCCTACACACCTAAAGTTAGGCTAGTTAAGTATCACCAAAACATTTGTTCACGTTCTGCTCCATATGTAATTTTTGTCAGAGTAAACAGCCAGTGCATTGCCTGGGAGTCTGCCATAATATTTATTTGTGGTGCAGTGTAAAGGTATGCTGTCACACATACAGATTCCCAGCCTGAAAGGCTTCTCATGGCCATTACACTGGTGTCCAATGCCAGATGGGCCTCAAAAACTACTGAATATGTTCCAGTTTACTTTTTCTGAGACAAAATTTTACTCATATTTTTTCACAAAGAGGAGAAGGATTACAATTCCTCATTAGAAACATACATAATTTTTATTCTCCTACTCACACAAAAAAAGGCTAGTAGATATTATTTCTGCTTTGTGTTCTGGAGACCTCTAGCAATGTCTTTTGTAAGGGATAAAGAAAACCTTCAGCTGATTACTATCCAGCAGAGAGTGGATATTTTAAAGCTCATTAACAACATATTACAGGCTCTCATGTACTACTCTTTCTGCAGTCATCAATGCACCAGTGTTACAAAGATGAAATGACTCCTGATGCAAAAGTTAGGTAAAAACAAGATCAGTAAAACTATGGCGCCAGCTGGAATGCACATAGAGCTGACTTATCTTAAGTTACAATTTGGAGTAGAACAGTGTTGAAGTTGCAGAATCATTATTATTATTGATATAAAATAATGTTTCAAAATAAATTCTATTTTTAAGAGGTTCTAAACATTAAGCAAAGCAACTAGGAAAAGCTAATGTGCTGTGAGCTGTCTTATGGAGGAAAAAAAGTTTTAAGAATCTTCTAGCAAAAGCCATGCAACACTATCGTCTCAGTAAACGAAAAACAAACTTACAGCGACATTGGCAGCAAAATATGAACTTAACGCTTGTCAAAATCAGTTAAAATGTTAGAACCTATTTCCATTCTGCAGTTTGCATTTCTAAATCTATACTCTTGTCTTTCACTGTGCTGTGTTTTAGCCGTAGGCATTTGTGTGACAACTGTAAGAAAGAGATGTACAGTACTGAAAGTCTCTAGGAGGTCCATAATCTACAAGATTAGTTTTTAAGTCTCCAGTAATACTCAGTTTTATTCTAAAACGCTAGTACTTTATACAATTTTAGGAGCATCCTTGCAGATGGGATTACCCTAAGAACATCCTAAAAGAGAAACACAGACTAGACAGGTCACCATGATTTTCTCTATTAAAATGCAAACACAAACATGTGTCTTCATGTTTTAGCTATGAAGAAACGTTATCACCAAAAGCAGGATTACTTGTCATTGCTTCTCCTACCTGCAATAGAATAAAGATAATAATACTACTCTTTGATCACAGGCAGCTGTCAGAGCATAGGTAGTCTGCTCTTTACTTCTTCCTAATCCCATGTGTTTTTCAGCTGGGATCCCTTCTTTCCTCTCTAGAGCCCTCAAAACTAGATTTGCAGTGTCCAGCTTCTCCAGTATCCCTGGTTATCTTCCCAAGCTACACAAGCAAAGGCAAAGGAATACATTAAAGATAAAATACATCTAGTATTCTGTAAGCAAGGGAACAGAGATGGTGGCAATCAAAGTAAATGGAAAATAGTTTACTAGAGTATGGAACTCAGCAAATATTTACCTCTCTCAAGGGTACAGTATCCATAGAACTGCACAGGCTGAGAATATTTTCCCTGTTGGTATGGGATTTTTTTTAGTACACATTCAGTTCTCAAGCACAGTTTTGCTATCAGATCTTGTGCATGTAGGTTATATTTTGCACTAATGACAATTTTTGATGGCTTACATTATGTGTAATTTAAACAATGCCGATAAAGTCAAGATATTAAAAGAAGAGAGACAGTAAGATTTATTTTAATAAAGAATAAAACTATTGCAATCAAATAGCAACTACTTATTCAGTGTCGCTAAGGATGGAAGAATGGCTGTAAAGTGACTTTTGTTAATACTTTAAGATTCCTGTCCAGACGAACCCAATCAGTACAGAAATTATTTAAACAATAAATAATTGTGTAGGCAAAATTTTATCATATTCCTTTGAAAAGTGCAGGATCCAGACAACTTAGTGAGGTAGCATGCTCATGTATAACTCACTATCCATCCCTATTCCCATCCAGCTACATGGGGACTTCACACCCTTCTTCCTCTTTCTGGATTTTCTGCTTCAGGCTGCAAGCATTAGGATTTTTTTCTATGGAGCTGGATCAATGAGCTCTTTTTTTCATTAGTTCTGAATTTTATCTCATATGCCAAAGTTGCAGAATGATGTGGAATAAATGAACACCTGCTCTTGAAAAGGAAGCTATCTGAAATGCCAGGCTTTGGCAAGGTCACTATAGAATATGCATGTCACCCAGAAAATCTGTTGCAATGGCCAGTTGCCAAGGCATTTGTTCCCAGTGAAGCACAGGTTAAAACTGCTGTCAATAACTTGTCTTTAGAAGACAAAGAATCAAGTAGAACCCAGCCAAGGAAGGGGGGGGGGGGGGGGGG
>VXBL01002500.1:1911195-1969653 GCA_013400195.1 Aramus guarauna | reverse complement strand
TTTTTTTTTTTTTTGCTTTCCCAACCATACCAGCTATAAATGCAAAGTGGATCCTGGCACTTCACAAACTGTGAAGAGCAGATTTTGTGCTAACTTCTTTTCATGTAATTAAAAGAAACATAGTGACCTACGAAGCTAGCACAGGCCATGGGTTTCTAGTGCTAGCTTACTGATGACATTGAGTTGTAACATTCTACTAGATGTCATGAGACAAGTATGGAAGAAGTAATGCATGCTGAATTCCCTTCCTCTTTATTCATTGTTTGTTTGTTTTAACCCAGAAAGGGACAACAGAGTTCTCTGGAACATCTATGCTGAGTATAGCATATTTGAGAAGTCAAGATTTAATTTCTATCATATGAAATAAAATGAGAAAGAAAAGACCTGCAAGAGCCATCTAGGCCATTTCCTACCATCACAGAGAACCCAGTCATACTCATACTTATATCAACGTTCTGGTAGGTTGATCATGATACAGTCTTATCCAATAGCCATCATTCTCATCTACTGTAACAGCCAGAGGTACACCCTCTCCCCTTATTTCCAATTCAAGAAGATAAAAGATGAGAGAAAAAGTCTCCAAAAGTGGAGAAGCTTCTAGGAATAAACCAAGAATACTTGTGGAAAACACATCTTGATGGGAAAAAAACAACACCAAAAAACCCACCACAAACAAAAAACCCCACCGCAAGAAGAAACAAAGACCCAAGAATTACATTTGTCCCCAAGTACAATGAAGTACATATTTGGTTCAAAGTCTGAATCTGAATATAGGTCTATCACCATACTATAAATAACGTGTTACATTATTTATTACAATTCCTTACTTCTTGCTAAATATTAAAATTACTTTTAAAAGCACTGGTTAAAGTCTCTGCCCTACCTCTTACTGCTGAAAAAACTCAGAAGTGATATAATTTCATGGGGTATATGAAATTTAAGACATCTGACATACTATGTAATAACAAATCGAAATATGAAACTCTTGTGTAGCATAAAAACCACATCAGAAAGATAAAAGCAAAGCTAGATAGATAACACATAGCTTGTTCTCCCACTTTATAAAACATCATTTCCTCACTAGCCATTTACTAAGAGTAAATGAGTCATTAAACACGTGTTCAGGTTTAAAACATTTCTGTAAGCATGCAAATATTTTCAGTCCCCAGCATTTCTATATCCACTAATTGAGAACATTACTGGTGTAGAAAATTGGATGTCTAAGATCTTACAAATCAACAGTAAAATACAATATTTGGGGTAACTACCCTGATAAAAAAAAATACTCCTTGAAATTCAGAAAGAATTCAGCCGGAGCAGTTAAATAACTGATTCTACAGCATAGTCAAACATAACAGCAATATACCTTCCCCGATTTTAAGATGCTAAAGAATGTTCTGTAGGAATATAATTTCTTCTCAGTTAAGCAAGAATTAAGCTAATACTTGAAAGGTCATTGCTCTTCTGTTATTCTTCACTTGTAAGTCATTGCTACAATAAAAGAAAATGAAAAAAATCTTTTCCTCAAAGTTTTCCCTACAATTACTGCAGAACGGTATTTGGGGTGCCAAAATGTTCCTCCACACGGATGGTGTAAAATATCTGAAAGCCTTGAAAGTACTCTGAAGAGGACCAGTGAGTGGAAAGTGGAAAGCTCTTGTGTTTTCCTTAGCTGAAGTGTCATTAACATACAGTTTCTCACACCTGATTCTTGATCTATCAAAGCTGTCCTTCTGCATCAGCTACCCCATAAACCAAAATTAGAGGTTCACACTGAGAGAGACAAGAGAGCATTCATCTTCACTTCCAAACGGTATGTCACTAATTACTGTAGTCATTAATACCAGTATTAATCTATTGTATTCAGTGAGGTAGCACAGAAAAGCTAGGTTGTTTTATGATCTTATTGGTAAATTTGGTTTATTCTAGTCTCCAAATCTTATGAATATCTTGCCTATCAGAACTGAGAGAGGTCCTTACAATGGCCTTTTAAGCTTGCAGAGCTGGTGTAACAAAAAAAAAAAAAAAAAGAAACCCTTCATTATCATTTTATTGTCCCAAGGTATGCATATTCTAATTGAGGATATCAAAGGTGGTATAGCCTCTAATGTGTCCTGAAAGACCAAGGATGCAACAATTGAAACTTTAGCAATAGCTTTGCTTGCATAAAATACACATTAAATGCAAGGCGAGATGTGGAACCTACAATCATTTCCAGGGGAATTTGCAGAAAGTCAGAGTGCAGAAAATTTCACTTACACAGTCCAAGGAAATGGTCCAATGGAAGAGCTGTTTTATTAGGCTCTCTCTACAGCTGCAATCTAGAAAAAGACTTCAATACAAAGGAGAATTCATTTCCAGCTGTACTCTCATTTTTACTGGGAAATTTTCTGGCAGAGTAATGTAAAAATGTGTTGAAAAATGCTGAATGAGGATAAAACCTAAGCATCTATTGTTTTAATAGAAGAGGAAGAAACAGAAGCCTTCAAAAGGAAGAGCATGGGCTCAGTTTTTGCAAGTTGGTAATACACACACCTCAGGAACCTACTAATCTTTCCAGAAAGTTTAGAACTGTGTCAAAACCACACTAGCACATAAACAGTACATATTTGTACGGGGTGATTTTTACTTCAGAGTATTAAAAATAGTTCTTTAGCAGGAGGAATACATGCTAGAAGAAAGTTATCATATGTACATTTCTTGAGACTGAAGAGTTCAGGCTTCACTTTGGAAAATATAATAAACCACAATATTGCCTTCTCTATAGTGACTGCACAGCAGGACTTAAGGAAAGAGTTCCTGAACAGTCAGAAAAACCTCTACTATTTCCTTAACTGTAGGAAGACTAATATTTTGGACTATTTTATTCTGAGGATTCTGAAACATTTTTTGCTTCAAAAGCCATCCAGTTAACACCAAACTCCTTCATTTACTGGCCCATTCACTTCTACCTAAACTCACATGATACAGATCAGAGTTACAACAATGAATTTTATTTGAATCTTTTTATACTGATAGAATGCCTGGTGAATGTCGAAATGCCCCTTCCATGAATTGAAAATCATAGCTATGGGAAAGAACCCCATATTGCACGTGCATGACTCCAGGCCAATTACTTCTAGAAATTTTTCAGGTTGAAATGAGACCTCAGAGCAACAATGGGATTAAGATCTCTAACCATTGAGAATAGAGTCCAATGCAACCAGAATATTTTTCTACTTGATGCCAGTTGCTTCAGCTTCATTCACAGAACCAACTCTTCATATATTTGGCATCATTATACTTTCGCAACAAGTTTTTTTTATGAAATAGAGCTTTAAAGAAGTTTCAGAGAATATCAGGTAATAATCCCAGATACTGCCAACACTACAAGTTTCCCTGAATATTTTTATTCCCTGTCTGCCATGCAGCATATCATGCAATGAAATCTGTAGGAAAGCAAACTAAAACAAAATCTCTCACACCAAAATAAACCTTCCAAAGAATTTATAAATATTTTTGTTCACGGGAGACCACCACAAATAGTGACAATGAGGAAAAACAAAATTGTAATCAAACTTGGGGATTATTTTCAGTTTTATTTTGCATTCAGGAATTTGCCTCATAATGGCTTTTGTTTTAATGTCCCACACAAACAGATATGAACAGTCATGATGCTTACAGAAATTACTCATGATCATATTCATTTAATTTCAACTACCTTTGCAAATGGGAAGCTACGATGGAAAACCTGAAAACATATAGAATGCTTTATATCTAGCATTAAAGAAGAGAAAGAAACATCAGAAACATATTTCTGTATTATACTGATTTAGTAATTAATTTATGAAATAAAAATTCCATAGAAAAATATTTAAGTTCTTTTACCCATATCAATAAAGGTAGAAGACAATGCAAATCAAGCATCAGTCCTTCAGTTAGTGAACACCAATGTGAGCATAATTTGGACAAGTTCTGGATCATTAAGATAAATAAATTTTTACTCATTTTCAATGCTCATTTATTCAAATACATCATCCTCCAATGCTTGATAGATAAAAATTCAGAAGCATTAGTTACTTCCCTTTATATACAATTTCTTAAAGACTGAATTCATGAACAAACTGCAACTAGCACAGCTTTATGCCTGAAATCATTTGACTGGGTTCACTTCAGCTGTCACTGGGAATATGACCAGAATACTAATTCTCTTTAACACAGCCTACTTGTACAAGCTCTTCCTGTAAGACTATCTTTTCTTGAAATTTAGATTTCAGGAGTGTGCGATAGTACAGTGGTTAAAAAAAAAAGTGTTTATGAATAACTAGGAGATTCCTAAAGAAGTACTGACTGCCAAAAAAACTAGCAAAGATCTTATACACTCACTTGATGTCAGTGGGCTCTTCTGTATAATTCTTTGGACATCAGCTATCTTCCTAATGCACCAAAGCAGCTATAAATGCACACTGTCAAACACACAAGCATGTGCAGTTATAAAAGTCACAAAGGATGTCTGCACCATATAAAGACTGCATCTGAGATAAGTGAAGATTGCTTACTCTAAGTCAATGAAAAACATTAACAGGCGACCAGTGTTTTATTGTGTTCATATTTCTCACATAATATGAAAAAAGAAGCCCCAACATTATACTTACAAGTATAACAAGGTATTTATAAGAAACTAGGAAAAAAAAAAAAGAGTTTTGGTTGTATCATCAACTACTGCTCAACATGGTCAAAGAAGAAAAAAAAACCTGAAATTGTGGTTTGATAATACTGTGAACTATCTTAGTTGTACTTTCCAGGTCACAGGTGTGTGAATGTTCATTTTTTCACTAAAGTGCTTCAGAGTTCCAAGACAGTTAAAAAATATGTTATCAATCATATTACTGATGGGAATTAATTTATGCACAGTTCATTAATGGAAACAATTTTCTTAATCTTTCATGTGCAATTATTAGAAGTCTGATATCATCACCTACTTTAAAAAGACCATTACATCTTTACACCAAAGCTCAGAGGAACTTTAGGAGATGTCTTCCCCTCTGCTGACCCCACACACCATCCAGCTCTAGGGAAGGGCAGAGATGCAGCAAACAGCATGGGACTGAGTCAGTCTGCAGTGGTATAACTGCAGATATCTTTGGAGTATCAGCACCTGTCATGGGCCAAAAAAACACCCCACACCCTTCCAGCTTAAACTAAGAACACTAACAGGTGGCAGATAATTGGGTGTATGTGTAGGAGGGTTGAATGTCAGAAATTGAATTTTTGACCTGTCAGGCAGAAATCGGCTATTTGCCAGCTGCAACAAGTACAGTCAGCTTGTGAATTTTTATAACAGCTGGAATAAAAGTGGCATGTCCCAAATCTTACAACTTTTAGAGATGTAAAACAGAACCACAAATTAGGATGCTGATCACGCATTGTGCTTCTGCACACTGACTGCTTAGATTGGGAAGTCCAGGGCCTTGGGGTTGTGGAAAGAAAGGAAGGACAAAAAGAAGGGAGCCTGGAGTGAAGGTGACAAAGATCCTGACTGGAGGAAGGATCCTGAAAGTGGGAGAAGATCTGGGAAATCACCTAGTTAGGTGGAGACAAACATTAGGGTGTAGTGGTTTAGCCCCATCTGGCAGCTGAACACCATGCTGCTGCCCCGGGTGGGATGGGGAGAAAAATGGGAAAGAAAAGGCAAGACCTCGTGGGTTAGTTTACTGGGATAGCAAAGAGGAGAGAGAGGAAACAGTACTTAACAGAATATACAACTGGTGATACACAATGCAGTTTCTCACCTGTACAACTCAGACTGCACGCTCAGACCCATCCCAAAACTGGACCATCCCCAAGCCATGCATCCTGGAATTGCTGCCACCCCTCCTTGACTAGCCCCCCTTTTACACTGAGCATGACCTCACATGGTATGGAGTACCCTCTTTGGGTAGTATGGGTCACCTGTCTTGTCTGTCTCCCCTCCTAACTCCTTGTGCACCCCCCAGTCATCCCACTGGCAAGGTGGTACGAGAAGCAGAAAAGGCCTTAATGCTGTGTATGCACTGCTCAACAACAACAGGTCTGTATAACAAAACCATCTCTGTATTACTAACACTGTTTCCAGCAAAACTCCAAAACATAGCCCCATACTAGCTACTATGAAGAAAATTAACCCTCTCAGCTGAAACCAGGACTTAGGGTCACCCAGGATCCTTGGCTAACAATGCCCAGGATGGGCAAGTACAAGCAGCACAGGAGCTCTAGTCTAGCTGGTTCTTAAATCCTGGTATAGAAATCAGCTATGGGTGGTTACAGTGTCTCACTTGTGAGAGCACCTAATAACTTAGGCATTATATAAATTTTATAATTATGGCAACAGTAGTATTTTCATATATGATTTTCAAGTAAAATGAATGTATTCTTTTAAATGCAAGTAATTTCAACCACACAAAGCATGTACTCTGATGTGAATTACAAATGGACATAACCAGATTTTTTAAGTGATGGGGAAAAAAACAAACAACTAAGATCTTTCTGCCTTACTTTAGTAGGATTGTCTGGTTTGTAAATATTGAGTTGTGTTTCAGTCCTATACAGCAGTAATAATTTTCTTCTTACCAGTTTTCCCTTTATGTACACATTTCAACATGAAACAAGACAGCAACAACAGAACTTTGGGGAAAAATTAAATTCTGAGTCTTATCAGGATTCTGCTCAAGTACGATTGCTGCTCTGCCCTCCTGTTCCTGATTTGCAGATTTTCACAGCTGCAGGAGCTTAGAAAAGCATAGGAATCTGCAATGTACTGCCAGAATATATTGAGAGCCTTCTGGAAAGAACTGGTATAGGCTTCCTGAGATCACGGTTTGGAAAGACATTTTTATTTCTAGTTATCCTGGCTACTGGAGGGGTAGTACTGTCCACTTCCTACTGCAATGATCAATAGTCATCGCTTCCAAGGCTGGTGATTATGGGCATTCAAAAGAATCTCTGCCTAAATGACTTCTGCTTCTTTACAATCTTCAGTGACATCTACATCTCAGTTAGATGGCCAGACACTTTCTCTTGCTACTGCATCCTTACAGGCACTCCAAAAACTCTCCAAACAAGTAACAGAGAAAAGCATCTGCTCACCTGTAGATGCTTCCATAACTGACTCTAAAGTGTTCCTCGAAAAACATAACAAATATCACATCCAAAACACAGAGTGCACCGTGCATTGTTCAAATACAGAACTTAAGGAGCAAAGACACAATATTTAAACAAAGTTCCAAAGCTGCATGATGGATAATACTATATGAACTTGCAATCAAGACTCTCAGTCCTAAAAAAGGCTTTCATTTCCAATACAGTTCACAATTTGTGAAACCCAGGATATACTGGATTTGTAATATAATTTCAGCGACACGCTGCAATTAAAAGAACTTTCTCCTAGCTTTTAGATATTAAATTAATTATCTTTTAAATTTAGATGGGGCAAACATCCCATTTAAGATTATGAAAGATTGTGAACATCACCTAAATATAGAGATAGGTGTTTGGTAAAAATCCAGTTTATAAACTCTGACCTAAAATCCTGGACCAACATTAACTTTGCTTAGGTTTGCCTGCATACACAAAACCCAAAGCCTTTTGTGAAGTTTTCCATGCTGTGAACCTCTACCAAAATGCACAAACTAGTTCTTTTGCTCATTGGGAATGAATTTGCCTCAGGGGATAGACACACAATTTTTCAGAGGCAAAGGTTTTCTTTCTGGGACTTATGCTGAGGTTCAGTCCAATCGATAAGGTGATATGGGGAATTATATCTGCCAGACCTTTTCAAAAAGCCACTTGCATTCTGTGTGTACCTCTGGGGCTGGCACTTGGTTTCCATCTCATTCTGAGTAAGCTCAGACTGCCTACAAATCTGCTGGTTTATATCCCAAAGCCTTTGGGAAGGATCCAGGGCACCCCTTTATCAACGGCAGCCCTGTGAAGCTGGTGACATAGATTTCCCAGATGCATCCACATGGTGGAGAATGCACCCAGTCCAGTAAAGCCAGACCTTTTCAGAGAGAAATTTCAACTGAGTTACTAGAGAGCCAATTCTGCATGCATTTTCAAGGACAGATATTACAGAAAGGCAACTATTTTGTCCTTGAGGTTTCCCTGATGGCCTCCCTACATGAGACGTGTGTGCCAGCTAAGTGAGAGCGTCGATGCATCCAGAAGAAATCACACTGTGCTGCAACACCATGTTCTTACAGATGACAGCCATGTAATTAAGAGAGCCAACGGTGATGCATGATGTGGTTGAAATAAACTGGAAATTCATTCTGCCTTACATAAAACTTAGATAAATGCAAGCTACAAGATTTTTTTTTTAACTTTAGAAGACCACCTGAAACCATCAGCAACCTGCAGTAGCATTTCAGCATATAGGAATTTTAAGCTATTAGGTATACACATGACAAAATCCACCCAATGTTTCTGCGTCATCCATATAGAGCTATCTTAAACCTGGGTTTGTTCCTATCAAGTTACTTCATGACAAGTCATTGGAATCAGATGGGAATTCAGCTCATCTTTAAGGCCTGCAGTGTGTAACACACAAAACATTAGTGGATTGTCAGGAATATACAGGCATCTGACTCCCCCATTCAGTGACTAATCTCTCTGAGATAAATTGTTTTCTATAAACTGCCAAGCAAATCTACAACGGGGTGGGGGGGGGAAGGACAAGTATTCATACAATATCTCATGACATTTTTGGAGTTTCAAGGCAAGAAAGAAAGTAAGATAAAGACACATTTTTCTGCTTTTAATCAGTACGCTTAGTCTATCATGCACACAAAATTAATACTTCTTTACATATCTGGGAGACAATAATTAGTCCTGTGAAAGTGATGCAAATATCATTTTTTTAACTGAGCAGCACTAACTACAGATGCATATGCTTACAAAGACTCATGCCAAAAATGTTTCTAGAACCTAAACTACATACCAGAGAGGAAGTTACCAAAACCACAGGCCTCCTAGTCAGCCAGGAGGACAAGGTTATTCTATGCCACTGGAAATTCTGGCCCATTAAGAGGAGGGAAGAGATAATATATACATGAAGTAGTTGTGTAAAGAGAGTCAGCAGTATGTCTTACAGAGCACAAATGATCTTTCCAAATGAATATTAATGTGTTTAACTCACTGCATGTCATGTTGTATTTTATATCCCACATTTCAAAACTATATTATTAATATTAAAAATATAAAATTTATGTGTTCATACTGTCCATCTGTCTGTAAAGTCGAGATCTTACCTACCAAGTAATGCAATGCACAGCCATGTGCCCAGACACCAGGAATATCTCCTGTTCAGCAAGTCCACAGACCAATGACTTTGGGCACGCAGCCAGCTATGCACAGCATTCACACAACTTGTATGCCCACTGCAATCTAAAGACTGCTGGTGCTTTGTGGGGACATACCAAAACAGGAAGGGTATACAGCAGAGAGAGATGAGGGACTTAGAAAATACCCTACTATGACAATGCTACTGGCAGTAAGGTTTTCACTAAAGGTGGGTGGTTTTCAAAGGAAAAAATTGGGGAAAGCCATTCAGATTTGTTATGCCAAATGACAACTGTCTCCTACTGAAGGAAACAAATGAAGGAATTTCAGGAAAAACATTTAAATCTGTCAAGATCCCTGAGATGACTTGAAAGACTGAACTGACAATAAAAACTAAACACAAAATAAAAAGGCATGAAAAAATGCTGAAATGATTGCTACCATTTGGTCAAGCAGGAAACAAAGATGAAGAACGAAAAAGAAGACTCTTATCATACTAGATTAATATACTAAGAGCAGGTTTTGTTACAATTCTTTACCTAAGTATCTTGTAATAATTTGTAACCATACTGCCTGACTTAAGTGCTGTAAATAAATATTTATATTTGCTTTTTTTGTTAATTTGGTTCAAGCTAATTACTATTTCAGGGAATAGGTAATAAGGAATTCCTCACAAAAGACAATGGAGAATTTATAATTTTTCAGACCTTGGGAAACCTTAACAACATCCCCAGCATGTCTTCAACTGTATCTAGCAGGTAACAAAGCGTGTTCTCACTGGAGCTGCGCAGGCAGGTAAAAGCTGCTACAGCAGGGGTCAGGAGAAGCAAAAGCAACTTGAGTAAGGCTTGAGACACTCTGGCATTCAGTAAAATATAGGATATATCCTTCAAGTGCCATAGGGACAGAATGTGGGTAACAGAACAGTGTGGGGTCCAAAAACCCCTGCAGTGAGGTGACTACAAAAGGTTCTTCACCAATGACTTAAAGAATGTATGCTTTGTCTTCTGGAAGTCTGCATGCCAGATTCAGAATAAGAGAAAGCATATTATAAATTAATTATAAAACCAACAACAACAGGCTAACCTTGTGCATGCTGTGTTTCTGCAACACCTTGCCCTTTTCTGTTTGTACTGGTTTCCAGTGGTTTGGAGCTGGAAGGTGAATGCTAGCATAGAAAAGGAGAAATCATGGCAATTTCTCACATTCATCTCAAAAAAAAAATCCACCATATAAAACTGTAGTAAGGTATCACACATAACTTAAGAAAAGCTGATCCTGAACACATGCATAGCAACAAACTTTTAGAGCCACTTGCCCAAATATCTCAGGAAACAAGCTGTGAAAAATGAAACCCCATCTCTTCCACAATAAAAGCAAGAAAGCAAATACTTTCCCTCAGTTGTAAAAGCTTTTCTGTTTTTTTCTTTCTTTCTTATTTCAAAATTTTATGAACTATCATTCCTGTGGAAGTTAGTGTAGAAGAGAAAAGAGAGAAAAAGGAAAATGAAAAACCAGGACTCACTTTTTTCTTTTTTCTTTTTTTTTGTTTTTAATTGAAACAAAAAACATAATAAAAAAATCAATTGCTTAAAACCTTACAATTTGGCACTCAGCCTTTTTCTTACCAAAAAAAAAAGCAAAATCATTAATTTTACCTACCTTTCTTAATATTGGTTCTACTTTCCCTTTATCCCTTCATACTTCTCCAAAAGCTTTTGATATGTCCTCTTACCTTTTTACTAAAATGAATTAATTTACTTTTTATGCTTTCCTTTTTTTTTTCCATTCCAGTTTAACTAATGCTGACATTACTTTTATTGTTACTTGGTTGCTTCCCTTTTCTTTTGGGAGCTATTTTTTCTCAGCCTTACATCTCTAACTGTATCATGAAGGCACTTGGCTTTTTTCCTGTTTCTTTCATTCTGTTCACTTGGAGATGTGATCAGTCATGCCTTAACCAGTGTGCTTTTTAAGACTGCTCAACTGTGTTCCATTTTGGCAGAATTTTCTTTCTCATTTTTCACTTTACTAACTAAATTTCTCAATGCCTTTCAAATTCGCTTTCCCAGATTCTAAGATTCCTGTGTGGCTGTATGCCTTTAGAGCTATTGCTTCTGGGTTAAATCCAAGAAGGCTGCTAACACAGCTATTAGATGGCCTGATTTCATACAGTTTCAGGTAAATCATAACAGTTCATGTTCTGATAATTTTCAATAACCTTCTTGGTTTTTTGTTTGTGTTTTTTTGTGATCAAATTTTTCTATGGCATTTAAACCTCACAAAATATTCATCTTAGGAAAAAAACAAATGCTCAGTCATAATACAGATACTCAATCATACTACATATGTCAAAAACATGATAGAAACTAAAAACCAATGCAAATGCATTTTGACAAAAATTACAATAAAGAAAGTAGGCAAATAAAGGAAAGCATAACATTATATATACATACTTTTTTTTTTTAAAGAAGGAATTAAATTTCTATTTCACAAACTATTTTTTGCAGAGTTTTTCTGTTGTTATTCAGATAGTACCATTATTATGCTTGGCACTTTACAGATGTCTTTGAAAATGAGGTCACTGCCTTGAAGAGCTTATAATTAAAACCCCTGTGTATTATATACTAAGTGAGGATTGTACATCTATCTGCCTATGAGCTATACAGACAACATTATTCAGTGTTACATATTACATATTTATATTACTTTGCATTCCAGTTTGTATGTTATCCGACATGAAAACAAAACCAAGTAAATGGTGGAAGATTTAAGAAACAATTCTAGCCAGATTACTGCTTTCTCATTTGCTTTTTCATAGATGTAAGCAAAAGGAATGGGTTACCAAGACAACCATTTCATAAAATCAGATTGTCAAAACCTGTTAGGAAACAAGCACTCTATAAAATGAGCCTTTGGCTAAATGAAGTCAGCTGATATGATGTAACTCTAAAATTACCTCATAATTTCAATTAAAGCAAGTTGCACCCATTTGGTCTGTGACTGTTGTCCATTACCACAGTCCACAATTGCCATTCTCTGAATTATTAGCACCAAAATTAATAGTCCAGTCTAGGGAACACAGAAGTTCCACTATCCCTCTTCCCCTTTTCCCTGTTCTTCAAGAGTCATTCAGTTGTGCTGACCACCACAACTGAAAGCATGCTTTTGCAGGGCTAGCAGAAAAAAGGTTAAAATTTTCCCAGCCAGAAAGCTGAACTGAAGAGATTGCTTAGTATTCATAATATCACTTCTTCTCCTTCCTTGCCCTGTCTAGGCAACTAGGGAGTTTGATCCTGTGTGTATAAACCAAAGAAAATACTGTGAGAAAAATAAAGGGGTTACAATTTCCATTTATTTTTGTCAGTCCATCTTTGTTTCTCAAGTTCTCACATCTAAAATCAGCATAAAGTTTTCACTTGCCAATACTATGAACTTGCAATCAGTATTACTATCAAATGAATGATGTGCTGAGAACACCACAGTCTCCCAGGGATTGTATACCATTTTTGTGACACTAGTCCTGTATACTGATCACTTTACAACTTGGGGAAAAAAAGCAAAAAAGAAAAAGAAACAAATTATTTCTGTTTGTGTATGTCATATATAACTTTTGCATGCATGTCATGAGCATTTTGTATATTCAAACACAGAAATACACAGATCTTTAAAATTATGTGCTGCTTATTTCACAATGCTCAAAGGAACTTTTCCTTTAAAAAATATTTAAGCTTAACTATAGCTTCTGACAGCTTCTGAAATTTCTTTTAGTAGAATTTCTGGAATCTCTGGAAAACACTAAGAGCTCCAGATGGAAGAATTTTTTTTAAAGCTTGATTCAAAAGACTTCTGAATTTTGGCAGATAAATGCTGCATATGTTGTGTGGAGGTGATCTCCTGTGGGGGACAGGAAGATGATCTCTTAATGCACATTCACCAACTGTCATAAGGCTGAAAAGAATATGCATGTATTGTGCAAAGATACTTATCAAAATTTCAAACCCTGTATTTCACTGCAAAAGCTGGAAAAAAAAAAAAATCCTGAAAGTGAACTGTCATGTTCTTCAGGGGATGAATTAAACATGCTGTTAAATGTATACTCCACTGGGAAAAAGTATTATCCTTTTTAACCCATATTTATACAATTCTCTTTAAAAAATAGACTTCCAACAGCATGTTTTATTGAGGGGGGAAAAAACCTAAGTATGCCAGCATCACATGCAACAATACAGTTGATATTTTCAGCCTAAATGAAGGTATGATTCTGAACTAAAGGTAAAATAACCAGACTAAACTAAATAATTAACAGGACAACAAGTTTATTCTGTTTAAACACTGGCAGTATGCTAACCTCTCTAGTTAAAAGGTTTACTGACTTAGATATCTGTAATGCTTTAAAAAGATTTACAGATCTGTGGCTCAAGTCTGTAAAAATTCACATGAAGAAAATAAATTCATTGTTTCCTATGGAACTTTTCTACTGCAAAGAAATACAGAGCTCCCACTGTGACAAAAACAGGTTTCAAACTCATTCAGCTGTTGATGATATACATAGAGTTCCCTCTTTACCCAACAGGCCAAACCTCTACACCAGGATGCAGTGGCATAGCACATAAAACTGTTTTGGAGAATATTAATAAACGTGGTTTTCCTTAGAATCCAATGAGTGCTCTTAGAGGATGGGGAGAAGTAGGATCCCTATGGCAAATACAGACCTGAGTGCTGACAAGGAGATATTATTAGTCCCCAGATGGCCACCCAACTCTCGCTACTGTTCTGTAAACTCTTTCAGTATAGTCATCAAGTCCTTCCCTGTTCTGCAGATCTACACATAAGATTGGCAAATAGCTTTTTAAATACTAAAATCATTAACATTTAACAGAGACAACCCCACCATACAAATGGTCTTGAAGAAATGGCTTATATCCCACAGAAAGACTAAATGCTGACACCTCCTTTGGGACATTAAGGGAAGCTTATACCATACCATTCTTTCTTAGCAAGATTAATTATACTCACAACACAGAACCAAAACATACAAAAGTTGGAGAGTTCTTATACAGCAACCAAAGTCCCATGAACAATTTCCAGAAAAATACAGAAATTCATCAAGGCAAACAGTCTCAATGTTTTCTTTGCCTATCACTATTTTATGGAATGGGAAACTGGCACCAAAAGCAGCTTTCATGACCAAACATTTGTCTAAAAGAATGTATTCAAGACTTCTAGATTACAAAGTATATAAACTGATAAACAAATATGATTTATGCATATACTGTATCTCCTATGAATGTGAAGAGCACAGAAAAAGGAAAAATATGCACCTGTCAGAAAAACTACCCCTAAGTTTCTGTGAAGTTAATGAAGGAAAGAAGTCTCATGAGGGAGGATCTTTGCTGTACATATTGAAAATGAATTATTCAAGTTTTAGGTGATATCTTGGATTATTTTTCACAGATCACACAGAAAAGATTATTGTTGCAATAGTTAGTAGAATTATTTATCTAAACCTTCCTCAAGTTCAGAGCAAGCATTGTTTTCAGAAATGAATGGTGTTGAGATACAACACATAGCACCTTGATGAAAATGGTTGTTTAGTAGCTTTAGCACCTTTTGTCTATTATTAAAACTCTTTACGAAGTAAGCCCTGTCAGCCTGTCTCAATGATGAAACATGAAACAAAACAGGTTTTGAAAAGAGAAAGTGCCCTTAACTGGCAATAGTAGTACAAATGTGAGGCTATGGGGAAGATCCAAGGGAAGATACGAGCCATTTACTCCAGAACAGATCTAAAAGCTACACATTTAAAAAACCTTCCAGGCAGCTTTAAAAATTATGCCATCTAAACCAGGCTCAGCTATTGCCTTGGTTCCCAAGAGGGCCAGGTCAGCTTAGAAGGATCCATCATGGACCAGAACTTGTGACTGAGGAAAAAAATATGTCCCAAAAGACAAAAGTTTTGGAAATACTTCTCTAACGGCTACAAGACAGTATAAAACCATATAATGAGTTGTGCTGCACTAAAGGTTTTACAACAGATCTGAACATTCTAGTGTCCTGTTGCCCAGTATGGGACAAGTGCCTGCTATGAAGGACTTTGTTTATATAGGAGGGATGAAATAACCTGAAAAACATAGTTCAACAAATTATCTCTTTCCATAACCTCCATTTTAATATTTACAAGAACAAATACTTATCAACAAATAATAAAAACATACATAAAATCAAGATCATTTGACAACTAGGTATATGACACCTTTAGTAAATATATCATGAATACTAAGGAATACTCTATTTAACTACAGCTCAAATGATATTTCTGAGTGGGAATCATGTACATTGAAAGAGATTCACAAAAGAAATAAACAATTTCCTTAAACAACACATGTCAAGATTATTTTTCAAAGGGCAAAAGCCTTTTGTTAAATCATTTAGCAATAAGTTTTTATTGCTATGCAGTTAAATTCTAAAGCATTTTGGGCCTTTTATACATTTTTAATATATAAACATGAATTATATCTCAATTACAGATTATTTTAAAATTATGAAAACAGAAACTGGAATAAATCTTCTTACCCAGAAGCCATTTGATTGGCACATTCACATATTTTTAAACACTCTGGATTATTTGCACAAAAATCAAAGCAAGCATACATTTTATTTATTCAAGATAATTTTTGTGAATGTCCTTGTTTAATTCAGGCCAAAGACCCTATGGCACAGACTATACAGCTTACTGTTGGAATCTCAAAACATGTAAACTTCTTAAGAAACAAGGTTTCTTAAGGAAAAGCTTTCCCTTGTTTTGCATGCTTTATACAAAGCTAATGAAAAAAAATATCTCTAGAGCCACCAAACCTTTCCTCCTCTATCCTCTTCTTCTACTCTCCCCAGCCAAAATGCCTTTGCAGAAGCAGTTCAGAAGAATTTGTCTGTAATGAACTATAAAACATTTGAAAAATGAGTAGAAAATGAATGGCATTCATAAAAAAAAATTAAATTGATTTGAATAGGTAATCTTGCCTACATAATTTAGGATACTCTTAGATATAGGAGAAAGGCAACAGTTACTATAGCAACACAACTACAGATGGAGCATGTCTTGCAAATACCATTACTTCATTTGCTGACAAAGCAGAGCTGTGTTGTGTGCTTAAGTATACAATAAGAAACAGTAACAAGATTTTGAAATTGTCTTGCTTCTAAACTATTCATGCTATAAGTAGTGGCCTTGAAATCTTATCTTTTGAGCCAATGAGTTTAATTTACACTTATCACAAATGAAATCAAAGTATTTGAAAACTATTTTTCCCTGAGAGTTGGCTGTATTTCGGCATTGGCCAAAGTCTCTAAAGGCTATTCTTCTAAACTTCAAATTATGACCAAATTAATGGCCATGGACTGTTTAAAATGGTTCTAAGGAAGAATATGTTTTTGTTTTGTACTAAATTTAGCAGCAATACGGCACTATTCACTCTTCAAACAATATGCCACGATAAAAGGAAAAAAGATAAACAACAAAAAATCCCAGTTGCCATTGAATTTTAGGAACAAAAAATAAAAATACATTTACTAAAATGTTATATAGACATTTCTCTTCTGCAATTAAGTTTTATCAAATTCATATCTAATAACATTAATATCTGATTCCATATTTTGGAGACAATTATCTACAGAGTTAAAATCCTCTTTGTACCCAATTTATGACTTTTTGAATGGTTCAAAAATTTTTGAAATTGCACTTCTGGAAGCATTGGACAATAAGACTCACAAACATATGCTCTACTACTTTTATTCCTTGTTATACTTGGATTTAATGTTGACATCAATACCTTCAGAAGATTTCAGTGTACTGTATAGAATGTTGAAACCTCCAGAACAGGGAGGCTATTTTACTCAGGGGAAAAAAAAAAAAAAAGAAAGAAAAAAAAAGAAAAAAATTATTCTCAAACCCACTCTCAAAATAAGATGTAAAACTACCGCATCTTAGATAATATTCATCTGTAAGTGCTGGCAAAAGGTCCTTTTTCAATAATGTTAAAAAACCCAACCAAACAAAAACCCAACAAAACCAAATAAACAAAACCAAAAAAAACCCCTCCACAACACCAGAGACAATTACAAGTCTTAAACTGAAAAGGTAAGACAGTGAGGGAAGAGGTGGAGATTTCTCTACACTGTAAAGTCTTTATCAGAGAATATGTATATCACGTAGTGTCTGTTAACAGCATTGTCAAAATAACTGTTATTACAGGAGTCTTGTGCACGGGAAGTCAGTTTATTAAAAACACTTGCCTACCACTTTTAAAGACAGTTTAACTTGATTGCTTTAAAAGCTTAGAAAGCTTTCTGAAAAGCTATACCCATTGGCCAGTAACTACTTGTGTAAGGGAGAGAAAACCAAAGAAAATACCCCAGTTAAAATAATCTTCAAACAAATTAAAAAGAAAATTTCAAAGTGAAAAATAATAATAAAATATATATATATACACACACATGCACTAACTGGTGCTGGAAAACCTGTTAACAATCATTTTGGCACCACAATCACAGGGTAGAAAACTTGTGACCAAAGGAAAAAAATAATTATGGACAACATCATAACACATTCAAAATTCAAAAGGCAAATAAATGAGGATTTTGAGCTAAAAAAAAAAAATCAAAACAAAACAACAAAAAACCCCACTACACAAAGCATGAGTAAAGATGTGCTAAAACATACTATAGTCAGAAAAAAAACATAAAAAAAAAAAATCACATTCCAAACAAAGTACACATTACTAACTATCAGATGATTCTGGAGTATTTTCTAAAGTTGGGGTTTATTTGCCAGGGTTGAAATTTTCATCAGAAATTTGCATTTTTAATAATGAACTAGGGTTGCCCACATGAAGTAGTCAGACAAGCACAGTCATTGTATCTTTGTACATGAATGCTTAGAAACACGTAGCTTAGATTTATATGTCCAGGTTAGTTAATCGTTGAGAAGTAATTTCATTTCAAATTCAATTAAGCAGAAACTCTTACATAAGAATATAATAACAGAATAATATCACCTATTATTGTGTATTTTAGCAACAACTTACATATTTACAAGACAAAAATGAATGAAGTTTCTCATTCAAGAGGGGATACTTAAGCTTTAATAAAGTACTCAATAGATTCAGTTACAAAATTCAAACTTAAAAATTATATAAAGCTAACCTTGAAAGTGACAAGAAGTATATTTAGGACTTTGTTTTAAGAGACTAAAGATTCAAAAGATGTTAAGGTTATATGTCTGCATTGGAACAGAAATGTAAATCTGGGTATCCCTACATATACCTTGATGCATTCATATGCTTTTAAAGTACAAACATACTCCTTTTATTCTCTAAAGGTTTTTTACTTTCTGCGGCCAAATATTTAGTTGTCTTAAGTAATATAATGTAACAAATTATTTTTTAAGTTAGCTACATCATACTCTGCAAGTTTATATGCAAGAGAAGTGAGAAAATCATGTAACATCTTCTTCATGTCACTCATACAAACTAGGTGTTTATCATGAAACTTGACATACAATCAGTGACTCAGCTAGTTAGGAACACAAAGGAAGTGAATCCAGATGGGGCTGAAAAAAAATAGATAGTGTGATTTGGACTAATTAGCATAGTTCAGACAACTAAAATTTGGATTGGTTCCAAAACAAAGTCAGATGTGAAAAATATTTGTGATGCCTTAATTTAGTTTGCGTATAACTTACTCAGATACTGATGCTGGAAACATTACAAGGATAGGCTTTTGAAAAAAATAAAAATAAAAAAAGAACTGAATAGATAATCCCCTCTATTATACTACAGACAGACATTCACACTTGAAAAAAAGTTAACTGTTGTTCCTATTGATTTTTACCTTGGAAACCTTTGAAATGGATGCCAGAGTAGTACTTCTAGAAGAGTAGTACTAGAAGAGTAACAAGTTGGTGTTTTTACATTTAGATAAGAGCTATATATTCTGTAACCTGTAAAGTCATAGTATGATATCCAAATCACAGCTGAGTTGGTTACAGAAATGTAGAGCTCTCCTCTGGGAAGTTAAATGCAGACCTTTGTCCCCCTCACAATATATTTACACCTATGTTTTCCACATACAGAGAAATTCATGCCAGAGGCAGGAACTTTATCATACATTTTATTCTGATCACTCAGTTACCATTGCTACACCATCCAATCAGGATAGAACTGTGCTTTGGTAATATATTGATAAAATCATAAGATCATATAAAAGCTGATTCTCGCAAATAACTGCCAGAGTACTGTATTTGTAAGAAATAGCTTCCAGATGACCAAAAATGTTAAAACTTTTTCTTTTTTTTTTTTTAACAAGTCTAAAAGAGTTGTCCAAGCACACAACAAAATTAAATAATCAAGACTGAAGCTGTATAGCACCAAATGGTAGTATTTGTGGAGACAAATAATCTTTATGGGTCTCAGAACTATCGCTGTAAGGATTATTTACATGAAGAGAACATGAACAGGTAGCTCAAAGAATAAGCCATAAATGCAAATTAGTTTTGTCTTGAATAAGCTGCTGCCTATACAAAGTGAAAATATATGCAAAATACTGGCTTTACTATATGCTAATGCAGATTGTATAGCAGATATGCTAATGCAGGAGAAGACCAGACTACTACTTGACTTTACAGTTCAAATTAAACAGACCTGATTTAAGTGGATTATATCACAAGTACTTTGTGCATATAGAATGCCTTCAAAACCTTCCTGGTATGAAGCCACTTTCATGTAAAAAGTATTTCATTTTACTTTTAAGCCCTGAAAAGTCCATCCAGATAAATATATTCAATAATTTATCATACCAGACATTTCAAATGTCAACAAATTTAGCATGCATACACTGCGTAGCTTTGTGTTATTTCTGAAGTTTTTAATAAGGGCAAAGCCGCATACCTATAAATTCCGTATGAAGCATTTGAAAGTGATAAGTACATCACTGTCTATCGTAAATAACTACTGCATATATACTAACCCACATCTCCTGTAAAAACAGGATTTGATTATACGATCAACCAATGTCCACAAAACATCAGTGCTTGGGGTACTGGGCATGCTTACGGGCTCATCACCAAATGTTTCACAAAGTGTTACCTAGAAGATTTCTAGGAGGAAGGAAGTAAAGAGAAGTTAATTGTGAAAGAAAAAGTGTTATGTATCTGTAACATTAACATTTTCATAAACATTATCTTGCCCCTATGAATCTCTTTTACCTCCCAGCCAGTATATATATATTCTTTGCCTTCATCATGAAATTATTTCCTCCAACTGATTCATAAGACAAACATTTATCTTTTTCTGTGATCGTAACGCTTGATGCTCCTGCTAAGCAGAGGAGTGCCACCTGTCTCAGGAAACAGATGACCAACTACACGTAGTAGAGCATGGTACAGCCAAGGCTACCACGGTCTAACATACAGCACTGTTTCTGGGTAGACAGCTTGCTGACACCTCAAGCTTCAGAGATCTATATTCTTCTTCAACATATGCAAATTACTAACGAAAAATAAGGCTGAGAGATTTTTCAAATCTTACTTGCCTAGACTGATTACCTTAGCTTTCACATTTAAAACTATGACAGAATGTAACTGTGCAGGTAGGAGGGATGTCTAGAAGAGTGTGCAGGAGTCTCAGATGACAGAGAAGTGCATACAGAAGTCTCCCACAGGAGACTTTAGAGGTTCCCCCTACCCGTCAGAGAATTGAGAGGAGTCACTAACCACATCATGCCATTACAGCAGAGGTGCAACTCAAGAAATGTTAGACAAACATTTTTTACATATTACTGATGCATTTAAAACTATTTTTTTCATTTCTGTTGAATTTAGAAAATTATACTGGTCAAAAAGAACAACAAAAACTAGAGCTCAAAATTTAAATGCATTTTCTGGAGTTAAATTCACTTAGAAATTTAGTCATATCTCATAAGGAATGGATGCCCTAATTGTTAATCTATGAAATAATTTTTCTCTCTTCCTGAAGAAAACCAAGGCACCTCCTTTTGTTGGCCAGTTTGGATTCAGCACAACTTTGTTATCAAGATAGATAAATTCAACTGTTATATTCATAGAATTAAACACACAGAAATTGCCCAAAACCTGAACTGTGTTGAAATACATGTTCCATATTCTATACCATGACTAAACATACAGTTCTATGATTTTCTTATGTTATCAATATTTTAAAGTGTCCTGAATAAGTAAATTTTGAGATATTTCAATACAGAACTATCTCAGGTACAAAAATAACATGATGAAAGTAAGATTAAACCCTCCATAAAGATATGTTTATGTTATAGAACAAAGGAGTATGCTCACACCAAATGTGGTTTAAGAAACTTCAGTAAAATTTGATTAGTCAGTTTTTTTACTGGAAATAAATTGATGACCTTGATCCCAAAACTAGGGCAGTTTTGAACCTAAAAGGAATCACTAATACTTTAAATAATTGTATAGGCATAATGCAAAAGTATATTATAGAATATTCTTAATGGAGAAGACTGTTTCAACAGAAAAACAAAACAAAACAAAACACCAAGAACTTAAAGAACTGCATATACTTCTTCCTCTAAGTAAAAATCAGCAGTGTCACCATCACATGCAGTTGTTGTGTACCAGTAAGGACAAGAAAGGTATCAGTTGCCAGGAAGACAATCCAAATTTCCTAGAAAAAAATTCAAACCTGGAAGTGAGTATAACATCTCTCCATCAATCACCATACAACCATGTCAATAGGTCTATCACATCTCTGTACTGCAAGCATATTACAGAAAATTAAATTGGATCATATACAATGATGAGAAGAACTGAATACCAAATAGTAACAAAAAAAAAAATCAAGAATAAAAATCAATACAGAATAAATCAGCCTGAGAAAGAACTCCAGGTCCAGATTTCACAGGGATGACCAGTTTTCTACTCAAACATACTTTAGCTCAAACTGGTTTTTACTATTTCCACCTGTACAGGTCAAATTAAAAGTTAATGGACTTTGCTTTGTTCTTGTACAGCTATTGCATAGCCAGAAATAAATGGGAAAAAAAACACTCTTTTACCACTTGTTTGTTTTTTGTTTTGGTTTGTTTTTTTTTTTTTTCCATAATTTTGAGGAAAAAAAAAAACACCTTCATTAAGCCACAGATTTTTATCTAAACTCTTCAAACAAATCAGCTACCAATATCTCCATTAGCCTGCTTCAGAGTGATTTAAGTCTATGTCCACAGCTTCATAACCTGGCAAAGATTAAGGTTATTTGCCTGGTGGCTTTCCTAAGTCAATAAAGGCAGAAATCAAGGCTCCCTCATGGCATGTTTCTCACTAGACTGATAGGCTGGATTAAGGAACAGGTTTGAGATTTCAATGCTCTGATGCAGCAGATACTAATTCAATTAAGAGAGTGCAAAGAGGGACTTTGACAAAAAGTGAAGCGTAATATGATTTTCTGCATTAGCTTCTCCTGCCAGTTAACACTGGTAAGCAAGCACTCCGCTTCGAGTACAATAGCAGTGTTATGCTTCAGTTACTGAGGGCAAGAAAGCAAACCTTAGAAATTCATTTCAAATGAACAAAAAATCCTAGCCACTGTCATAAAGCTGAGCAAGTTCCTGTGAAACTTTCTTACTTTTACAATTCTGCTCAATAAAGAAAATAGGACAGCAAGCAAAACACCACTGCAATACTAAAGCTACAATACCAATAAAAAAGTTAAAATTACAAACTGCTTAGCAGTTTCTGAAAAGTAATCATATATCAGCAGAACTTCTGCTCAACCAATTGAAACCTAAGTATGCCTATTTTGAATGATCTAATCAGTATTTATCTCATTCTTGTAAATTTTGGTGTAAGAAGACACAAATACATATAATGATATCACTTCAGCCAGTTTGATGATTGTTAGTAGGCCAACTTTTCAGCAGACTTTATTGAGCCCTATTCTATGTAAATAGAGAACCTTCTAATAGCATCATATGTACAAACAAGAAGCAAAGCAAACCAAAGAGATATGTGCATGTATATATTCACACACACACTTTTTTTTTTTTGAAGGGGGAAAGGCAATTTTAAGTCTTCTTTTTATTACCACAAAATTTCTATGATGTAATTTTCTATATTAAAGCTGTACTAGAAACTCTATAAAGATGATTTAATGATGCAAAACCAAAAGAGTTTAAAAGTTTGTGAAGATTACAAAGATGCAAATAAGAAATAACAGAAGATGCCCAGACTGTTCATGAGGTCAAGCCTTTCTTTCCAGCTAACAAAGTGCACTGCAAAACTGCTGCTTGTAGCACGGTCACATCAGCAAATTCAGATAATGCTAGAACAAAGAGAGAAGCATAGACCAGTGAAGAATTGCATACAAGAAAGTGCAATTACTGATAACAACAAAAGTTAAATAACAGATCCGAAACTACAGGTCAGTCACAACTATTTTTAATTATGCAGCTTCACATGAGACACTGCTTTTGCACAGCTAGTTTGGAAATTCAGTTTCTGGCCTTACAGCCCAGCAGGCACACAAGGGACACAACCCCATTCAAGCATATACTATGTATTTACTATTCACATTAGACAATTAAATGTTAGGCAGACTGAGAACTGATCGCTAGTATGATTTAATATTGTTCCTGCTGGGTTAGGCCAAGATGTTTGCCTTCAACATATTAAATAAGTCATTCTACAATTGGAAAAATTTGTTCTGTGCCATCTTAATTAAAGATTTATTTTTCTTTTTACTGGCAAACTAAGCATCTTCAGTTTAAAGTACTTCATGTTTTCTGGATGCTGTCAGTAAAATTAGGATATATTTTAAAAATTACTGGTTCAAATAATGTTTTATTTGGATCAGTGTAGCTGAAGTACACCTGTTAGGCAGAAGGTGAATTCTGACTACAGAAAATTCATAAACAGTGGTATGAACCCAGATGGTGAGGACTATACTAGACTGAAATAGGTAAATATCTATTCCACCAGAAAACTAATACCTTTTTTCTATTATTACAACTACTGTTATTTAAGATATTCCCCCTCTTTAATGTTGGTTTCCTTCTTTTGTAAGCTCAGTATCAGTTATTATAGGTGTTAACTAAGCTATTTTCTTCTAGTCTCCCCATCCTATTTAATACCAGTCACTGGAAGAGTATCACAAAGTGATTTGGAATGCACTTACATAAAAAACCTAGCTATACCATAACAGAAAAGAACAGTTTAAACTTTACAGAACTTTGTTGCTTTACCATGTTTCATAGAATTATTCAAGCCTTTTTTATGAATACTCCATTTACTAATGAGATATAAATAACTTCAGACATGGAAGATATCAGAATAAAGATTTTCACTGTCTCATTTGCTACGTCTCACTCATGATATAAGCTTTTTTTTCCCCCTCAACACATTTGTCTTAAAATCTCTTCCATTAAATACTATGAACAACTACTATTACTTTTCTTTCAAATATCTCAAAAAAAAATTTTTAAAATACCTAATATTTGCATGGGAAAGTGTCAGCTATGTACTTCATCTTTCATTTTTCATTTACAACATGTATAAGATTTAAGCTGTTTAGGCAAGAGGCTCTTTTGTTTGGCTAGAACCTAATAGATTGTAAGTATTTTAATAATACATGCAAGATGTACGCATCAAGACCTTGAATTCAGTGTCCCATGTATCCTATGCTACAGAAAAGACCAAAAACAAGTTTGTGCACTAAATTGAAACACTCTTTAAAGATTTTAAAGGACCAACAACCACAGAAGCTAGGCATCTGAGAGTATCAGCTATGCTTTTAGAGGACTTTGCATTCATTATATTTATTTATACATATATATATAACTGATATAGCAAAAAAATCAGGATACCTTTATTATGATACACATTGGCTACTATGCCTATGTTGAGATTGAAGTTTGCTTTGTCGGGGTTTTTTTGTTTTGTTTTTTGTTTTGGTTTTTTCATTTGGGTATCTAGACTTACACACACTAAGGTACAACTCCAAAATGAACTTAGTATCATATTTCTTTTGCTGCATACAAAAATTCTTTGTAAAATGCATAGTTTCCCTACCCAGGGCAAGAATTATATGTGCCAGAAAGGAAACTGTGATAGTCCACTTTCAAATTCTGATTTCAATAATTTATTTAGTGACAACTTATTTAAAATATGCATGCAAAAACCAGGCTTCATCATCATGCTCTCTTTACTGTTCATGAGGGGTTTTTGTCATTTTTTTTTGTTTGTTTGGTTGTTTTATTCTCTCCTTCCTCTCTCTATTCTATGGAACCTGTAATTATTTTCAGTAAAATCAACAGTTTCAGCAGAAATGGAATGGCCCCCATTTCAACCTGACCTACAGCTTGATTGTTAGAACATACTCAGGGGCACAGGAACATGGGTGAAAAGGGAATTGATCCCAAGCACACGCTGTAACCACTAACTTAACACTCTCCATCTCTGATGCATTTTCAGATCACACTTTGCAAGATCAAACCCGTAAGCGAACACAGGCAAAGCAACACTCTGCACACAGATGAACTGCACCAAAATGTGAAACCTACTAAGCCAGTTACTGGCAGCTCCACTTCCAGGATGTCTCTAATGCAATTTAGATATTTTGGTACATAGATGTTTTAGAAGCCACCAGGATTAGGCAAAACCTTACACGGCTTAGTGAGGATCAGATTAAAATGGACATACCTAAACTCTAACTCTTTTGGATGTGTTCTAAGTCTTCCACTCCTTTTATATGGACAACTGCAAGAGATTCAGGCTGAGAACCTGGAAATATAGTGCTACTGTCCATCACAGCCTACATGGAACTACTGCCACAGACTTCAGAAAGTCTCTCTGCCGGTTCTAATCCTAAGTGGAGTTGTGGGAGGCTCTCTGGGCACAAGCACCTCAGAATCCTCAGAGGAGGGTGGGGGGGGAATCCCACTAAAAAACCCTGTCAAAACACAAAAGATGCCCACAAAATCAAACAGCATGATGAGAAGCTTTTAGATCTTGTTGGTATTAGATAGTTTGTATTCCCACACTTGCTTTCGTGAGGAGTAGAGCTAGCTTTTATTTATTTTAAAACATAGATATGCTTTAAAATATGCCTCTTTAGAAGTTCATGATGCAAACACCTGATGCAAACCCCTGAGGAGGATTTAAAGTTTCATACATGTTGCACAGAATAAATGCATTTGTACTTTCTCCTCCATATGAACTCTGACAAAATTATGGTCAGGTCCCAATGCAAAAAGATATCACAATAAGAACAATTGCTTTTCCTCCCATTCCCTTCATATTTTTCAGCTTTTATTCTGTCCCTCCACAGAACATAAATAAAAATACTACTACTAATAAGAATAATAATAAAAGAGATCTTTGAGTTTCCAAAGAAACTTTAAAATAAAACACAACAGCACGATTGTAACAATAACACTCTGTCTCTTATGCAAATAGGAAAAGTGGAGACAGCTGCTTTAGTGGCATTCCATTAACTCAGCAAGATGTTAAAATACAGAAAAATGTAAAGAGTATCTGTGATATTAGTCTATGTGCTATGTCCCCAAGAATAGGTGGAAGTCATATCTGGCACTTACAAAACCACCAATCAAACAAAATATAATTGGAAAAAGACTCTGTAAGAAGTCCTGCCTTGCCAGATCTCAGGCAAAAGAAAGATCTTCCACACTTCTTGTTAGAGTGCTTTAAATATCTCTGCTTTATCTTTCACTTCCAGTAGGCTATTCAAAAGATATGACAGCCAGGCCAAGTAAAAAAAGCTCACATTTCATCTTGACTTATAGGTAAATATTTAATCTAATTTCAACATGAAAATGCATTTCTGCTTTTACTGAAAAACTAATATGTCATTTTATTTAATTATGCAGTAAATCATTTGCCAAAAATCAAAGCGGTACGATTTTTAGTCTTATTTAGTTTGGGACACCTGGGCATTTTTGGTGCAGCAGAAAGGTATTTTTCCTTAACATCAAAGATATCCATATCCCTGACGCACTTTGCTGATTGGGAGTTGGCATCAGCTTCATGTATGCTCACTACAGTCCATCTGTTAAAACAGATATCCAGTGGCTATTTAAGATGCTCTGTGCTACAGGTACTAGCTGTCTCCAAATATGCTGTTTAAAGGAGGAAAGGACATCACTGTAGGTAAACAAAATCAAATTCTTAAGTCTGACAATCAAAAGTTCATTTTAGCAAATATGCAGCACATTGAAAATTACAGTGCTATAAACAGGAAATAAAAGCAAGGGAAGCTGTGAGATTTAAGACTGTGCCATATGTCCTCCACTGTCTTGTGTATCCACTTGAAAATAAACTCCTTAAGCACAGCCTCTAAAAACCTGAGTCCCTCCTGCGAATAACTGGAGTTGCAGCAGATTTTATTTACTGTCCCTGGCTTTTTTCAGCTCTGTCCCTCACATTCTTTAACATGTTCCAGTGAAATATGACGTATTTATTTCTGGACCTAAAGAAATTTAAAGCACTGCAGAGGCCAATAATTTAAGATGTGACTATACAGCAGTGAAGTCTGTGCAGTTTTATCATTAGTTTCCATAAAAGCAGCCCTGAGCCCTTAATCACATGAGCAAAAGAGTTAGAATCACAGGACTGCTTGGGTCAAACTGAACAGCAGGATGTCTAGCTATTTTGCTCAGAAGAAAAACAAATAGAAAGAAAGCATTAGAGGGAAAAAAAACCCTACAAGAACCTGAAAAGAAAACTTCTTATAGAAAGAGACAATACTTTTATAAAAATAGTCGTGAAAAGCTGAAAAAGTTTTTACAGATTATTCAAACAAAAAAGTAATGCTTTCAAAAGCCATGGAGTATCTCAAAACTCAAACCCAAAATGAATGGAAAGGAAAATTTTTTCTGCTCTTTTGACCAACAAATAGACAAGCTAATATATGTACATTGGCCTTACAAATGCTTATGTATGGTTGGTTTTACTTTCCTTTCTTATTAAAAAGATACCTTTAATTGCCTAGGTAATAATTAAGCAATAAAGGAGAAAGGCTAAAACAGCCCATTTAACTACTTCAGAAAGTGTAATGCCATTGATCAGCTATTGATCAGCTCCTGGGGATGGGAAGCATATGAGTTGTGAACATGACAAGAGTTACCATGCTATATCAGGTCCAAATGTGCAGCATTACGACATTGGTGTCCTTTTTTCTTTTTTTCTTTTTGAATAGCTGAAACTTATGTGAAAGATACAGGGAAGCCTGGCTCCTTATGTTGGCATGAATGGAAATGCAGAGCTGGCTGCTGCTACTGTAACCAGCTATAGGGCTGCTGCCATGAAAGATCTAACTGTGGGAATTCCTACCTGAATGCCTTTCTTTCCAGAAAACTTCATAGCTACAGAACATATGCCCCTCAGCTCTGTACAATGCTTTTATTTTACAAAAATAGATGTTTTGACCAATGCCCATCAAGATAACAGTCTAATCATTTTTTTTCCAGTCATCAGCTATTGGACTGAAGCAAGTGAACATGTAGGCCATGGAGCAGTGTCACTAACAAAGCTTAGTTTCCTCTTGATGCAAGACTTTCATTGATGTCTTGACTTGGTCATGGGAAAGATTTTAATCTCTATGCAATTACAAAATTCCTTCCTTTTCCTTTCACAGCCCTTCTCCTGCAAAGTATTTTAGAAGCGATATTCAGGCTTCAGCATCAAATGTAGAAATCAGTTAATTTGATCAACAGTTATTACTACTAACTTGTGGATTTGAGAAAAGCTACTAAAACGGCCATGAACAACTCTGCTAATTCCCATCTTCCTCACTTGCAAATGAAGTTTCCTAACTTATAGAGAGAAGCATCTGCACTATGCAGTATAAAAGCATTTCCCTAAAATTTCTACCTGTTTAAATCATAACAAAATTGCTTCAAGAGATTCTGACAATAATGACAAATCTGTAGTTTTAAAGAATGGAAATAGAAACATTTTATCAATTATATTTGAAGCCTCCAATTAATTTCACATGATGTTGTCCCCCACACTCTTAAATATATTGATGGGACAGAGCAGAATTCCTTTTCAATAAGACACAAAGGATTTTCTCTTTCCTTTTTTGCAATTTCTGTGTAGGCACAGGTTTCCGGTTTATTTCACTTGAGTAAAAATCATACATAGCTCCACTTGCTTTTAAGTTTCATTGTTATTAATTATGCAGAGATGTAGAATCCATTTTGTGGGGACTGTAAATAAAGCCAGCTTTGCACATGTGCTTTTTATTTAACTAGACTTTTAGCTGCTATCTGTAAGGATAACAAGAATATGTCACTATAAACACTGAAGATGGGACTTTAATCCCAGCTGTATGACTCACTTCAGCTTTATTTTGAAATACCATTCCAACATCTGCATACATTGAAGTAAATTAAATTTTCAAGGTATCTGCAGAGGATGCATCTACACCATGCCTTCTTGGGAACATATTATAGTATTACTATGTCATACTATAATTGCTACTCATTATTATTAATGATATTACTAATATTGCTATTACTATGTTACTACTAGCACTAATTACTATTACCATACTATAGTACACAATAGTATTCTATCCTATTCTAACACTAAAAAGGTTTAAATTATTGAGACTAATTTAGTCTCAGTTACTTATGTTCTCATTGTTTAGAAACCCTAGGTTTGGCTTAAAATTCTTTTGCCATAAGGAGGTGATTTCATCTATGAAAAAAGTCCATTAAAATGAGACCCGTTGAAATAAAAGAATTGTGACAAAGCCAGTGATTGCACAAGATATTATATTAATTTTCTTCCATCATTGTGTGATTTGTCACAACCTAGATGAAACTGAACAAAAAGCAGAATTATTTGTAGAGTTATTGAGCTTGGAAAAAATCTAAAAGTTCTCTTTTTTTTTTACTTCATCAGCATTTGATATACTTCTATGCTAAACTATCTCCACACTGCTCATTATAAACCTAAGGAAACAGAAAAATTAAGAATACACAATGGACAATGAAACTGACAGCCTATGGATTTTATCCCCCTTTTTGTGCCTTTAAGCAAGGGCAGTTCTCTCTCCTTCACTAGCCCCTCCCTAACACTGGGTCTCAAAAAAAAAAAAAACCACCCAAAACCAAAAACCCAGCCAAAAAAACCCCCACCCCAAATAAAAAAAAAAAATTAAAAACAGTAAACAGAGTGACAACTAGTACCACACAGAAGAATTCCAAGATGTGCAATTCTGCATCTTTATAAATCCATGGAATACAGCACTTTGTCAGTTGCTTCTCTATATGGAGGTTTGGAGGAGGGGGGGAAGAGAACTGCAAATCAGAGCAAGATCTAAAGCAGTTATGAAATATTTATCTTTCTTCTGTCATACATTAGAACAACTAGATCCAAGTGATGTATAATGTATTCACTCTCCCCAACCTAAAATGATATCCAAAGACTTAAGAACAAAGCCATAATAAAAGGCAATGTACAGCAATTGATGCTCTATTTTATTTGTACGCTTACATTTCTCTTCCCCCTCCCCACCGAAAGGCAATTCACACGATTAAAAAAATAGGGGTGGATCCAGTGCCTGTTTCAGCATCCAAGGGATTTTTCCTCCCTGCCCTCCAGTGACACCCCACGAGAGGCAGGCCAAGCGGGAGCCCACTCTGCGCATGTTTCCCGGACCACGGTGGTTGCCTTGCCAACGAGCAGGGAGAACTCGGGGCTTACATCGGGCATTTCAATGCAGTGACCCAATTACTGTCTGTCAACAAATTCACTGGGACAATAGCGAGTGTAACACATTAGAGATTAAATCCCAGAGACTGAACTACAGAGAAATCTGGAACAAAATCTTAGTCAGTTTGAAAGGCTGGAATACTATAAACAGAGTTAGCTGCAATACCTTTTAATCCTCCAATGTATTTGTTGCTTTAAAGGAGAAGTTTCTACCATAATTACCTGCATTCATTATTTGTGTATTTATTATTTTAACTACGTTCACATACCTAAGTCAATATTGCTGTAATAGTAATGCGAATTAAATCTCTTTTGTATATTGCATTCTGGGCTAGAACTGGGCAGAATTAAAACATAAAAACATTCTTCCAAGCTATGAGAATGTAATGGTTAATTTAGAATACATTTGTACAGATGGTCATTGCCAGAGCAGATCATTAAAAAAAAAAAGATTTCTGCAAGATAGTTATGTCATGGAGTTATATTTTTAAAATTAACTATGTGCAGGCTAGTTGCAGGTTTTCCATGCTGTTCTGCTCCTTCATAAATACATTACCACAGGCATACTCAAAAAGCTTCCCCCACCTTCATTTCCCAGTTTCTTTCTGTTCTCTTCTTTCTCTGCAGATAGATTGTACCAATAATTTGCTTGAAGAGATTGGCAACTATCAAGAGAACTAAATATACATAATGGCATATTACCAGATACAACTATATATATATTTAATAGATATTTACCTACATTCTTTAGTTTGTTAGCAATATTACTCTGTCACTTTAAATGAAAGTCAACAAAGGCATGTGTCAGCGGTTACCAAATGGAATTATCTGAGGAACCATGCAGAGAGCAAAAAATAGCTGCAGCCTGCTGCAGTATCTGTAGAACAGGCTATTTTTTTAAACCACGGAGAGTTTATGTATATGTTTACTCCTAGTATTTTGTATATATGTATTAGCTGGCTGGCCATAAGAATTCATACTGCAGCAATTACCAAAATTCTGGGACTGTTTCTCCACTACCTGCCTCCAGAAGAAATACCTTTCTGATTAACACCTAGAGTGGGTATCACTTCATACGTTGAAATTGATGTTTCCAAACCTGATCTGGCTTGCAGACACCCATAGTGTCCATATAACATACACCTTTTTTTTTTTTTTCCTAAAACTTAATGTCAGGAGGGCTGGGGGGGCAGGGGGAATACAAGTGTTCCTTATGCTTGCCTGAGGTCACTGACAGCACATGGACCTAAAGGTGAAACCTTTATTCTAGAAAGTTCAGCATCACTAAGTGGTAAAACATGCAAATCTGGATTATACATAATATCCCTTCAGTATTGTGTAAAGTTCAGCTAGCTTATAGAGACGGGACACATACACAACGCTTTTACTTCCAGCCACCTTTCCCATGCACGTTCTTTATATCTCACACTACTGAGCACTCAGTCCTTCCTCTGGGCTCTTCTAGCTTTGTTTTTCTTTAACCCAACATTAAATTCCAAACCTGTCATATCTTCAAAGTGGTCCCCCCTAGGCCCATGCTACTATACCATGCAAAAGTAACACAGGGACACTCTTTTCTGTCTCCCAGGACAATTATCTTGGTTTATAATCTTACCTTGTCTCCTACACAGCAAATTCATCTCTATATTTGCTCTTGAAAGTATCAGAATACTATAAAAATCACATACATTATTAATACTTCACACAATACATATTTTATCCAACCCATAATCTCTCATGCTTCACAGATATTACACACTAGTAATATAGATACACATTTGTGTTGATTTACTATTTCCACTTTTTCTCCCTTACACTCAGCTTCTCAGACACTGGGTCTTCCATCATTATGCCAATATTTTCCAATGTAAATCACTTTTTATTTACTAATTTTTCAAAATCAATTATTAAGGATGAAATTGGCTATGCAGAGTGTCCCTCTAGGCTGCAATCTTTAAAGTTAGAGCCAAAAAAACCTCCCACTATTTCAAAGAGTGAAGTTAAAGGAAAATAATTTGCCCTCAGGGGTGGGAAACCTTGCAAGCTTTTCTTTGAACAACTTTAGGATCTCTTTTAGGCTTTACAGGAGGAACTTGAAAATGGCAATGGGATAGGCATAATCTCAGAGATGCGCTCATTGAGGCATTCCTAAAAATTCCTCTTACACTTGGTCTATGAAATTTGTGGCGCACACACACACAGAGCGGAGATTTGCTATGTCTGTGGAACAAATGCTCTCAGGATTTGAATCTATGTCAGCTGGGGCATAGCACAGCTTCTCCTGTATCTCTGAAATAGGACATTGGAAGAATTATCCTGAACTGACTGCATCATGTGCAAAGTCTGTGGTGCCCTGGTGAAGGGGGAGTATCTGCTGGTTTACAAAACACTCCCCATGATTTCCAATTCTTGGCAAATCTGTAATAATTCACACAGTCTAGTCTGCTATTCTTGATCACAGGACATACGAAGCTTCCAGTTTTCCCCTCTCTCAAGATCATCTGCTTTGCATCTGCCAGTGACTAAAAGGTGCCTAGGTTTCTTCTCAACACATCCTTAAATGAGAATCATTGTGAAAGAATGATTTCAGAATTTTTGCCTCCATGGAAATGGAGCTTTCCAAATATCATTTGCAATCAACACTCACAGGAGCACTTGACAAGGGAGGTACTACTTCAGCTTTCTCTCCACTTCTCAAATCACATCTGGAGGGGAAAAAATTCAGACTCTGCTGCCTGCTTTCATGGTTAGGCAGCTGTCCCTCCACAAATCTGGCCTCTATTACTAGCTAGCAGCTTTGGAAAAACTCTCAGCAGATCCCAGCCCAATGGCTCCTGTCTCCATGAGAAACAGCAAGAAAATACTTTCAACAGTAACAAATGCTTCCTAACACCGTGCTGCATTTCCTAAAGCCAAAGACTGAGGGCAGTAAAAATAAGATAATTCACTCTTTTGTACTGGAGGAACATTTTATGATTGATTGCACATGCTACACTCAGTTTTTGGCAACTATCACCAAAGAACAGCTTTAGCACTGGTCTATACTTAAGAGTTACTGCTCAAAGCAAAGCAATGTTTTGAAAAAAATAATGTGCACATCCTACGCAGCACTGCAAGATAGCTAGTGATACAGGTCTAAGAGTTCATGGGAACTCTTCAGCTAGAAGCAGACATAGCAGTTTCTGTCTCTCTTCTGTTGTTGCCTGGGGGAAATGTTAAAGTCCTCAAGGCTTCCTCTCTGGCTAAAGTCTCAGTGCCAATGCCGCCCCTGACGCAGCTTTGCACAGATTCAGCTACAGAAACACCTTCTAGCTGAAAAGTGATTCTGGTTTTCTTCTTTTAGCTTCTTGCTTTGATAGCAAATAGCGAGAATAAATATCATGTAGATATCATATCACATCTCTTGGACACGGAATAAAAGATGGACACCCTCTTGTCCTAACAACTCCTTTTCTACACTAAACACTCCCAATCCATCTAGTTACCTCATTTACCAGCCACTGGGAGTCCAGTAGCTGCCCACCCTCCCACTCCACATAACACCATACAGCCCTGACAGTCTCTGGCCCATCAGATGTACTTCACTATCCAGCTGCTGCAAGCACAGGTCTTTGTCGAACTGATATGACCTAGCATTATACACGCAGTCTCTATCCACCCACTGAATTTTACAACACCCCTGGGACACAGAGCTTCCAACCACCTGTACTGAATAGCCCTGTTATTACCTGCTTGAGGAGCCAGAATGTCCACGACTCAAGTGAAAGGAACAGCTAAAGGGCAGCTCTCACCCAAGCAGCAGCCGCAGTGGCATCACAAGCCTTGCTATCATAAAAGTATTAACTGTGTAAGAGCACATTAATTGCCATAAACTGTAAAGACAGGAATATCAGGCCCCCATATGCCACTTAAAACAAGTCGGGTTTTTCTTTTGGTTTTGGGTTTAATTTTAGTTGGTTTGGTTTTTTAAAGGTGCTTGCATTCTTCCACTCATTTTCTGGTTCCTGAGCCTTCAAAATACATTCACTCCACATTTTCAAGATGTTTCATACATTTATGATATTAAGGCTAATATTTTCTTTTAAAACCTATTACTTAGTCCTTGGAAATGTTGAAAATGTCAACAGACATGCCATATAAGTCCAGACAGAAGCCACCTTATGTACCACATAGCTACCCAAAATTCCCTCATGATGAAGGTTCTCTTTTTTGTTGTTCTTTTGTTCTCCAGTGGTAATAAATAACAGTAATCCTTTATTCCTTCCCAACTAGGTTGCCCTCAGATCTACCTGGCTTTGCTGAACAGTAGAGCATGAGAAAGTTGCAACCCCTTTCCATTTTCCTCTCTCCTAGTTTCACTTAGTGAGGGATACCAACATTCAACCGTGCTCTACCCATGCTGCTAGCACAGGAAGTCTTACTGGTCTGTTTTATATCATGACTCTGAAATACGATGGTCTAATGCTTGCTTCACAACAGAGGCAGAAATTCTACAAAATGCATTTTTTCCCTCAAAATGTTTTCTTGAAGCTCTGTTCATCACTGTTTATAGGACCTAGTTTGTTGCACAGAACTGAGAAAACCAAACTGCTTTGCAAAACTCTATACATACAGGTTTTTCTGGCAACTGCAATATAGTTTATTCAAAAAGTACAACAGTTATTGCACAGCTAGCATGAGGTACCATGTACTATAGCCCAAGACTGCAAGTTCACATGTTACATTCCTCTTCTGAGCACCTTTTACTACTGCTTCTCCTGTCTCTACTCAGGACTCATAAAAGCACTTTTCATGACTAAACCAATCCACCGTATATTTACTCCTTCCAACAATACATCTGTATGCCAGGAACAGCAGTGTTTACTTATGGACAAAGAGATTTCTATTAATGTCACAATATAAAGAAAGCACTGCACGTATGTATGGAAAAAAAATCAAGCAAAAAAGAATAAAGCTTTCAGCCTTCCCAAGAAGCTGCCATAACATTAAATAGAATTTTGAAAATAATAATATTTTTCCAAAGTTTTTGAATAAATGCAATTCTGTGTGTATCAAATTTGTACAAAATCAATGCAAAGCTTTCCTTTGAATTCTACTCACTTGAAAAAAGAATTGAAGTATGCAATTTCTCTGTTCCTTCTCTCTTTTCCAATCCCTTCACCACCACCACCCCACCACCATTTCTAGCAGAATCCAGTAATCAGTTGCACATTTTTTCAGGATACTGACATTTGGAAACCATTTTAATCTATGGATATAAAAACTCCTTCAGCCACTTTAAGGAAACGTCTACATTATCACTACACTCTAAGATATTGAATTCATAGCCAAAAACTGTATGTTTCATGGGGGTTTTTTGTTTGGTTGTTTTTTTATTTTGGTGGTGGTGGGGGTTGCTTTGGGTTTGGGTTTTTTTTTTTGTTGTTTTTTGTTTGTTTGTGGTTTTTGTTTTGGTGGGGGTTTTTTTGTTTTGTTTTGTTTTTTTAAAGCTGGCTTTGTAGCATTGAAGTTGGTTTTGCAGGAAAACAGTCCCAATAAAGAGAAAAAGAAATTTAAAAAGTCAGTAAAGCATTTGTCTTTCTATAGCATATGTGACATAACTGATTGATGAATATCACTTAATTACTGAAAGTCATCTAGCATAACCTGAAAACTTACATGCAGATCCACTGTTTGTGAGCTATGAAGTACTCAGAGTTCACAGCAACTGCACTTTTTTTGCTTACTTTTGGTAATCTACCTTTGATTCACAGCAGCTTCCTAGCATTCTCTGGCTATACACAGGATTTAAACAGGCCTGATCCTTCTACGGTCACCAGGGTACTAATTCAAAGAGCTCATCCAAAAGTGATTGGATCAAATTTCAGATAATTGTTTCAAGCAGTGACAAATGCACTGATATATTATGACTAGTCTACATTCAGATATTAGATTATAATAAAAACTGAGCCATTCGGCGGGGGGGATTAGGGGTTTTTTCTGCCTATCATGCAAGGAAACAAATGCTTATGGTCTAAATAAAAAAATTACTAAACAAAGAAAATTTGCAGTCCTCATAGCCTCACAACACAGCGGTAGGAAAGTAGTTCCAATTCCTTCACTGAAAGGCTGAGGAAGTCACTTCCCACAGACACTTTCTAAGACAGATGACTGTTAGCCACAGAAACATACAGCTTCCCTCTCCCACTCCAAGATGCACCTTAAAAATAATTTTTTTGTTCTCCAAAGCATAAGGAAATAATAGCATTTGTGACAGGTGTCACATACACAATGTGAAAACCAGGTTTCCTCAGGGATGTGGTACATGGGTGGGTGCTTCAGTGGACTGACTTGTTAACATTATCATTAATCTTCTCTAGTGAGCTTAACCTGCTCTTACAATTCTTAACCGGATGTTGAAGATAAAGTTCCATCCACTTTTCTTCAACCCACATACTAGACAGCCTAACTGCAGAGACCTCTATATCTTACACTTCATCTGTTTAATTTGAAATAAATCCTTCCTTCTTAATTTTATATGTAGGGAAGTTTATAATAGCTTGACATTGCTTTCAGTCACTCTAATCTTCACATTTGTTGTCTGCAGTCAGACCCCAAGGAGGGCAGAACTGGTCTTCATTGTCGTTCAGCATGTAAGCAGCAAAGGCTAGGTTCATCATGTGCTTTGACCCTAAAACTAAAATACCAAAGCCTGAAGGCTACTCTTATTCACCACAGGAAAACAAACAAACAAACCCCAGCATTTCAAGTTATTTGGAAGCATGCAAATGAAAATGAGGATAGGGCATATGCATGCTGAAAGTGTCATCAACACTATCAGAGCCTCCATATAATCCATATCCTATTGATAAAACTTTATATATGTAATTTTAAGAATAACTTTTTCTTTGAACTCATGAAGGCCAGAAACTTGCTTTTGTAATGCAACTGCTGAAATGTTGTTCATATCACATGATTTCAGGAGCTGCTATCTAAGAGGACTTCAAACATGCAAAGTGAGAGGCACACAGAAGGCTGCCTATTTCAACAATTCATCTAACTGTACAACTTGTTATCAGACAACAGTATTAAAGAAAAATCTACAGTCTATCTTGTTTAAGTAATAAAAATAAATCTTGCTATAACAGAGCAGAGCTCACCACAGTGTCCTCTTTCCACTAAGATAAATTAGATGGTGGTGGTGCTCTCTGTGTAGAAACTGGATGCACTGTGACGTGATGGGACACAAATCCCATGCACCACTCGGGAAGATGCTCAGAGTGTCTCTTTGCATGGGTAGTACATCAAATGTATTCAAAGAAAGCAGGTACATTTAAGAAGCAATCTTTTGAGTATATTTCTATAAAGAATTGGCTCTGCTAATTTCCTCCCATACTTAAGCCTGAAATTGTCTCTGTATTTGGGGTTATATTCCATCATGTGCTGTTAATACAAAGTCCATGCTTTCTGTTGTCAAAGACAGCACAAACCTTTTCCATCATTTCATTAACTGAAAATGTTGCATTGCCTTCCTAAAATCATTCATCTGAAGAAAATGCCTTCTTAAAAACAAAACAAACTCCCCCCCCCAAAAAAAAAAAAAAACAGAAGGAGAAAAAAAAGAAAAAAAACAACCAAAAAACCCCTAACCCGCAAAACAAGCAAGCAAACACAGGTCAATTTATCACTGTTGGGTATCTCTTCTGTAAAATGAGTAGAGATACTGATCCCTAGTAGAATCATATCTGTCCTGAACTATTCATATCACACATCTATTATCACTAAGAAATCCAGTTCTTTTGAAGGGGTTGAAGTTAACAACTTTCTGAACTGTTCCTTCCCTTGGCATACTGCACAGACATCTACCATATGTATATCACGGCATTCTGCCTTAGATTATGTCACTGCTAAAAATCAAAGGTCTGTCACTCTTCATTTTAACAACACATATGCCACATGCATAATGACTGCAACGACTTTAGTTTTGCTCATTTAAATAAAATGTTTGGTTATAAATTAGTGGGATAGACAAGATACTTCAATTACCCAGTATTCCACCTTTAATGGCAAAGAAGATTTAACGGTTGCAATTAATTTTATCTGTTTATTTACAAATCAATAAGTATTCCCTGGCATACTTCACCTTTCTTTAGCATCTAGAGGCCTCAGCTAAGATGAGATTCCTATTGGAGAAATGTAAAGACTATGACCAACTAAAACAATAAACAAGTCATGAAATGCATGGAACAAATGAAAGCTTATGTATGTCCTATATGGTTTTTCACAGATGGGAAGTGAAGACACAGTGAGTTACAGTAAGATTTTTCAATAGCATAAACAATTTTGTAGTAGTTTCTGTAGGTCAAATTGAAAAATGTAAATGATACAGATAATCAGTTTCAGATTTTTCTTATCTCAGTCCAGAAATAGATAATCAGTTTTAGATCTTCATATCTCAGTCCAGAATCTTAAATGATATCCTAATAATTTTCAAGAAACATTATCTCTAAAACAGCAACTTAAATCACTGGCTGAAAGAGCTTATTTTTTTAATCCAATAATATAACTTCTGATACCTTCATTATTTCATAACAATTCCATTTCTCAGAATTATCGAGCATGATTGAAATTACTGCTGTGACACATTTCCTTTTTTCAGTTGTGTACTCTTACTAAGAAGTCATATATCAGAAAAGGGTCCAACATTTGTACCTACCAAAGCTGTGCATTACTGGAACTACCTTGGAAAGATCTTTGATGGGATTTTTGTTCTTTTGTTTTTACCCTATTTGTTGAAAGGCAATTGTTGGTATTTGGTAAAGTTGTTACAATAAAGGAGTTGTTTTTACAACCAGTTTATACAAGTGTTCTGCCTCACAGAACCCAGGGTATGGCACATGTTCATTAAGAAATTTATTTCGTATCCCTTACAGGTTCCCTTTCATCCACATTAACATGTTTGTGCTTCTGTTGCAGGAGTTTCATAAGCTAGTTTCACCAACTGAAAACTATCATTACTATAATTTTAGCACTGCTTTCTTTAAGTGGTAAAACAGATTAAGATGAGCTGGGAGACCCCACTAACATGAAGATAATCTGATGAATTTTGGCTGCATATTCCACCTATCATTTACAAAAAGTGAGGTGGACCAAGTATATATTGAACACAAATGATTCAACTTCTTAATTTCATTGCACGTTGTCATTATAATTGCAAACATTCTGGCTATCTATCCACCTTATTAGCTCATCTGTAACAAACAACTGCATAAAAGCACATTGTTCCGTGAGGAATACAGTTGAATGATTTTTGTAATATTTTTCCCATATCCTTTTGAAAAAGTCTTGAAAATACTTGTAATTATATGTGATTAATTTTTTTGAAGTTTATTTTCTCTCAAATCCAATTAGAAATCTCAAAAATAGCACAGTATTGTTGCTTACCTAACACCAACATCAGCTGTAATTAAAGTTGTAAGACAGCAATTGGAAGATTTTGCCAGAGGCTAGTTCTATTAATAGATACTGCAAAGATTGTGTCTTAATATAAAAATCATTAAAATATATAGCATTCCCAGTCTTCTCTGTCTTGACAACATATTATTTCTTTGAACTGGACAAAATTAGACTCATCATTTAGCTTCTTGACGGCAAGAAAGTATTCAGATAAACCAAATCAGCTGTGGTCCTCAGTGCGCTAACTGTTCCAAAAAGGTGGCCACTATCACGAAGACAAGTTTACTGTAAGCTAGGGAAAAGGAAAATAAAGAGCAATCGAACATGCAGAATGATGCTCTGGGCTAAGAAACTGAGCTGATAAGCCTTGAACCAACGTCAGGAGCACAGAGCCTACTAGGGTTCATCATTGCGCATTCTGGCCCACAGGACACTTTTCTCCTACAGAGAAGCATCGTGGACATCATTCATTTTGAAGCTGTGCAGTTCACCAGCATGGAAACATAAGAGTGGAATGGAGATAATCTGAAAGACAATATTTCGCTAACTTATACCTCAGAAGAAATGAAAACATAGCTGATAGCAACAAAATAAACAAGGCCTATACTTCTGTGCTATCCTGATACTGAGACACCTATGAAGTTGCATTTAAAGTTCTTTTTCCTTTATATTTACCCTTAAATAAGAATAGTATTGAAATAGTAGAAAATAGTATTTTAAACATTGAAGAAACTATCCTGAGGCATTATATTTTTCCGGTATGAAAACCGGTTCCAGAACTACAGACTGTTAAGAGGTTTTCTTTAATAATATGGTTATTGCTACTTTGAATATTTTTACCTATTTTTTAACTTCCATGCGCTGCTAATAAGCAAGACCTGCTGAATACATCTGCAAGCTGAGTAACTGAGATACAAAGCACTCATTACACCATTGCCATTGAGGACGTAAAAACATTTAACTGATACCAGCTGTAAATACATACGACATAACCATCTCCACAAGCTGCCTTTAAAAATTTCTAAAGTGTCAGACATCAGAGCAGATATTTATCCTCTACATATACGTAAAAGCCCAATTCTGCCAACAATGGTTTTGTTGGCATGTACAAGAAATATAGGACTGGATAACAGAAATGTGGGTATAATATTAGCTATAGTCATAAAACCGTACACCGACATGAGTATTTGCCAAGCATTATGTCATAGAGAAATCTAGTTTCAGTTTTAAAGCAAACAATCGCGTATTCTGAAATGAGAGCACCCTGAATTAGTCATTTCCATTAAAACTATGAAGTAGAATTGCCTAGCAACCAAGAAAATTAATTCAGAGATTAAAATAAACACTGTGACACTGACAGAGCAACTGCTATTCTATCCCAACAACCATAAAGACACTCAGAAAAGAGGCTAGTGTTTCCTTAATTTTTCTTAACAAAGGAAAAACAAACAATTTGATAAAATGAGTCATAACGGACAAAGAATAAAAACAAACAGTCAAAGCAATTGCATAAAGCAAATGCAAATAATTGCCCTCTTTTTACATAACATCATTAAAATGAAAAATACAGAATTTTTTTTCCATATTCTGACAATAGTGAACAAATTGCTGTGGATGTTTCTAACATGCTTTCCCACTTACAAGGAGCAAATTTGTTTCATTGCATTCATTCAATGCAACTATTCCATATTTTAGCACCTACTAGCTTAATTTATTACAGAATTTATTGCCATGCCTACCTGAAAAAAAAAAAAAAAAAACCACAAAAAAAACCAACCTCTGCAGCATTATTACCCACTACTACCCCTAGTCAAATTATTCCTCATCACATTTCTGTAGGGAAGCTTTTAAATTACAGAGTTTATCACACTGAGGTTGCTATGGAAAAAAACCCATAACAGATTAAGGACAGTAAGGATGACTGCAGTAATTTAGTTTAACGACTGCTACTCTTGTATTGCTTGTTACATCTGGGCCATTGTGTAATTCATTGTCCCTGAAGGACTACAAAAAGCCTAGGAAAATTATCCCTTTAGAAATACAACCACCACATTCTGTAGCAACATTGAAGTCTATCGCCTTGTCAGGATATTAGAGGAATGATTACAGATCAGCGATTCCTGAGTGGCAGTATTTTCAGACCTCTAGTAGTAGACAGTTCATCTTTACAGCTTGAGGTACAGAGTTTGTACACACTCAAAAAGAGATCACGAATTATGAAGGCAAGAAGAACCAAAAGAGAAAAATGAGATGCCAGAGGATATCACAAGATTTAGAAACTACAGTAGCTGCATCAAATCTAGTTGAATGTACATTAAAGATAATAATAAAAGTAAAATAATATGAGAAATAAATCAAGACAGATACATAGGAATAACTGTGTATTAGAAGGTAAGTCCCCAGGCATGGATCTAATTGTACTCTTCTGTCAGGAAAGAACAGGGTATTTCAGCTCTTTGGTTGTGTATAATATTCACAAAATACACCCACAGCTAGCTACAGGTGCTTTAAAGTCTTCAAATCTGCATATTCCAATCATAGTCAAGAAAGGCAGAGGTGTCCGAATTGGATTATAGAAGTTAAGGCTGTCAATAAATATGTAATAAAGTACACATTTTCATCTTCTAGAAGGGGGTATGGACAGGTAATAATGGAAGGATATCTGTTGGAAGCACAGGCAATACAGATGGTATGGGCATGTGTAACAGATCAAAATGAAGAAAATATTAACAGGAAAAGTCCCCCATGTGCAAACACATTCATAGGGCCAATAAAAGACCCTAAATGTCCATAACAGATTCCCTTGTGTCTTAAATATTTAATGACTGTACCAGATGGGGAGGGGGGAGAAAAATGTCTTATCTCAACCATTAGCATAAACACAGCTGACCTAAAAAGACCTACTCACTGCTAGGTTATAATTACTCCAGCATTTTCACTAGTGAACAATGTTCATAAGTCTAGAATAATTTTGAAAGATGACATCTCTGAGAAATGGTAGCCTGCATATGCTCTTGAATAGCTGAAATAAATTCTTTTTATTTTCTGGCCTTTGTGCCACATGCCATGAGTGTCATTGTAGTATAGTACAAAGTTTACTGAGTTTAATAAACTCAGGATAATCACAGTAATAAGCACTTTTTTTGATTAATGTTACCTATATGATAGAAAGCTAGCAGATACTCCTGCAAATTCTACACGTAGCTGACAATACTATCTTTTTCCTCTAAGTTTTTTTAACAGGACATTTTATATGGCAAAAATCTCAAACACCCATTTTCTGTGTTCACACTAGACATTGCCAGGGTCCAGAACCTTGTAATAACAGAAAGCCTTGCAACAGACTCTCAGTTCAGAAGGATTTATCAAATACCTACACCACTCTATCCCGCAAAACACAGGCAACCAACCAACACGCTACTTCAGACCTGCATTAAAGACCAAAAGTCTCACCTAGTTCATTACAAGAGGACAGTGAGAAGGCTAACACCAGTGTTAGTCCTTGCACTAGAAGCAGGCATTTAATGAAATTAGACCCCCAGATAATCTTAGAAAGGAGACCATGACCATGTAGCAGAGAAAAAAAAAAAAGAAGGTCACTAGTAGCCTGCCTTGGGGAAAATTCTATCTGCACTGTAAATTTGATGTTCAGCTTGGCTTAAGCATGGGAACAAGACACAGTAGCAAAATATTTTGATACCACTAGAAGGTCCAGTATTACCCTGTCCAAGAGTGAATCCAAATTCTAGTGATTCTAAGGAAAGCCACAAACAAACTCCCTTAAAAATTAAAACAGCCCAGAAGAAAAGAATAATAATTTATTGGAACCTTCAAACAGCCACAGGAGACCTCAAAGCATATTAATCTACTGTAATACCATGCAAAACAAACAAAAAAACCCAGCTGATCAACAAACTCCATTCAACCTTCCTTCCAGTCTCCTTTCAGACCCTATTAATTTGCATCATCATATCCTCTCACAGATTTCCTGCCAAAAACCTGACAGCTACATGCAAATTACCCCATGGCATTGTTAGCTCTTAATTTTAAAGACTATGCATGTGCTTCCTTTCTGTTTATGTGAATAATTGGTATAATACCAATGAGATTACTCACAGTGGATGACATCAAATATGTACATATATATCTTTGCAGAATCAGAGCCTTGGTCATTGATTTTCCAGATTTTGAGTTCATATATGTCTATAATTTTAGAAGCATTATATTACCCTAAAATCAAAGGCAATATATGCATTCACAAGCAAATCTTACTCATTTCTACAAGATTAGTGGATAGTGTGAATGAAAGTGGCCCTTCATACACCACTAGGACTACAAATTTTGTAGCAAATATAGTCAAGACTAAATAGAAAAAAGTTCTATGGTTCAGAGGAGTAGATCTCAAGCTAATTAAGAGTATTTGGAAAACAAGATACTGTTTCAGTTCAATTTAGTTCAGCCATCCAGTTAAGTAACATGGCAATAAGATGCTTTTGAATAGCGTGAGAACCAAAGAGAATCTGCAGGTGTTTGTAAGGAACTGCAACCTCCTACTAAGAGTAAAGGCAGGGGGAAAGCATGGTTATGGTTATTTGTAACGTTAAAAGTGTATGTTGATCAGAAGTAGATAGGTAACATACTCAGACTATTTCATGAGTAAATCACTGTATTTGTGTCATTCAGCTAGAAAAGTAAGTTCCATTTCTATATACGAGTGGTTTATCAACAAGTCACGAACAAAGGCAAACCATGTTAAGTGGGAACCATTTCACGCTAAAGCTACTCAGTTTAAAAATCAATAATACAACATTCAGTAATATAATTGAATACCTTTATGAACAACACAGTGTCCAGTAGTCAATGGTCCCATTCTCAAGGCAATTTCAAACATTTACTTTTATCCTCGGTTATGCACATTGAGTTACTATTTACAATGACTTAGGAACCTACTACACCCATAAGTTCAAGTACATGCTCTTTATTGGTATATAACCTTTATGAAAAACACTATCTTTTAAATGTTTATAAGTTCTTTTGTTCAAATTCAATATGTTATTGATTTTATCATTATCAGTAAAAATAAAAATCTGTTTATGGGCATCTGCTCAATTAAGGTTTTTCACAATGAACTAATCCAATAGCCAGAGAGGTTGAATTCAGGCTCACTGCACCCAGTTGCAATTACGGCATCCCCTTTCTTCTACTACAGCTACTTGACATGTTTAACATTGTACTTATGTAGGGCACAGAAGCATTTGTCTGCTCTGAGCGACAGCAGCACCTTCTGCTCAGTTATTCCCCACCTCCTCCATTGAAAAGGGAGCATATCAAACATGGGCATCCCAGATACCAGATCCGGCCTCCAAGTTGCACCATGAACATGGTAAATAAATTGTGCAGAAGAACACAGTTAGAAATATAATCTTCACCACACAGGTCATAGCAGACCAGGAAAGAGCAAGACATTGCTGAATATAAATCACTTTGTACATACGACATAAGGACACAATATGGTATTTAACTGGTAAAAGACAAAGATAAATTTCCTGGAAAGGTTAAGGTAACTTTAGGACATCTATTGCCATTCACTAACAGGGAAGGCAATCCTCCACTGAATGACTTCACAAGCAGTTAGGTAACCCACAAACTGTCCCATCAGATCCCTCTTGATCTTTCACAAGTATGCCTCCCTCTGGAACAAGTGTCCTTCTATGTCCTCTAATAAATAAATATTAATTCTCCTGTAGTAAGGAAGGGTCAATGCTCTGTTTTATTACTTGAACTGCATCTTTCATTCTCCTTATCCAATAGGAACATCTCAGAATTTTCAGTTCTTGGCAGTATTACCAAAGGTTTATCACAAAACTCAACACCATAAAAAAATTATTCAGAGAGGAATCTACCAGTAGGCTTTTTACATAGGTCTTTGGCAGAATGCCTAGAATGCCATGAAATTCAAGGTGTTCCATAAATTTCCAGATCATATTCTCAGGCTGTTTGGGCTTTGTGGATCAAAATGCATGACTCCAATTCTCTCAAAAGACCAAGGAGATTACCAGGTAAAACCTGAAATATGGGAGGCTTACTAATATCTGCAATGTACTTCTATAAACTAGCTAGTTTCTTTGGGGCTTTGTATGCCACCATACTATCTAGAGTCTGAGCTTTTTTTCCAAAAGATATCAGAAAGAAAACTACCCAAAACTGCAAATGTTTGCCAATGTGAAATGTTAAAGACCAGTCTTAAGACTTACAACTTATTTACTGATAGAACAGGAACAATAGAACTAGGAACAGTGCTAACTTTTCCATGTCCTTCCCCCTCTAGTGCATACTTGGAGGATTCCCCTCAGCAGCCTGCATAAGGTCTTGCCCACCACAGCTACCACAGCATTAACTTTTGCATGCAGATTCCAGCCTGTAAGTATTAAGACCTCCCAAAGCATTCAAGTACTGTTAGTAACTTGCACTATGTCAGAGAAGATGATCTTTTGAAGGTTGAAGTGAGATGTGTAATAGGAGGATAAGAGAGATGGAGAGCAAACAATTTGACAGGTGGAAGTAGACCACCGCAGGATATATGTATTAGCTTTCTTCTGGAGAGGTAAGGATCAGAGCTCTGTGCCATCCAAGCCAAGAAATAAGTACCTGGCTTGGACAGGTTTCCTCATCTATCCCTTGAGATACCAATCAATACCATGACATCAAAAACTCAGGATTTACTCCTGTATAAAAATATGCAAGCCTAACTTCTTAGCTACAGCCAAACACGTCCTCACTTGAGAGCTGCAAAGACACACCTCAACCTCGTCCCACAGTTGTTTTCTAAAAGCTTTTAAATTGATTCAAAATTATGCCAGCTGCTTACTATTGCATATTGCTTAATAGAATAAGAGAAGATTTGGTGGGGAATCAAGGGGTGGCAGACTTTGATGAATTATGTAAAGAAAGCTAAGCTGAGTCATCAGTAGTGGAGGGTGCCACTATACTGTGGAGCCTCCCACACTGGCTACATCACCTTGTTAAGCAATGGTACAGCAGTACCAGCTTCCTTCAACAGAGAAACTAGGCCAACAGGTCAACTGTGATAACTCTTTCCCATGAATGTGAAGTGATATACTTCCCTTTTCCAACTAAGAGAATCTTTCCTATTTCTTATCACTTTAAGATAAAACCAAACTTGCTCTCCCTCTTTCCCTCACCCATGCATAACTTCAAAATAGTTAGAAAGTGCCCACAGTTACAATAACACCATAGTAATATTGCCATAGCAATATTATAATATTACCAATATAGCCATGAACGTAAGCATGGCAAAAGTTTTACTTGGGGAAAATGTGTTTAAGTTAAATGTTCACTATTTTAAAAAGATAATCTGAATTCATGCTTCTAATAACTTTCTAGGTAAAACTTCTCAAATGTTTTATTTGCCAACATATTTAATCTGCAAATAGCAATCTAATACTACTCTGTTCTACTTGTGTTTTGGTTGAATTTGGGAGCTTTTTAAAGTTTAAAATTATTGACTTTTATATCATTATATCAACATCATAAGAGATTTTAAAATTTTTTCTTCAGAGACTAGAACATAAATATTTGGAAACCATTTAAAAACACTCTAGTTTACAACACACATTTTATTTATAAAGAAACTCCTATAATTTTCATCAAGGTCTTCTATAGGCGTTGTCTGAAAGATCAAATGTTAGTATCTTGCATTCTTTTAATTCAAATATTGTCTTCCTCTATTTCCATAACAATTTCAAACTTCTGAATTCCTCCAAAGGTCTTTCAAATTATATTGCTTATTCCTCTCTCCTTTTCGTCATATTGCCTCTCTTCAATGTCTATCAGCATAATCATGTCTACCTTTTTCCCCATTGTGCCTTAATGCAAAGCAATCCCTGCTTAATCACTTCACTATGCTACTATACTCTCCTCCTTCAAATTCCTCCTTAATGTCCAATTTTACCTATATAAAATCATCCTGCTGCAGATTGAGAAGTAGGATGTGACCAGCTATGATAATTAATAAACATGCAGCACTTGTCATCTTATATCACATGTTCCCACAAGAAACTAAAAAATGTTGTAGAATTTCATTTCCATGCCTTCCAAATGCTAAAAAGAAAGTGCTTCCACAGAAAATTGAAAAGCAGGACAGCAGTAAAAGAGCTACTTTTTTTTTTTTTAAATAAAACACACATTCTTGGGGTACAAATGGGAACATACTGAGAAGTGAGGAATGCTTACTGGAACTGCAGACTATATTTCACCTGAGTTTTATTTACACTCTGGCAATAGTACCTTCCTGCACCAGAACTACAGCAAATGCATGTCTTCCCTCACACCACTATTAAAAAGACATATTTTTGTTAAAATTCATACTAAAGTTGTGATCATCATTTGCCGTACAATTGTATTGTCATTACTACTGGAGAAAAAAAAAAGAAAAATTCACTATGTGAACCAAATAAAAATTCTTCAGAAACTGTCCAAGTGCAAATATCAGGGGTATTACTAATGAAAAATGAAGAGTAAACATTGCACTTGTAGTAGCTGTGATATTTTAGCAACTGTTACTTGGAACAATGTTGTCCCAGATGGCTGCAGTATAAGTTTTGGGAGGACCACTGAAGTCCTATATGATGACTAGTAAGAAGGAGATTAAAATATTTGGGGGGAAAAAGAAAAAAAAAAGAAAATTTAGTCTTCTTGAAACTAGTGTACTGTAGTATGAGAGTTGGCATGGACAAGCTAGCAGAATACTTAAGCCATTTTTGTGGCAGTGGCCTTCCTTCATAAAGCCCGAGAGCATATGTGCACAAAAATTCACAGTTTTGATATTTGGTGTTTATCTTTGACCCTCACAGTTTTGATGCTCTGAGTTTGATCACTCTGCAGCTGAGAAAATGACAAGACTTATTTCTCATTTCTACATACTGGGATTGAAGTCTGAGTAATTCCCCATCCCCTCCAAGCAAGAGATTTGTAACAACACATCAATGTAGGACTTGCTGGCCTGTCTCAGAAATCAGTCTCATGATAAGACATGTAGGAATTACGCATTTTAGTCTCATGCATTGGCTGAAAATTTTTCTGAAATAGAGTTGTTAATGGTATATTAGCTGACAAAGTATTTGATATAAGGTCAATATTTACCTTTGTCTTTTTTATGTTCTGATTTTCAGTGGCCATCAGGTGCTTATATAATTTGTGTGGTTTTTGTTTTGTTTTTTTTTAATGAAATCATACACAGCATCTACAATCTGAAGCAGAACACCTCAAAGGTGTGGGTTGTTTTGTTTTCTTATTTTCTACTTAATCCTCTGTATAAAACTATTAGGAAGAAAGTGCATATTCCCACCTGTTTATATAGGTAGAATTAACAGTTCAAAACTATCCTATCAAGAAAGCAAACACTGTCATTATGTGAGGCCAGCAGCATCCCATACACTCTTCCATCTTGAATTTTAGTGCAGCCACAGGCAACTCAAACAGGTTAAAAATTGCATTGTCAAAATTGTTTGAGGTACTTACCAGAAATGAATGTATAGTCACGAAATAAAATGAATAATTTTTAGATATTAGAGATATCAATCCCTTAATCCTTCTCCATAAGGGGCCTAAGTACTAAGCTGAATCAAATTTGTTTTTGCTATATGTAGAGTATTGTTTTGTCATTACTGAATGCTTATTTTTTCAGAGTAATTAGAAACCCAAAATACCCCTTTTCCCCCAAAGTGAGCCTTTACTTGCACAAACTGTAGAAAAAATTTTTATAAATTTATATTGCTGTTTTGATATAGTATTTTTTCAACAACTTGTATAAATTAATAATTTCAAATATATTAAATACTTTTTTCTAAGCATTTATACCTCTTATGAACTATCTTATTTCTAAAGTAGTGTATTTATGAAATTGACATACAAGTGTCAAAATTACCATGAAGACTTAAATTCTCACACATTGAATTGAGGATTCCATCTGCCTTAGGGCAGTTGGAATACTTTTTGCCCTGTAAGAATACATATAAAAGTATAATTGGGTCCTATTAATGCTGGATTTTCATGCCTAATGACTAGTATGGTGTTAAGCCTGTAAGAAATACAAAGTTTTCTACTATTAACAGAGACATTTCAATGTTAAAGATTAAAAAAGCAAGCACGACTAAATTTATTTACATCATTATCTGTTAATAGAAGCCTAATGTATTGAATAATAACATATTTTTAAATTACAGCTCTGGAACTCACTGCTCCTAGTCTAAGAATATTCAGTAAGGTAGTCTATAGTTACTACATAAAGGAGAATAACTTTTACAATATTAGAACAATTACAGCAAATTCATATTGAATGTTATTGCCTTTTTCTTTAATAAACCTCATTGATTAACTGCTAAGGAGTATTAAGCAGGAAATATACTGAGATACTTTGCCAGATGCTAAAATTTACTTCCATATTTAACATTGATTAAGAAGGAAAAATTTTTACTCTGCTACTGAGTTTGTGATTGTCAAATGAATGAGTATTTTATCTGAGACTCCTACTATACACACACATTTTTAAGAACAGGCAACAATAAACATGACAGAAGTTAAGACCATTCTACTCTGAAGGAACTTGTAAAAATCCAATCTGAACACAAGCTTGGGAACTGAGAGCAGAATTGAAAATATATTCCCAAAGGAAATAGAGATTGACCTCTGCCCAGCATGTTTTCTTTAAGAATCAAGCATTGCAAATCCAGGTTTTGTGTGACAAATATCAGTCAGCAAATGTCTACTACTTCCTACTTGTAAGGCCAAATTTGAAAACTGTTTCCAAATTGCTCATAAAACTGATGGTACTTCAGGCGTCCTATAAGACTAGACAGAGTAGTAACAACATAAAAAGGATCTAACTGAAGATACAAACATGGCTCACTTAGTGTGGCATTCACATTAAAGAACAGAAAATAATTCCTCAGCTTTATTTAGAAGTATAGTCAACAAAAAAAAAAAGTGCAAAATATTGAGATTTGCTAATTTTTAACTAACCTTCTAACAATAATCAAATGCGAAACTAGACAACTGTTCTCTTTTAGATAAAAAGATTTAGAAGACTAACTTGCAAAGGATGCCAGCAATGTTTTGACTATTTGGTTTTTGGTTTATTTCTTAATATGAAATAAAAATCAACACTCTCTTCTAATCTATAGTTTCCTACTAACTCAGAGTCTACCATTTTCCAAAAAGTACTGAAGTAAAAAGCAGCAATTCAACCTCTCATGGCTGAAGAAGCAGAGACTGTATATACAGGTTACTGATATCTTTGACTCCTTATCACTTTCTTCTATAACTCTGCTTAAAGCTCTCCTTTACTGTCATGCTGTGGAACAAACAAAAAAAGCCTTGATAACAGGCTGTAGATCCACCTAAATCACTAATGCAGACCAAATACTAACTCATAGTTTATTTTCTAGTATTCAACCATTTCTTGTCACAATAATATTATGGGGTTTTTTTGCTATCCTACCAGTAGAACCTTATCTATGTTTGTTAGGTATACTACAGCCAAGAGAGCTTAACCAAAATTAGCTATTCCTCATGTTTGCTGCTGTACAAACACAGATGCTACATCCATTCCCAAGAGTTTATTTTATAAAGGAGCTCAAACTACAAAATGAAGTTACAGATGAACCATAAAAAAGGCACATTTATCTTTAATTTAGTGCAAGTGATACAAGTACATCTTGCTGTGCTACAGAATGTTTCTTTTTTCTGAAATAGGTAAGTGGTGAGAATAATCAAACTCCAGTGTGCCAAGTCTCACACAATGCAAAAAATTACAGGGCCTGCCCTCTGAAAAGTTTCATATTGGGATGAATGCTGAGGGTTGGGGACATCCTTGCAGTCTTCTGCTTTCACAAGGTAAAACGTCTTCTGCAGGAACTGGACCAGTATCTTTTTCCACATAGCAAAGCTAACACAATTTGACGTCATTGTCTTTTGAACACTGGCAGTTGAGACCTACCACTGACACATGCAAATTTATGCATGAGGTTTTCAAAATTAGTATGCATCCCTGAAGACATCAGTGAAACTTCTGCTTCTAAGTGGAGCTGATCATTTTTGAAAAATAAACCAGTCAAATAAATTACAGGCCTTAGTTATCCTGGGTTTTCCAGACAGCAAATTTGCAATCAAAGCTCTCAGCTTGTTACAGCTCTAGGCACGTAGCATAATGTCAGTATTATGGAAATTGTGAACAAGTTGATATTTCTGAGGTGTTATGACTTTTTACTTTGTTAGAATATATTCTTAGTATTCCCATGTAGCTTACATTTCAGCCAGAATTTCTCTGCACTTTCAGTTCCTGGACAGCTACAGACAGCTGCGGAGCAAGTACCTTTGAAACCTCCTCCCCAGCCTGTACTGGCTTGCAAGCAAAGGAAATGATGTATCAAGGAAAAAAAGGAGAGGCAGGGAACAAGTCTTCTAATACTTTAAAACAGAAAATGAATTAATACAAATTATTGTTGGCTTCAGTTTTTACAGTTTTACATATGAAAGCTTCTAGACAACAGCACTATCTCAATTTCCNGAGGCCAGGGGAGAAGATTTCCATTTCTGGTTTCTAACCATTGCTTTGAACTATACAGTTTCTAATGATTAATTATTCTCAGAAAAACAGATGTAATATATTTCCCTGATGACAATTTTCCAAGACGCAGCCATAAACAAATCATAAGTGTTAAACACTAGAATGTATAAAGATTGTGTAAGGCAGAAGGTCATTATTTGGAACAACTACGGTAAGAATTATGTTTTCACTTATCGATATCTTATTGTATAAAATTCTCTAAAATATCAAGACCTCCAAATCTGAAAGCCTCTTATAAGAGCTATGATTATCATATTTATGAAATGCATCAATATGAAACTATTCACTTCCATCATGGCTGCTAGCAAGACATAATGCTGTTCAGTGGGAGGTTCAAAGCAGCTGCTGTGAAGAGCAGAGAAGTTGATAAGCAGTGACAATTTATACTCCCATTGATTTTGTAGAAAGCAGAGGAGAAGGAAAGAAAGAAAGAAACAGTTCCACTCAAGATGGCAGGAGGATGAAAATTAGAATAAATGAATTACAATTAAAGTTGTTGGGACACTACATTTAGAAAAACTAGTCCAGATGACCTGGAACTATACTATGGATATCAACTAAATACATAATAGATCATGCTAAATGAAAGCAAGAAGAAAAACAACCAGTAACTATGAAAGAAGTATCAAGTCATACTAGTATAACAGTCAATATTTTTTTAAGTGCAAAGAGCAAACCTTAGAGATCGGTGGTTTAATAATCATCCCTATACTTTACCATAATCCCAACATTGTATTGAAGCACCACCAAAAAAAATGAAAAATGAAAATATGAAAATGAAAATATTTTCATTTTCCTCCTGAATTGTAAATTTTCTTTAAACTCTTAGAACGCATTTTAAAAGTTGTCATAATTCAAAATGGGAACATGACAATTTGACACGACAGGTTCGCAGGTATGGTCACAGCAACTAAGCAACATCCCCTTCCACATCAATAAGGAAAAATGCATATAATTTATGAGCTCTTAACATTCTCCTGTCACTATCTGTGATGACAGCTGGGTACCACTAAAGGGAAAAAAGGCTGCACACATGGCATTGTAAATGGGGGGGTGGGGGTAAGTAGTCTTAGCTGTTGTAATCACACTATTAATCACACTATTTTGAGTGGCTATTGGTCATTCAGCTGCTTATCATATGAACAATGAGGACACAGTTTATCAATAACAACATGTTTTTCTAGCATAGAAAATTACTCCTTATTCTCTGATTTCCCCCCCCCCCCCCCAATAAGAATTTAGGGATTTTGAATTTCACACTGTTTCTTCAGGCAATCATTCAGCATCAATGAAGTATTTTGATTCAGTGGTTAAACAGTTCAATTCACTTGTTTTAAGTAGAAAAAAAAATGCATTTCAGACTTTTAAAAAAGCATATCTTCAATTTTTAAACATAAAGCCCACTAAATAATTTAAGCCATACAATAAAAGTATTGATTTTACCTTCAGGAAAAAAGAAAAACAAAAAGAAAAAAGACAACCCTGAAATGTCTTGTACTTCCCCATTATTTCTTCCATCTGCAAATAACAAAATTCAACTGAAGAAACTGCTGAAATCACAACCAGATACTAATCTATTTATCTATAAGCATAAGCATGTATACATATAGAGGGGGCATACCCTCCCCTTCAGTCTTCTCATGAAGATCTACTGTGCATCTAGATCAAGTTAAGACCATAAACAATTCAAAGCTGCATTCTGTTTAAATGGGTCACTTATAATGAGAAAGCATGACATTTACATGTAGAAAGCAGATTGATCAGGGAGCAGAAAAACAAAATATGGCATCAGCGCAGACAAAAATATGCCTTTACAGGCAATTTATATTAAATGATTTGGTGAGTTCCTAAATCCTTCTCAAAAATGGAGGTGAATTCAAAATAGATGTAAAATGAAGAGTATATGCTATTTTATGCGGCAAATATTCACTAGGAGTACCCTTTGTGCTTGCAGTAATTTAAAAAGAAAAAAACTTGGTTCCTTTCACTACTGTAATGTCGCTTGTACAAAATAACACAAGAGAAAATATTAAAACCACTCTTTCTCAGAGATTCACAATTTAATAAACAGTCTGCAATAATTTTAAATTGCACATTTCAGTGCTAACACATCCCATCACGTTCAGGTATTTTCAACTTGACCAGAGCCAGTGGAACAGAAATGCTCTGGACACGCTGTGTACATACTGCTAAAGCAATTTCAGCTGCAACATGCAAAATGAATTTCAGCAAAATGCAAATCTGTACAAAGCAAATATTAGCACTATTGCAAGGCTGCTTCAACACATAGCAAATCAAAAGTGAGGAAAAAAAGACAGATGGAAATTTCAATACTGCCTAAATATACACAAAATATACCAAATGTCTTTGTTCAGTCTGGACTCTCATTCAAGGTGTAAGCACTGGTTACATTGCTAGATATCCAACTGCAAGTGGCTTCAAATATTGTGTGAGTAGCTCTCTCATAGTTCACACTAGACTGCCTTGACCCAGCTAGACAAGCGTGAAAACATGAAATAAATGACGGTTAACAAAGACTGGTCTGGGAAGCAGGCTGCATTAAAAACTTGCAATATTATTAATAGAGATGTAAAATTTGCTATTTAGATTCTTTTAATGCTAGATACCAGATGACAGTCACTATATTAATGCTAGGTGCTATTGCAGAGACACAAATGAAGTAAACGGTATGGGGGGGGGGAAATCTTCCCCCATCTGCCACATAAGGAATATTCACTAACCTTACAGCATGCTGCTAAAGCAAATAAGGAACTGCAAAATCATTATCTCCTTGCAAAGAGAAAGCAATTTTATCACAATACCTTTCTGTGTTTGTCCCTCTTCCATATTCTCTTCCATGGCTACCTTTCTTCACTAGAAACAGCTACAGAGAATTAATCAAAAGCTTCAGTCAGATGTAGGAAAAAGTGTGGATTTTTTTTTCCCTGGGAAGCTCCAACAGCAGAGGCTTAGGCAAGTCCTCAGAGCTTAGCTAAGGCTCCCTCACTCTCCTTGTTTGCTGGGAGACAGGCTGTCAAGTGTAATTTCATTCAAATTACTCTTCCGTGAAGATTATCAATTTTTCTTCTCAAAGCTGCCCATTGTGTACCACTGTAAGCAGGTATTCAAATGAACAGCCTGTGAATTTTGGGGGGAAATTTGGTCTGACCCCTTATGGCAATGACACCAATTCATAAGCCTCACTTTGCATATAAAACAGAAAAAAGAAATCGAGATTTGTATTGAAATCTGTGTTTTAAATTGGAAACAGGCTGTACTGAAAACAGATGGAGGGGTGTCCTCCTAACGGGAAGCAGACCACCAACCCATAATTCCCCCTATTTGCTACTGAAGTGGGAAAGCCCAGATGCCTGTGGGTTCTTTATGCTGTATTACTTGTCTTTCTCTCTCGCTCTCTCTCCCCCGCCTCTCTCTCCCTCCTCCTGTATCAGCACATTTAAGAATAATATGACTCCTCATTTCCCTCCTTCTCATATATCTGTATCATGTGGAACTAACAATAAATATACACTATTACCCTTACAATAGTCTAGAAAACATCTTTATAAACAGCACCATTTTGTATGCAACTGTGTATTTATACACAGATACAAGTACAATTTAATACACAACATTAATCGCTACAAGTTACATGCAGCCTACACATTGTCTGTTGGTGTCAAAGTAAACAGGGATTTAGGGGCAGTTTGGAGATCTAAAACAGTACTTGCATCAATTCTTTTTCTGACTGCTAATATCCAAAATTAGCTGTACACTTCAAATCCTTATTAAAAATCTGGACCTTCTTAAAATGGTGAAGCATTACATGTGGGGATGTAGGAGAAGAAGCATGTATGAACATGCATAGTGTTATGAATTTACTCAGGAAAAGCATAGATTAAGTACACTGTGAGGGCACCTACTCATTTGGGGAGCTCTGCAGTCTGATTGGAATGCAAATTGGATGCTGCAGTCTAGCAATAAATTAGCATTTTTGTACCTTAGTCTACAGAGTAATGTAACATCATTTTAAGATTTTCATTATTTCACCAAAACTGCAATTCAAACACAAGTCCAATTTTTCTTTACAGTTTTCACTTCTCATCCTTCTGGGAAAAAAAGTGAATAAAACTTACCCCAAAATAAAAACTACTATGGCTGAAAATTCATATCTACATATAAGTGATAAATAGCTCATCCATTTACTATGTGCTATCTAAATAGATTGACCTAGTGCTTCCTTTTAAGTCACACCAAAAAAAAAAAGTTGTTTTGTTGTTGGGGGGGGGGGGGTGGGTTGGGTGTTTGGGGTTATTTTATTGTTGTTGTGGGATTGTTTGGGTTTTGGGGCAGTTGTTGGTTTTGTGGGAATGTTTTTGTCATTTTTGTTTTGGGTTTTGTTTGGGGTGGGGGGGAGTTGCTTGGTGGTTTTTCTGGCTTTTTGGTGTTTAGGGTTTTGGGTTTTTTTTTTAGTTTGTATATAAATCTATTCAAGTCTGGTTCATAACAAATACTTTTTATATATGAAATTAAATTTATATGTATATAATTAAATAATTGAATCCATTTTATTTAGTTACCCAATGCTTTGCTTACCCCTTTTTTCCTTTTTAGTTCACCTTTCTAGGGCTCTATTTTCTGGAATAACTGAAGAACAATGATCAGTTGTTTTAGTTCTCAGATCTAATTGATCATTTCAAAATCAACACATTGAGACTGCCTATACACATGGAATATGTGTATGCGATATGATAGCATTTAAGTGTCTTCCATCTTTCTAGGAATTATTCCTCCAGTCAGATTTAAAAAAAAAAGAAAGAATAGTTCCTGTAAAACAGAAGATCTCCTGTGTAAGTCTCCCCATTATACTTTCTTTTCAAAGTATTTTCTCACATAAGGATTAATAAAATCTTCATATTTAAAAAGTGTCTGGCAAATATATTATTTAGGGTGGAAATTGCTTCTAAGCATTCTTTCTAGATAGCACCAAATATTTGGGATAATCAACGTCTTTATCAGTGGTGTTTGCGACAAAGAAATCTATAGATTGCTTATGAAACCAAATGACCTGTTGCTCGAAAGAATCATAAAACTGTGTTTCAAATATAAAAATCATCAAGGGGGGGGCGGCGGCAGGCTGGAAAGAGATAAGTGGGAGAGGATACAATAAAGATTGTGTAATCATGAGTGACACAGAAAAGGTGAATAAGAAATAACTTGTTCAATAAAGGGACAGGGCTGCAAAGAAAGTAGGCTCAGAAGAAAACAAAGGCATGATACACAATGTATAGTTAAGCTG